>JARQOC010000003.1:704906995-705110478 GCA_033576535.1 Allobates femoralis
AAAAAAAATGTGTGGGCTCCGCCCTATTTTAATTGCCAGCCAAGGTAAAACTAGGCAACTGATGGCTGGTATTCTCAGCGTGGTGAGGGCCCATTGTTTTAGGACCTCCCATGCTAAGAATAGCAGCCCGCAGCCCCCGTGAAAATAGCGCATTATCATAGCACCATTTCCAGGTGCCTTACCGAGCTTTTTCAGCGGCTCTGGGTAATAAGGGGTTAATACCAGATTTGTTATACCAGCTGGTATTAAGCCCTGAGATTCTTAATGTCAGGCCACATTATGACCCGGCCATTAAGAATCTCCAACAAAGGGTTAAAAAAAGACACAACAAAATACTTTATTAGAAATAATACCCAGACACGCTTAGGGATGCCCTCTTTATTACTCCCATGCATCCCTCCTGGATCATTGGTATTCTGTCTTCTTTCTTCTTCAAATGATGCAGCTTTGCTACTTCACAGAGCATGGGGAGGAAATCTGCTCCCCATGCTCTGTTATCATTGAATGAGCAGAGACTGCGGCGGGTAAGCAGTGATGTCACCGTTGACAGCATTGCCATAGTAACTAAGCGAGCAGTATAAGCATACTATGGCAACGGTGAGCTTGGATCACCGCATTTCACCTCCTGCTTAGCAATGCCTCTATCACTGCGGTATTTAGAAACAGTGCTGATAGCGGCACCGGTAAGCAAGGTGTTAACCCCTACGACTCCTGTATGAGCAGTTCATACAGGAGCCGCAGTAGTTAACTTCCTGCTTACCGATTACAGCAGTGCCGGTAAATAGGTAGTTAACTTTGCTGTCACCGCGCTGCAGTATGAGTGGCACACAGAGCAGCTGCGGTGACAGCAGAGTTAACATCTTGCTTACCAGCACTGCTGTTATCGGTAAGTAGGGAGATAACTCCTGCCATTCCTGTATGAGCGGTTCAGACAGGAGCCAAAGGAGTTAACTCCTTGCTTTCTGGCACTGCTGTTATAGATAAGCAGTTCCGGTAAGCAAGGAGTTAAATCCTGCCGCTGTGTATGAGTCGACTGATTCAGAAGCTGCTGTGATCTTGCCGCTGCTTATCATTGCTATAGTAACCGCTTACTTGCTCACTATATCAACTGTGTCAGCGGTGATGTCACCACTTACCACCAGCAGTCTCATTCAGTGATCACACAGCACCGGGAACAGACTTCCTCCCCGTGCTGTGTGATATAGTAGAGATGCATCATTTGAGGAAGAGGGAAGACAAAAGCCCAGGATCGTGGAGGGTTGTGTGGGGGTAATACAGGTGGAGTCCCTAAGGGTGTCTGTGTCTTTATTTCTAATAAATAATTTTTACCCTGTGTGGTGTCTTTTATTGGAGATTCTTAATGGCTGGGTCTAACTAGCCCTGACATTAAGAATCTCAGGCTTAATACCAGCTGGTAAAACAAAGCTAGTATAACCCCTTAGTACCCAGCATGTCACCCGCCACCTGGGCCATTGAAAAGACGGGTAAGGCACCTGGAAATATGCTTATTATTAATGCGCCATTTTCAGGGATGGCTGCGGGCTGCTATTCTTTAGCATGGGGGGCCCTAAAGCAATGGGCCCTCACCCGCTAAGAATACCAGCCCTTAGCTGCCTAGTTTAACCTTGGTTGGCAATTAAAAATAGGGCAGAGCCCACGCATTTTTTCTTGCCAGCCAAGGGAGTATTAGAAAGCTTAGGATGGCAGCTCACAGCTGTCGGCTTTCATCGGGCTGGACTTAAAAATGCTGTGAAGCCCCACAGTTTTTTTTTTATATATATTTATTTTACACACTATAACGCCAGGTTGGTTGCCATACACTGTGTATGGCACCAAGCAGAATAAACATCCAGATTGAGGAAATCCAGTTTGACTACAACAGCCATACACAGAGGCTCTCAGAGAGTGTGAGCCTCTGTAAATGGATTTTTGGCTGACAGTGCAGTGAATATGCAAGTTGCTTAATAGGCGGCCCGAAGTAGCAGCGGGAGTCTGGTAAGCTGGATCTAGGTATTTCACTATCATCTATCTATCTCACTATCTGGTTAAAAATAGCTGCAGCACTCCGGGTGAATGATGCAATCTGCCTTTATTCTGGCGTCATATACAGGGTATGGCTACGTTTCGGGTTCCCTCATCCTTCTTCCAGGCTGGAAGAAGGGCGAGGGAGCCCAAAACTTAGCCATACCTGTATATGACACCAGAATAAAGGCAGATTACATCATTCACCCTGAGTGCTGCAGCTATTTTTAACCATATATTTTAAGCTAAGGTAAAAGCGGAGCTGAACTGCACCCAAGAAGGCATTGCTGCTCCATTTATTACTCTTTTATCTATCTATCTACAAAAAAACTAAAAAAGTTTTCTTCTGTTTTTACATCTATCTATCTATCTATCTATCTATCTATCTATCTATCTATCTATCACACAGACCTTATTTTATAGGGCTCCATCCCACTTAATTGGCCATTAAAAACACAGACAAATGCATAACAACAACGCAAGTGATTTGGACCAAGCATAGGCTATTGCGTTAACGCAAACAACTTATAGGCAAAATGCAAGTCAAAGAGACAAGCGTTTGACACATCTGGTAAACTGATGTGTTACAAACGCAAACACCATCAGATGTGAACTTTACTGTTTCATTCACCTAGGTAGGCTCCATAGAGTTTCAGTCATGGTCAGTCAGGCTCCGGAACTTGCACACAGATGAGATGAAGCTGGGGTCTTACACCCAGATTCAGTGCACATACTCGGGATGCCTATGGGCAGTGCGCAAGGGCAACATTTACTATGAGAATGCTGTGACGTCAGGCCAGTCAAGTTAATCATTCAGATTACTTTGAGTATGCATGATTTGAAGAGGGAGTCTGACTGAGGCTAGGGTCACACATAGAAATCCGTTTTTTGGAAGTGATTTCCATGACCAATCCGTTTTTTTTGGGTGCTTTTTGAGCCTCCTTACCTCCGAAAGTTTTTGGACTTAGTCATTTTTTGACTAAAATTCTTGAAAAAATTGATCCGTTTTTCCATAGGGCCAATGTTAAAAATTTTTTTTTTTGAAAAACAGACCCCCAAAAACGATGCTAGCAACGTTTTTGGCTCAAAAACGTACCTAGCAATGTTTTTAGGTGCAGAAAAAAACGGATAGGGTGTTTATTACATCTAATCCGTTTTTCTATTGTTTTTGGACTTAGAAAAACATAAACCAAATTCTGAAGCCAAAAACGGACCAAGGGCTTATGTGTGACCCTAGCCTGACTGTGATTGAAATGCTTTGGAGCCCATGCCCAATGGCTGAAGAATAGGTATGTGATGCCTTCACCTAATACTAAAAAGTGTGTTTTTAGAACTACGAGGAAAGTTTGTTTTAGAAATCCATATTGGTGATGAAGACTGCATCACTAACAACACTTTGGGTGGAGTTTAATATAGAAAAATGACATGTTAAACATGTTTTTTAATGTCTTTATTATTTTCAAATAGTCAATTGACCATGGTATGATCCCTTTAAATACTTTACTTTTAGATGTAATTATTAGGACTGTATTTTCAAACTAATTTACAAGTTTCTTCTTGTCGCATTTTTCACGCACAATCTTGATAAAACATTTTTCTTAATCGATTAATCTTCTCAAATTTATGTTAATATAATAAAAATATGTATATGAAATCAAAGTATGCCAGAATGTCATAGTAAGGTTTCTTTTCTTTCAAATTTGGAGTTTAGCGCATTGTTCTTGGCAAACAATGTAAAACAGGGTATTGTATATACTTACATAGGCTGAAGAATTACACTTTCATTTTGTTTGACCTTCACATGGATAATTGAATACAATGACTAGACTATTTAATACAATACTAATTACACTGACAAAGGTGCTTGGAAAGCAAGAGAAAGTTTCTTTCTTTATTAATAGCAGAGGAGTTAGTATCTCCAAAGAACAAAGAGCTATTCATTTCAATTATTTACATCAGTTAATATTACATTAGGGAGGAATACTTATTAATTATGGCCATGAATATGTTAAATGAAGGATTATTCTAGCACTGTGGGTGTAAAAATAATAGGAAGCTGTTCATTGACATTCATTAAATGCTCTTTAAGGAAATCACAGTTGGATTCTGTGTTTCCAGGGTCTTGAGAAAAAATAAGTTTAATATTTTAGTTTTTTGTCACTATGATCATCAATTGTTCTTTTTGATCTGCAGGGTTAAATGGTTTGTATGTGCTTAGTTATAATTGTTAGTCTTAGTGGTCTAAGGGCCCTTTCCCATCAGCGTTTTTTTCAAATCGCGGCAGATGCGGGAAAAAACGCATCTGCCGCGATTACCACATACCGGCTGCACTTGGGCAAGTTGCGGCAATTGCGGTAAACGCCATACAATGTATAGGCGGGACTTGCGGCAGGTGCGGCAAGTGCGGGCCCTGCGATAAAAAAATGCTGTCAGCCGCGGTTTTTTCGCGGCCGCACCTGCGCAAGTGCCAAAACCGCACTTGCCGCGCCAGCCGCAAGCGCCTATACATTGTATGGAGTTTACCGCACCCGCGCCGCAACCGTGCCGCAAGTGCAGCCGGTATGCGGTAATCGCGGCAGATGCGTTTTTTTCACCGCATCTGCCGCGATTTGAAAAAAACGCTGATGTGAAAGGGCCCTAACACAGTAAACACACAATACTGCTTTTATTCTATCATTTAAACTTTCTGCTGTAGAAATATTCAATAGAGGGCTAACATGAATGTAACCCTCTATTGAAAATTTCTACAACAAAACATTTTTTTACTGAGAAACTATCATTCTATATGCTTGTTATACCATGCATATAACATCAGCGTGCAGCACAACAGGAACACCAGAAATTACATGGAAGGACCTAATAATAGGGAGAGGGGAAAAGGTAACCTCCTGACACACACTTGAGGCTAGACCCTGCACTCCCTAACGTCCCTTTATGGGTCCTTCTTTCACCATCATGTGCCTAGGCCCTCACTTACCCTGCACTAATCCTGGCTAGTATGCAGGCAAGTGAGGTAACTAGACTCGCCATTGCAATAACACAATACAAGGAAGGGAAGACAGACAGAGGGAAAATAAAGGACACGCTTTTTCAAGAGATAGGCCCATTCCAAAGTGGTTATCATAGAAAGGGAATCTATTTGAGCATAGCAAAACTGAGTTGTGGATGAGGCCCAGAAAGAGCTTTCACTACAGTTCATGACAAGTGCTGCATCAAGTGGCCTCTGCTCCTCCATATCACACACAGTATAGTCTCAACAGTGGTGCCCCAATTATCTATGTTCTCACAAGTCTCCAACTGCATAACTGATTGTGGGGAAACACAGACGAGCGATTCTGCAGAGATGTTCACATATTCTATTCCATGGGCATCAGAGGTATGATGCATAGCTGACATCTGCTAATTATTTTGCCGGTTGCTTGTGAGCCCATGTAATCATAGCACCATACATGTGCAGTTTTTGTGGAATGCTTTTCCCGCAGCACTATATATACACGGCTCATGTTTTTAAGTGCTTAAAATATTCAGCTTTTGCAAATCTTTTTTCAACACTTACATTTTAATGCTTTATCATTAACACATTTCATGGTTTTAAAACTTGGTCTCATAAATGACAAATATTTCACAAAAAAATTCCATTAATTCTAGCTGAAGTTTAATAATAGCCATATCACCTACATAGTCTACATTTTTCAGTATAACACTTTACCAGCTAAATAAAGCAGAGTAATAACAGGGAAATGGAAAAAGAACAATTAAAGAGGTAAAGTACTTGCCAGGTTACATAACCAAACTGCTATGAATGTATTACTGTTTCTGCTTTCCTATCATAAATTAATATTATCACATAAAGTGTATGGAAATGTTGCCCAGTTCAGAATGAAATTGTCTTTTGAAAATAATTAGCCAATAATGACCTGCATCCGAATAACTAATGACAAGACGACGGTGCAGAGTTGTAAAATGTAATTTACCATGCTCATAAATAAAGACTAGTGAGTTAAACTAATATTAAAGTGTTTTAATTAGTACCTGATGTTGGGTACAGTCTTTTAAATTGATACTAAGGATGATTTAGGAATGGAAAAAGTATTCAAGATACTCGTTCTCTATTCAAAATGTTCATTAATTGATGTTTGTTGTAAAGGATGATCAATACAACATAGCAGCAGAGCTTTATATAAAGGAAGTATATGCAGTAAATCCAACTGCATGAATGAGCAAATGGAGGAGACATGTCATAAAAACAATGTAAGGCGAGCGTTTTGGCCCCAATCAGGGAACGTTTTGGGGTCATTTTAAATTTCAAACTTTTTTCCCAAACAGAGCCACGTTTGACGATTTTTTTCTTTGTAAATTAGTCAGGTTTCTGATCTTGAAAAGAATCTGCAAATTAGTGCCGAATTTGTAATTCTTTAAAGGGATCCTGTCACCCTCAAACCACCTCCTAAGCTATTAAAAGCTGTCACTAGAGCATAGTAACACTTACCCTACACTCCTTTTAGCTCCTAAATGCATATATTGAAACTGAATATAAACGTTATAAAAGTACCTCATTACTGATGTTAATGAGTGACTATGGTATTCATAGTCACCCAGCCAGGCTGTCCCTCTTCATAATATCACGCCTCAATAGGCGTGATCTTCATCATACATTCAAATGCGCGCCTCCCTGTTTGCCTCCCCGCTCTCCTATTCCGAACCGCTGCTGTGTGGGGGCTGTATGACGCGATTCGCGTCATTTCCAGCGCCGGGTGACGTATTTACACCCGCGCCGCTGTTAGAGCTTCAAGCCCCATACTGCGCATGCAGTAGTGGGTGTGGGTGACAACACACAGCCCAGCCTCATTTCATCAGAACGTGCAGTGGAGGACTATGACGAGGAGGAGGAGAATGAAGACATGGAGCAACTCTCTGGCCAAATTGAGAATATGCCATGCACACCAGTCATACCCTCGCTTCAGCGTGGCTGGCCAGAGGACAGGGGAGAGGAGGAGGAGGAGGAGGAGGACAGCATGTTCAGTCATCGTGTTGGTCTGGATACTGAAGTGATGGCTGTTAAGAGTCTGGCGCACGTGGCTGACTTTATGGTAAGCTGCCTGGCTCGTGACCCTCGCGTTCAGAACATCTTGGCCGACAATCAGTACTGGTTGGCAACACTCTTAGACCCACGCTACAAGGAGAACTTTATGTCTCTCATTCCTGAGGCAGAGAGGTCAGCCAAAATGCAGCAATTCCAGAAGGCCATAGTCACGGAAGTAGGCAAAGCATTCCCCTCACAAAACGCTAGCGGCATAGGTCAGGAATCGGTGGACAACCAAGGCGTATGGCCGAGAGGGGCACAAGTCCAATCTGCCAGAGGTAGGGGAACAGTCTTTATGATGTGGGACAGTTTTCTCAGCCCCTCACGTACCACAGCCCCTGAGGTGTGGGGTAGTGCCACAAGAAATGCTAAGTTTGGCCAGATGCTGAAGGAGTACCTTGCAGATCGAACAACTGTACTGCGACATTCCTCTGTGCCTTACAATTATTGAGTCTCCAAGCTGGACACGTGGCATGAATTGGCTCTCTACGCCTTGGAAGTCCTGGCCTGCCCTGCCGCTAGCGTTTTGTCAGAGCGTGTTTTCAGTGCCGCAGGTGGAATCATTACTGATAAACGCACCCGCCTGTCAACTGAAAATGCTGACAGGCTGACTCTGATCAAGATGAACAAGGGTTGGATTGGGCCAGACTTCACCACACCACCAACAAATGACAGCGGAATTTAAATTTTGTTATGGGAATTTGCCATGTACCTCCACTCACCCATGGGTACACACTTCTGGACTTTGGCTAATCGCTGGACTGCTCCTCCTTCTCCTCATGTGCCACTATGATGACCGTTACAATAGTTAGGCTGTTGTTTCAGCTATACCCCCAGTGGTAAATTTTTTCGGCCATTCATTTAGAATGGGCATTACAACGACAGGAGACCCACTTCTTTTCAATGGGAAAAAAGTTTTGAGGCCCTCCTGCACGTCTCTATCCAGGGACAATGTGGAGCCTCCCAATTTTTGGCTGCCCTGCCAAAGGACTATACTACAATACACCCACTTCAGGTTTACAGGCCCTCATGCATGTCTGTATGCATGGTTCATTGTTGAACCTCCCAATTTTTGTCTGCCCTGCCAAAGGGCTATACTCCAATACACCCACTTCAGGTTTACAGGCCCTACTGCACGTCTCTATCCAGGGACAATGTGGAGCCTCCCAATGTTTGGCTGCCCTGCCAAAGGGCTATACTACAATACACCCACTTGAGGTTTACAGGCCCTACTGCATGTCTGTATGCATGGGTCATTGTTGAACCTCCCAATTTTTGGCTGTCCTGCCAAAGGGCTATACTCCAATACATCCACTTGAGGTTTACAGGCCCTACTGCATGTCTGTATGCATGGGTCATTGTTGAACCTCCCAATTTTTGGCTGCCCTGCCAAAGGGCTAAACTCCAATACACCCACTTCAGGTTTACAGGCCCTACTGCACGTCTCTATCCAGGGACAATGTGGAGCCTCCCAATTTTTGGCTTCCCTGCCAAAGGGCTATACTATAATACACCCACTTCCTTACAATGGGCACTTCAGGTTTACAGGCCCTCATGCACGTCTCTATCCAGGGACATTAGTGAACCTCCCAATTTTAGACTGCCCTGGCAAAGGAAAATACTACAATAGACCAAGTTCCTCAAAATCGGCACAATATGTCAAGACAGAAGTTACCTCAGGGGAAATGGTGTATCAGTGTCCGCGCTGCTGAAATCCCAAGAAAACGATCCGGAAACCATATGTAGGTTGCATCAATCATCCATTTATTCCTTTTCCTACGCGTTTCAACACTGTCCTAGTGTCTTCCTCAGGGATATATTTTTACTTTAATATGTCAAGACAGGGCTTCATGTACGTCCCTTCTCAGGGACATCAGAGTTCCGCACAATGTTTTCACGTAAAATCTTTCATGTAATCACAAAAAGTAACATAAACCAGCTGTATCTCACTATTGGGTATGTGCCCTTAACAGTTCCACCCTGAATATTCATTTTGGTGTCATTTTGGAAGGTTTTCTGGTAACTCCGTAAAATTGGCGTGAAACTCGGACAACATTGTTCACAGCTGTGACTTTTGAGTGAGAAATGCTTCCAGGGGTCTTCCCCATGGTGTTGCCATGTCATTTCAGCACTCCTCTGAGACTTTTGTGACATTTTTAGGGTTTCTACATGCTGCTGGCAGTCATTTCATAAAAATACTCGTGTCTCCCATAGGATAACATTGGGCTCGGTGCTCGGGCCGAGTACACGAGTATCTTGGGATGCTCGGCCCGAGCTTCGAGCACCCGAGCATTTTAGGACTCGCTCATCACTACTAATCACATATAAGCTTTTGTTTCTTACTATGCCTTTAAATATGTGTAGCCAATAACTCAGATCTATTATCCCACAGAATTCTAGCAAGTCAAAAATTCAGAACGTTCTCACCCATCTTGTGGACGTTATGATGATGAATGCATAGCCAGCTGAACTTTCCTTTCCACAGTGTGTCCTTTTCTATGACTTTGTCCAGTTCAGGGTTGCAAAAATCCCACAACGTGCCTCCCGACGTGTTTCAGGGAATGTCATCAGGGGAGTTTCATTTAGCTTGCTTGTCCGCTTAGTGTATTGCCAGGCTTGCAGAGGCACAGGTGCACTTGCCCACACCAGCAGAATTTATGCCATGTGTGTGACAATAATTCCCATCAATGGTCAACCTCTACCACAAATAGGGTACAAAGAGGTGACCATAAAGGTTGGCCAAGTAGAGTTAAAATCTCAAGGTTTAATTGTTGTAGACATTGATCATCAGTAATGTAATCCATTGATGACCTTAGGTACCATTGTGATAAAAAATTGTCTTGCAGAGATTATTGATCTATTACAACAGGTAGCTGAAACTGCCAGTTCCGGAGAGCAGTGAGTCCTGCAGAAGGAGATCAGGGCTCTAATGCATTGTCTGCAGGTGGATCTGTCTGGTGGAGAAGTCAGAAAGATGATGGGAGTGTAGGTGTGCCACGGTCCCCGCTGCTCCAGGGCTTAAAAAACTCACCAAAGAGACAGTCAGATTTCCATCCTTTATTCTCTTCCTCCTACGCGTTTCGGCGCCTAGCCTGGCACCTTCATCCTGGATGTTCCCTGTGGAAGGAGCTTGGTTTGTGGCTCCGAAACGCGTAGGACAATAAAAGAATAAGTCGATCCAGACATCCCCGTGTCCTGGTTCCTTTGTTTCCGGAGCAGCAGCGCGGATAGTGAGAAGCTACATGTAGGCAGTGATTCCACCTCTTTACACCAAAAGCATGGAGTTTACCGGGTAGTCCGAGAGTATGAACAGATCTTTAGCAAACACCCACTAGACTTTGGGCAGGTAAAAGGGGTCAAACACCATATCCCCACCGGAGACCATCCGCCCATTAGGTAGAGGTACTGGCCTGTGCCTCCAGCTCACTATTAATGTGCCAAGGGAATGTTACAGGAGATGAAGGAGGCTGGCGTGATCAGAGATAGTTGTAGCCCCTGGGCAGCTCCATTAGTCCTGGTAAAGAAAAAAGATGGCACAATGAGAATGTGTGTTGATTACAGGCAGATTAAGCGCATTACACATAAGGACGCTTACCCAGAATGGAGGAATCCTTAGCTGCCTTAAAATCTGCTAACTATTTCTCCACTTTAAATCTCATCAGTGGGTATTGGCAGGTTCCCATAGAAGAGGTGGACAGAGAGAAGACCACGTTTACAACACCAATGGGCTTCTGTGAGTTCAACTGCATGGCAGTCGGGCTCTGCAAAGCACCAGGAATGTTCCAGCAGTTAATGGAGTGCTGCCTGGGACATAAAAACTTTAATACAGTCTTGTTGTACCTGGACGACGTCATCGTCTACTCCAAGACATATGAAGACCACTTGGAACACCTGACTGAGGTGTTCGAGGCCTTGTCCAGTTTTGGCCTGGAAGTAAAGCCGTCCAAGTGCCACCTATTGAAGCCCAAGGTGCAGTATCTAGGTCACGTGGTAAGCGCTGAGGGTGTAGCACCAGACTCAGATAAAGTCACCGTAATCAAGGGCTGGCCAAGACCCTCCAAGATCAAGGAAGTGACTCAGTTCCTTGGGCTGGTAGGCTACTACAGGAGATTTATAAAGGGCTTCACCAAGATAACAGCACCTTTACAGGACTTCTTAGTGGGCCTGTCCAAGAAGGCCAAGAATCAGAGTTCCCTGTTTGAGTGGAGTAAGAAAGAAAGAGACTGCTTCACCAAGCTGAAGATGGTTCTTATGGGAGACGAGGTCTTGGCCTACCCTGACTATGGCCAAGCTTTTCTACTCTATACCAACGCCAGCAATGTGGGATTGGGTGCCGTATTATTCCAGGTGCAAAGAGGCAGAGAATGAGAGATTGCCTATGACAGCAGGAAGCTTCATCCCACAGAGAGAAACCCTGACAACTATAGTTCCTTTAAGCTGCAGTTTCTCGCCATAGTCTGGGAATTAACGGAGTGCTTTAAGCATTACCTGGCTTCAGCTAATTTTACCATCTTTACAGACAACAATCCGCTGACCCATCTTGAGATGGTGAAGTGGGGTAAGCTGTAGCAGTGATGGATGGCACAGCTATCCAAATACGAGTTTACCATCAGGTACCGAGCAGGGTATAAGAATGCCAATGCGGATGCACTGTCTAGAATGCCCAATCTGCCAGATGTGGAAGTAGATCCAGAAAAGCTTGAATAAATAGAACTACCAGGTTTCCATCGTCATGGAGTGAACCAGTGAAACCACTGCGTAAGAAACAAGTGTCATGCTGTGCAAGAGGTCACATTCTACTCGCTGCCCCACCATGGATGGGCAGACATGCAAGACAGTGACCTGCCTGTCCCCCTATTATATGAGTTGCTGATACAAGCTGATTCACACCCTGGTCAAGATGCTCCACAAGAGACCAAGCAGCTGTGAAAGGAGAAGGGCAAATTATTAATCTATGAGAGAAAGCTGTGTCATAGAAGTGTCAATTCCAGAACTCATGAACTTTTTTGGCAAATAGTGGTCCCAAAGAGGGATGCCTCGATGGTCTTAGAAGCGTACCATAATGGAGCAGGCCACTTCAGGTGAAAGAAACTGGATGTTCTGCTGCTTGAACGGTTTTACTTGGTTGGCATGAGGAAAGCGATTGAGAGATGGTGTCGTGAGTATGGACCAAGCAACCTAAGGAGGAAAGACCTTGAAAGCCAGAGGGCTCCCCTACAGCCCATAGTTACCAGCCAACCACTTGAACTGGTAGCCTTGGACCACATGAAGTTAACTCCGAGTCAGTCGGGCTATGTCTACACCCTCACCATAGTAGACCGTTGCTCCAGGTTCCTGGTAGTCGTGCCAGTGAAGGACCAAATGGCTAAGACAGCAGCCAGAGCATTTCAACAGCACTTTTGTTGACCACACGGTTATCCTGAACGAGTCCTTACCGACCAAGACCCAACCTTTGAAACAGAAGTGTTCCAGGAGTTTTGTAACCTGTACAGCTGCAAGAAAATCAGGACAATGCCATACCAACCCCAGACCAACAGGTTGTGTGAAAAGATGAACCAGGTAGTGATAGACCTGCTGAAGACCCTGCCCCTTGAAGAGAGAAGTCAGTGGCAAGAGAATTTTCCGGATCTGGTAGACTTGAATAACCATATACCCGTGAATTCCACCAATTGCACACCAGACTACCTGATGAGAGCAAGATCTGGCAAGTTACCTATTGACATGGACATGGGAGTCTTAATGCCTGAGGTGACAGCACCAGAAGCTGACTGGGATACAGAGTGAAAACAGCAGTATTGCCGAGTTCAAGAGTGCGTAGAGAAGAGTTTGTCCCAGGCAAGACAAAGACAAGAGTGAAACTATAACCAGCAGGCCCTGCAATTCCTTTAACACCTGGAGAATAAGTCCTCAAGAGAAACAGAAGAACGAACAAACTTGATGACCAGTGGGAGGCAGAGCCATACACCTTTTTACCTTCCAAATTTGACAATCATGAGGTGTGCCTCATCAGTAAAGATGGAGGAGAGACCTCAGCAGCAGTGTCAAGGGTCATCTCAAGATATACCCTGATCAATTGAGACAAAAAGAAGACAATGAAGATAGTTCCCAACACACAGAAAGGACGGGAGGGAAGATCCATACCATTCTTGGAGGATTTCCCTGGTCTTGGACACAGGTGAATAACGCATATGTTGTACCAGTTCTGACATTTCTCCAGGTAGTAGTACCTGAAGTAATAGAGACTCTAGAACAACCCGAAGACCCGTTAGCTCAAGGAACAGATATCACACCTGCAGTGGATCAGGAGAATCTACCCTGCTCGCGTCGAATCTGTCATGGCCATGGTGAGTCTAAGAAGTCGGAGACAACTGCCCAGTTTGCCCGTAAGACATAGGCCTACCTGTAGCACAGTCACTAGTGGATTTACAGAGCCTACATCAGACACACTAGACCAGGACAGGTCAGTAGAAACACCTGTACTGAGAAGTTCACAACGCACTGCGCAGTGTCAGATCCCCGCATGCTACAGAGATTGTTAGCAAGTTAGATAGAAAGCTTAAAAATAGTAAAATGTAAACATGTTCGTTTTTATGCAACCATCAAGCGTACCGTGCCTACAGGACTTACTGTATGAACTTTTAAACCATCTTGAATGTACAAAGTTATCATTTATTTATTTTATGGACAAATGGACTACAGGACTATATGTAGTCAGGACAATCCCTTGTACAGAACCTGCATTTTCTTTAAAGCTATTTTTCCTGGTTTTGTAATTTTTTTAATTGAGACTTTTTTATGATTAAAGTACATTTACAAATTTCATAATTAATACTGTTATTCAAATGTTTCCTAGTCCGAAATGTACACTAGGCAATATGGCACCCAGGGTCTGTTGCCACAGTGTATACTCCTCCAGTGGGATGCCACGTCGGAACAAGAAGGAGTCCCAACCCAGGTAATAATCAGCACCAACACTTGTCCTGCTTGAGCTGAACGGGAGCTCTAATCCGGGTTTGAGGGAGCACCAGGAGTACATAGAACGACAGTTGGACCAGTCATAAAAGGAGCAACAGACTGTGAGTTCAGTCAGTGTGGTGGAGGTAATTGGACAGGGTTGAGAGGGTAAGACAGGAGAGATGCTGAGAGAGCTCTTAGGGTAATGACTGTGACAGCTCATCCCGGAACTGAGTGCCAAGATAGGAACTCGTGTCGGATTGTGGTACTAAAGACACAGCAGCAAGTCCGAGGCAGAATCGAAAGTCTTCTGGCCACACAAATACCAGGCAGTACAGATAGAAGGCCAAGCTCGCGCATAGGGAGGACAACTAAACACGCAGGAGAGGCACAGCGTGCTTTAGCAGCAAGACAAAAGGGAAAGCGTAAAAGGGAGGCTCCGAATTCTCCTGTTGGTGGATCATCCAATGCAGCAGGCTACCGACCCCATCTCTCTGTAGTCCCCAGACTGCATCCGCAACCACCAGTAAAGGTAATGGAACTGCAACCCAGTGCTTGTTTTATCTCTGCGTCTGTCACCCTGCACCCCAACGATCACCACAGCACTTTTGACTGTATCATCTGCCCTGGGGCTCTGCTCCACCTGGGGCTGTGTCATTCGCTGCGTCATCCAACTGCCCAGTGTCCTGAACTGCAGCATCGGCGCTATAACCAAATACCACAGGTGGCGTCACATAATCCCATATAACTATCACATTTAACACTCGGCCAGGTCACGAACGGTCACACCCGTACTCTCCCACCGAAAAGGACCGACCCAGCCGGTCTGAGTACCCGCAATGGCCCTGGCATGTTACCAACATTATTGAGATTAGCTAAATCAGTTCATTGTGTCTCCTGACCTATTCCACTCCTGTTACATAGTGAGAATTTTCTACTGTGCATACCTCAATCAAGTCCTTTTCCATGACCTTTGGCTTCTTGTGGTTTTTACTTTTCTTCCCCAGTTCAGTTATTACAGCATATACTTTTTCTACGTCATCTCACTTCATCAACATCATCTCTTACAACAATCGCTATCTTAATGAGCTTTAATATATCACCTTACAAAGGTGAGAATATCATTAACAAAGAGAGGAGTATAATATATAATACCATTGGCAATCAAAACTTGTGATTGACCTCCATCAGATGCCACCTACAACCCAATTAGGAGCACCTTAACCCGCACTGTACTCATAAGGCTCTGCTAGAAATGGATATGACTTCTGACTGATTAAAGGCGGAAATGATGACAAATTCATTACAAATTACAAATTTACCATCATGACATATGTTAAATTTAATAAATTTACTTTTACACACAAAGATACCAGAAGTACATGCTTTAAAAAATCTTAACTTATGCATATATTCAAAAGATAGATTAAATAGATTATGGGGATAGATCAGAATGGTATTCGTTTTCTCTGTAATATGCAGTAAATAGAATGAACCTTAATAATTGTACAATAACAATGTTATTACCATTGCTTTTCATAATGTCAACAATGTACGAACTGTAATTGTCCTATTGGTAATGCATAGTCATAACTCTGATAATAATTCAATGTATTAAGAATTTAGCTTGCAATTCAAAAAATTTAAAATCATCGTTTTTTTACGTTAAGGCTCCAATGATGAGTAATCACATCCCCTGATGGAAATAGCAAATATGTAAATTCAAGGCATTTAGTGAATGCTAAATAAGCTATTTTTGTTTATCTATATTTTTCTATAACACTAACATAAACTCAGAAAGATAACTTAATTACTATGTATGATCGCATAACTTCAAGAATTTAGTACAGAAAATTATTGAGATATTTACTGAAAGGCATTTTCTGGAAGTGCTGTTGTTGATTTAAAACATTAACATATCATTTTTTTTGTTTCATTTAGACAGCATGAATTAGACAAAGAACCAAACTCTTCTAAGTAGTCAATTCTCAATAATAAATGTTCATATCTTTAGCTCTAAGGGGAAATAAGTATCATGCCTATCATATAATTGCGAATAGCTTTTTGCCCTTCACTTCCGGTGGTCATGTGATACGCGCGAAGATTGGCCGCAAAGCGGCCATTGCGAGCAGTTCTAAGTCGACCGCAATGCCGCTGCAGTCGACTCGCATGCCGGGCAGCGGCATTGGAGTCATGAGACTCGTACTCTTCTAGAGATCCCGATGCAATGTGCATCGGGCTCACGCTAGTATATATATATTTATATATATTGTAAAGTGTGATATAATGGCGACAGGTAATTACGAAAGCAGTTTCTATACTACACTTAGCACATTAAATGTTACCATAGCGAAAAAGCACCGACACTCATTATGGCATCCTGTATAATTTCCACGACTGAGTAACTATAACTCAATAAACATGTGTATATAACTTTTGTTTACGTATAAAAAATACAAAAGTGGAAATTGCAAAATTTTCATCAAAATTCCATTTTTTCACAAATAAACACAAAAAAACTTACCACAGACATAAAGTCCAATATGTCATGAAAAAAACCATCTACGAATCACTGGGATCTGTTGAAGCAATCCAGAGCTATATACCTCATAAAGTGACACTGTTAAGAATCTCAACATTTGGGCCTGGTACTTAAGGTGAAGCTTGGCTCTGTCACTATGGAATTAATATGTCATACTGGGAAAAATGCATGCATGATACATAACTTAATAAAAATAGAGTTTTTCTATATACAGACTGAACATTCACATCCCCGATGGCTATATAGCAAAAAGATACAATATGTCATATATACTTCCAAGGTACTGTTTCTATATTTTGGTCTTATAATTAGTTATGAAATATAGTACCGTAGTATGTTGAGAGACATGATTTTAGTCTTTGATTTTTCGTTTGATAGATTATGGATATATGAAAAATCTTTTTCATATATACAATAAGGACTTTATCAGGAAGTTTTTGTTAAATATTTATCTTTTGATAATTTCACTGGAGAAATAAGTTGAAATGATAATTTATTCATTTATTTGAATTATAGGTCATGATTGATAGACCATTAAACATAGTCCATTGTGGATTACTAGTGAAAAAATATAGGTAAATATACACAATTTTTCTTTTACCTGTTGAGACATTCTTTACACATCTTTCTTCTCTTTTCATCCTTTCTGTTTTCTTATCTTCTTTCTTCATTTTCTGAGATGATCCTTATACATGTCTTGTGTAGTGTTTTATTTAGATCATATGTTACATGCATACGTGGATTGTAAAGAACATGAGTATATGTGATTCTTCAACCTTGACATATTGTTTTCTTTCATTTTTGTACTAAGATTCTGAAGAAGGCCGAAACATTAACGTAAATCTTTATTTTTGCAAACACTTGATGTGAAAAAGTAACAATAAAACGATTTGTGACACAAAAGAGATTGTCTCGAAAAATTTTTTTTATTATTATGATATTTGGTGTGCCTAGCTTATGTAATATACCAGTAACTAAGGCCGGAGTGTTGCGGCTAATTCGATCACTGACAACTCAGAAGCTGGCAGGAGAATAGGACTGTGAGCCCATGTCTGAGATACTGCCCCTATCTTCAGGTCCTATCTGAAAATTATTGGAATCTACTATGCAACCTCTATTTAAGGAGATGACGGAACTCAGGTCAGACATATAGCATATAGGACATAGAGTCGAAACTCTAGAAAATACGCTAAATTGATCTGATTGAGCCTCCAACACTTTTAGGCGATCATATCCTGGCACATAAGCAACATCTAATTATGTCTATCTTGCACTTGAGGATCAAGAGAACAAAGTCGGAGAAAATGTACGCCTTCGTGGCATACCTGAATCCTTCACCCCTGAATCTCTTCACAAAGTGTCTAAAGAGCATTTGCGGGTAGTCTGGCTCTGAAAGGTGGACTCTGTATCATTGAGGGGTCCATAGAGCCCTCAGACCGAAGCAAATCCTAATGAACGTACCAAGGGACAAAATTTGCAGGCTCCTCAGCTATGTAAACACTGCAGCTATCTTTCGGGAGCGAGGGAAAAAGCGCCATTGATGTATGTGACACCACCCTTAAAATTTCCAGGACATTTCCCCAACACATTGGCCAAGAGAAAAATTCTTAACCTTGACAGATGTGACTGGGGTCAAGGCTTATGATTGAAATGCTTTTTCCCTTTGGGGTGGGTTCAACAAGGAGAGCCATCAGGTCACCATCCCACACCGGAAGATCTGGTGCTGCTTGGAAGTCTTACAAATAGATCCCATATCCATACCATTATGATGCCCTTGATATGGGTTTGCCTATCCCACGAATCGATAAGCCTGAAGCTGGTCGATCGAAGAAAATCAGCATCACCGAAGGCCAAAAGGATATGAACAAACATAACCCACATGACCGTGTCGTTGCCACTTTTATAATGGTCTTTGCCTTTTAAGATAGGTCTGGGACATAGATGTGGATGGAGACTGTCATCATGAGAGACTCATTTATTTGCTGAGCGGTCTAAATTAGGCCACATGGACGCTGTACGGCTCCATTCACTGTCCCCTCTGACGGGACCATTTGAGTAGCTGAGGTGGAGTGTAGGGTGCCTTCCGCTCTAGTGCTCTTCTCTTTCTCTTTTTATCCCAGTTCCTCCACCCCATTTCCTCTACTATCTTTTACCCCACCGCTGTCTTTCCTCTCATTCTCTCACTGTGTAACGCACCTTCCTTGTTGCATATGCAACCTCATTGTCACGCATACAGAGACTCGCGTATGGGATTTGGAGCCTCATAGCTCATCAGCCTACAAGACAGCACAATCTTCTACTATTGGATTGACTCGGTTCGGATGGAAGATTGTCAAGGAGCTTAAAATGCTTAAAATGCTTGTCTGTACTATTTACACATATGATCCAGTAACAGGGGGAGGTGCACACTTTTTACTTCCCCTGTTGTGGCTCATAGTTACAGGCTCATTATATTCATACCTCTGTTTTGTTTTATGTGAATAATTATTTGACTAATTCTTGACCATCGCTTGGTTGCTCTAGAACTCATCTTCAAGAATTGGGTTTCCACAACCCACCCTGCAGAAAATGAGATTGTGTTTTGTATATAGTTCTGATTTAATCTTGTTCCAATCCCAATGCAGGTTGATATTGCTGGTCTTGACAACCAATGATATATCCAAAAATGGCTGGTAGCTTTGCAAGAGATTCGATCGCTGTGGCATCTCTCAACGCGATGGGATTGAATAGCCGCTCAAAGCGCAGTCAGATACTCTCTCTTCTGAACAAGGCCCACTCCCAGGTAATTTTCTTTCAGGAAACTCACTTCAAGAGAGGCAGGACATCCAATATGTCTTATTTATTGTTCCAATCTGGTTTCATAGTTGCCCACAGTCGGCTTCTAAAGGGGTCAGTATAGTGCTGAAGAGGGGACTCCCCTTCACCCTAAAGGACAGCATTGCTGACTCGGAGGGCAGATACGTCTTTGTAAAAGGCCTCCTGGTTAATACCCCGATTACCTTTGCAAACATATATGTCCCAAATTAGGGTCAGGTGGAATGGCTTTCAAAAACTTTAGAAGTGCTCTCCCTATTTAAGGAGGGACTCTTACTTCTGGGCGGGTGACTTCAACTTAACGCTGCAACTGGAGGTTGACGCTATCTCGGGAAGGTCATCCATTTCCCGGGGGAGAGGAGGAAACTGGCTAGTAAATTAAAATCTCTCCACTTAATTGATCCCTGGAGATTGGCCCACCCAAACGAAAGGGACTATACGTTTTACTCCTCCCCTCACGACACGTACCACAGACTTGATTACATTCTGACCCAATCTTCTGCTATAAATCTGATCACTTCCACCTCCATTGGTTCCATAACACTATCTGACCATGCCCCAATTTTTATGTCAATAAAAATAAACTCCTTTGCGCGCCCTTCCCTCCCCCACGTGGCGTTTAAATGAAACACTTCTAGACAGTGCGGACAACGTTTCCCAGATCAGTTTCTCTTTGAGCAGGTTTTTTAGAGAGAATTTGGTCAATGGAAAACTCACCCCAGTAATATGGGAAACTCATAAGGCCGTTCTGAGGGGGAGCTGATTGCCCTGGGATCCCACATTAAAAAGAAATGGATAAAGAGGTTTTTTCTCTTTTGCATCAAATCAATGTTTTGGAGCGTTTGCATAAGCAAAAGAAAACAAATAGTGCCCGAGCAGATTTGATGGACTTGAGAGAAAGGCTTAAAGACCTACTGAATGTGCGCTCGGCCAAAATGTATGCACGATGTAAACAAAAAATGTATGCACGATGTAAACAAAACATTTACGCACATGGTAACAGAGGAAGTAAAATAACTTCCAGACTACTTAAGGCGCGGAAAGAAAAGTGCTTTATCAAGCAGATCCGAACGGTGGGGGGAGAGGTAGTGACAGAAACTGAAGGAATAGCGGAGGCGTTTTGCTCATATTACCACTCCCTGTACAATCTGCAGCCCCATGATTCCATGGCAAACCCCCCTACTGCAATTCGACACATAGAGGACTTTCTTTCCACTCTCGCACTTCCAGAAATCTCCACTTTAGGACACTCCTCATTACTTGCAACTGTTTCCACGGAGGAAGTCAGGGAGGCTTTAGCCACCATCCATGGGGGTAAGACTCTGTGTCCGGATGGCTTCCCTATCATATACTATAAGACGGTCGCGGAGATATTCGTTCCTCACCTAGTTGAATTGTTCAATCTATTCCTCTCAGGGTCGGTGCCCCCACCACAAGCCCTGGAGGCACACATAACAGTGTTGTTAAAGGAGGGGAGAGATGGGGCCCTATGCAGCAACTATCGCCCGATCTCTCTGCTGAATGCTGACCTCAAACTTTGGGCCAAGCTTTTAGCTAATAGAATTCACCTAGTATTAGCGGACCTTGTTCGCCCTGACCAGGCTGGTTTGTGCGTGGAAGAGAGGAAAGGGACAACTCCACTAAAGTTTACAAGCAATCTCTTACGCTAAGCACACACGTCAACCGCTTATATTACTTTCCACAGATGCTGAAAAAGCATTCGACCGTATCAGTTGGCATTATATGGCGTGTGTCCTGCAGAGGTTTGCCTTTCCCTCTCCTTTCATAGACGCAATTATGTCTCTTTATACCTTCCCTATGGCCAGGGTCAGGGTGAACGGGACCTTATCGAAGCCTTTTCACATCAATAACGGCACGAGACAGGGCTGCCCTCTCTCCCCTTCTTTATTTGTCCTGGTAATGAAATCATTTATCCAAGCCATTGGGCAAAATCCTGAGATTGAGGGGTTTAGGATCAATCATCTGGAACTGAGGGTGATTGCCTTCGCGGACGATCTTTTCCTTCTCTTGTCCAACCCAAAGCAGGCAATCCCAAAGATTTTGGAGCTCTTCTCCTTATTCGGAGAACTATCCAATTTTAAGGTCAATTTGGATAAATCGGAGGCATTAAATATTTCTGCGGCTGGAGGGGACGTACGGATCCTGAAACACCTTGCCCTTTTCAAATGGCAACTTAATAAACTTAAATATCTGGGGATATATATAACAGACGACCCCGATACGCTCTTCCATCATAACTTCTCCTCACTGGTGGGAAAAATAGGAACCTTGCTGCGCTCATATGATATTCCCCTATTATCATGTCTGGGTAGGGTTAATGTGATTAAGTCTTACGTTTTCCCAAGATTTTCTATGTGATGAGCATGATTCCAATCCAACTCCCATCATCTTTTCTACGCTCCCTCAATCAACTGATTGAGCCAGTTTTGTTTGGAAATACAAAGGAGCCAGACTGCCTTTGCAACTTTTCATGCGCCCAAAGGGCAGGGGGGGTGCTGGTTTGCCGGACCTTGCTTCCTACCATAAGGCTATTCTTTTGGCGTCCTTGTTAAGACTGGTACGATGGGCGGAGAGGAGTCAAGACTCACACATAGAGATGCAACTTATGGGTGAGAACGCGATGAAATATCTATGGATGGACTGCCCCTTCCGAAAAAAAGGGCTGGGAGACATTCTTCTAGCTATATTGCAGCTTAGGCGCTCGTTGATCCCATTAAAGGCACAGGCTGGTAATTATTTAGACAAGACACCAATAGGAGTCATCCCCTATATCATCACTCCAGACTTTACAGACCCTTATGGACTGTGGTCATCGCTGCCTAATAAACAAATCTTAGGCTAGGGTCACACTTGCAGTTTTTTCATGCTTTTTTGGAGACCTGGTTTTTAAAACCGCATGTAAAAACGCACTGATAGGCACCCATGCAAAAAACGCATGCCCTAATAGCAAAAACGCATGCCCCAATAGCAAAAACACATGCCTAAAGTGCCATGCGTTTTTGGCATGACTTTTTACACTTATGTGAGTAGCTGCCATCAAAAATGCATGCAAAAATGCATGGTACATTAGTACCATTTAGTACCATCCAAAAACACATGTGTTTTCCATAGGGGCCCATGTTAAAAAAACGCATGCGTTTTCTAAAAAATGCATGCGTTTTTAAAACAGCACCAAAAAAGTTCATGAACTTTTTTTGGGTGCTGATTCAAAAACGCATGTAAAAACGCATGGGTGGCCTAAGGCACCTAAAAAAAACGCATGCACAAATGAAAAAAGCATGCATGCTTTTTTTTAAAGCTCCAAAAAAACTCATGCTAAGTGTGACCCTAGCCTTAGGCTAGGGTCACACTTTCAGTTTTTTCATGCTTTTTTGGAGACCTGCGTTTTTAAAAAAGCATGTAAAAACGCACCCATGGCCCCCATGCAAAAAACGCATGCGCTAATAGCATAAACGCGTGCCTAAAGTGCCATGCGTTTTTGGCATGAGTTTTTGCACTTATGTGAGTAGCTGCCATCAAAAACGCATGCACAAACGCATTGTACATTAGTACCATTTAGTACCTTCCAAAAACGCATGCGTTTTCCATAGAGGCCCATGTTAAAAAAACGCATGCGTAGTTCATGAACTTTTTTTGGGTGCTGGTTCAAAAACTCATGTAAAAACGCATCGGGTGGCTTAAGGCACCTAAAAAAACGCATGCAGAAATGAAAAAAGCATGCAGAAATGAATGCTTTTTTTTAAGGCACCAAAAAAACTCATGCAAGTGTGACCCTAGCCTTACACTTATTACAGGGGAAAATCCCATGCTCGAATAGGTGGTTGTTGGTGGCTAGAAAGCGCCCTCTCAACCATCTACAACAACTGCACATTGCCTATTATATGAACCAATTTTTATTCAAAGAGGGGAAGTCTCTATTTCAGGTGCAATTCTTTTTAATGTTAAAAACTTGTGATAAAGTGACAGTGATTTGTGATTATCCACCCTCCCTTACAACACACAAACACACAATGAATATATCTCAAATCTGGACCTATTATTCAGACGGTCACCGTCTTGTGTGTATTTCTCTATATATTTCCTCTGGCAGTCCTTGAAGAATTTCTCAGGGTCTATCAGTGGTATATATTCTATATTGAATCTGATGTAGTGTTTGACCCTGCAGTCAATTCAGGTTATGCTTCTGTTTGTCAACATCTGTCTATGTCAAACAGTATATTCTGTCACATGTCCTTTTATACTTATTGAGAATATATTCGGCAATCTCTTATTTCTTCAACCAATAATATGGTTTAATGCCCTTGCCCAACAGAAAACATCCCCATTGTAATGTAGGAACTCATCAGGGGCTTATATGTATCTGGTTCAGAAAAAGTGGTATGTGTCCTTGTATGATATGACATCCCACTGTATTTGTGAGTCAAAGACCCAATGCCGCCCAAGTGGTATAGTCCAAGTGGTATAGTTCAAGTAGTATAATCCAAGTGGTATAGTCCAAGTGGTATAGTTCAAGTAGTATAATCCAAATGGTATAGTCCCTTCTTTGTGCAGGGTCCAGGATTTGTTTCTTCTTCCCAGGGTATTTTCCGGAAAGGTTACCCTGTGAAGAGGATGGGGAGGACCGACTCATACTTCCATTCATAGGGTTGAGCTAAAATTAGTCCCCTTATTTCCCATTGTCATATGGTGCATCTAATTACTAAATTATTGGATCACCCAAGTTTGTGACATTAGGAAAAAGTGGGGAGATAATTGAAATTATTTCATCATACCCTCAAATTCGTATGGACATTGTCTAGTTGTCTAGGTATGTGTTTCAGACAAACTCAAGGTTCCTCCAACCATACGGCTTCGTATTGTACCAGGTGTCCCGGTCACTCTATATTCGGTTTACAAATATACAGTATGCACAAGCAGTTTCATAAGAAGATTCCATATTAGATTTTTTGTGCTCATTTGTATTGTTTTGATATTACCTGGGTTTGTTTTTTTGAACACTCTGGGGTAACGTCCTTTCATTATACTCCTGGTAATCTTTTGTTTGTCCTGAAACAAACCAAACTAGACCTCCTGTTGCAATCATCTTACTATATCCACTTTCTTTTGTCTCCACCTCTCCTTTCCCTTCAACCCTTTTCTTCCTGTCCTTATGCATATCTAAATAAAGGTATATATTCCCATCCCCAAATGTATACATATATATGAGTATATGTCCCCATCCCTATTTTCCATTATATCCCTGTGTTCGGTTTGCCCAAATATCCCTATTTGTGATTAATATATGTTCCATATAGTTATTACAATATTCAAACTTCCCACAAGTCTTATAAGCATCACCTAATAAGTTCTATATCTCTTTTATTTTAACAATAGTAATAAATAGTTCCCCTGTAGATTGAATGTTGTACCTTGCAAGGTTCCTTGGAATCACCTAAGGACTCCTTCCTTCTTCCTTCCCAGTACATTACATCCATCTTATTCCCTTTAGTCTGATCCCTTTAGGCTAAACCTGTTACCCAGATAGAGTATAACATATATTAACATCATCTCAGTCTTATATGTGAATAACACTGGTTATTTCTTAGTGCTTGATTTAATACCTTATCTTTTCCTGCTCAGGGTCTACACTGTGTTCCAAATTATTATGCAAATTGGTTTTAAGTGTCATAGGGTTGTTGTTTTTTTTTTTTAATGAAACCCATTGATGGGATTGTGTCTCAGAGTTCTTTGGATCACTGAAATCAATCTCAGATACCTGTGATAATTAGTTTGGCAGGTGAGCCCAATAAGAGGAAGACTGGATGTTCCGCAATATTAAGCAGGCCACAGTTTTCAAGTAACATGGGAAAGAAAAAGGATCTCTCTGCTGCCAAAGAGCAACAAATATTGCACTGCCTTGATCAAGGGATGAAAACATTAGGTATTTCACGAAAAATTAAGCATGATCAATGTACTGTGAAGAGATTTGTGGCTGATTCTGAGCACAGACGTGTTCGTGCAGATAAAGGCAGAATGAGGAAGGTTTCTGCCAGGCAAGTTCATCGGATTAAGAGAGCAGCTGCTAAAAAGGCCTTACAAGCCAAGAAACAAATATTTGAAGCTGCTGGTGCCTCTGGAGACCCTTAACCTCAAGGTGTAGGATCCTTCAAAGGCTTGCTGTGGGGCATAAACCTACTATTTGACCACCCCTAAACAGTGCTAACAAGCAGAAACGGTTACAGTGGGCCCAGACATACATGAAGACTAATTTTCAAACAGTCTTGTTTACTGATGAGTGACGAGCAACCCTGGATGGCCCAGAGGGATGGAGTAGTGGATGTTTGGTGGATGGCCAACATGTCCCAACAAGGCTGTGATGTCAGCAAGGAGGTGGAGGAGTCATATTTTGGGCCAGAATCATTGGGAAACAGCTGGTAGGCCCCTTTAAGGTTCCTGAAGGTGTGAAAATGATCTTTGTAAAGTATATAGAGTTTCTGACTGAGAACTTTCTTCCATGGTACAAAAAGCAAAAATTTGCCTTCAGGAGCAAAATCATCTTCATGCATGACAATGCACCATCTCATGCTGCAAAGAATACCTCTGTGTCATTAGCTGCTATGGGCATAAAAGGAGATAAACTCATGGTGTGGCCACCATCTTCCCCTGACCTCAACCCTATAGAGAACCTTTGGAGTATAATCAAGCAAAAGATCTTTGTCGGTGGGAGGCAGTTCACATCAAAACAGCAGTTCTGGGAAGTGACATCATGCAAAGAAATACAAGCAGAAACTCTCCAGAAACTCACAAGTTCAATGGATGCAAGAATTGTGAAGGTGAGATCAAAGAAGGGTTCCTATGTTAACATGTAACTTGGCCTGTTAGGATGTTTTGGAGTTAAATAGCTTTTTATTTCAGTAAATGTGACCTCCTAATGCTGCAAATTCAACAAATTAGCATTTTCAGTTCTTTAAAACATATCAAATGTTTAGAAACTCTACTGTGCCTAATAATTTGGAACAGTGCATTAAGAGTTTTTTTTAATTTTTAAGATTATACTGTTATCACTGGGAGGTTTCTTCAATAAAATGCAATGCATACTCTAACGGGTGATGACTTTTATTACACTGACTGTCATTTGCACTGACCATTTAGGAAAATCAGAGAAAAAGAACATTTGCATAATAATTTGGAACACAGTGTATATTACAGTGCTCTACGGCCAGCATCCAGTCCCCCCTGTGTCGAGGGGTTAACTGCCGCCGGCTTCTGGCAACTTAATATAGTCCTCCCATCCCTAATTTTGCTTCGCCCTCTGTGGCGTCTTCTATGCCACGTGTCAGGTTCTACCGTGCATGCGCCGGCTTTCGGACTCCACATGCGTGTTATGCGCCTTGCATCTCTGTTGAACAGGATACGCCCGCACATACGTGATGCACATGCGTTCCACTCCTGGAGCACTCGTTACTTCCGCGCACATGCAGGAGCAACCACAATGTTTACTCTATTCTCCTCTGCTTTTTCTAGTACTGGATTCACACATGTATCCAGTAACTTTATAGCCTGAGGAGTGGATCTGTGTATTATGACTGTTTTAGAACATATTACAGACTAGATTGATTACTTTTGTTGTGTTTAAATATAGTTCCAATATTACAATACTATGGGTACTATCTGGCTTAGACATGGGTAGGGATGGATGGTCCCCTATAACTTAGAGGTCCTATATGATTACATCTTACTATCTACTCTATAATTGCCGTAGGCAAAATCGTGTCGGACCCCGAAATCGCCGTGGCTTTGTCACGCTGTGACGTCACCACGCGCGAGCAATGGCCGCGAAGCGGCCATTGCGAGCCGCTTGCCGAAAATAGAACCAGAGGCTCGGACAGAAACTTAGCGATTTACCGCTGAGGTAGCGCGAGGCAATGGCCGCGAGGCCATTGCGAGTCGCTACCTCAGCCGCCGCACTTGCCGCAAGTCTCCTATACTTTCTATGGGGATCCATTGCGAGTCGCTGTGTAGCGCGAGCAATGGCCGTGAGGCCATTGCGAGTCGCTACCTCAGCCGCCGCACCTGCCGCAAGTCCCCCAAAAAGTATTGAACGCGCCCCAAAAAGTATTGAACGCGCCCAAAAGCATTGAACGCGCCCAAAAAGCATTGAACGCGCCCCAAAAAGTATTGAACACCCCAAAAAAGTATTGAACGCGCCACAAAAAGTATTGAATGCGCCCCAAAAAGTATTGAACGCGCCCAAAAAGTATTGAAACGCGCCCAATAAGTATTGAACGCGCACCAAAAAGTATTGAACGCGCACCAAAAAGTATTGCTATTAATGCTATTATTAATGCTAATAATGCTATTATTAATGCTATTAATGCTATTAATAATGATATTAATGCTATTATTAATGCTATTAATGCTAATAATAATGCTATTAATGCTATTAATAATGTTATTAATGCTATTATAATGCTATTAATGCTAATAATATGCTATTAATGCTATTAATAATGTTATTAATGCTATTATTAATGCTAATAATGCTAATAAAAATGCTATTAATGCTATTAATAATGTTATTAATGCTATTATTAATGCTATTAATGCTAATAATAATGCTATTAATGCTATTAATATTGCTATTAATGCTATTATTAATGCTAATAATGCTAATAATAATGCTATTAATAATGTTATTAATGCTATTATTAATGCTATTAATGCTAATAATAATGCTATTAATGCTATTAATATTGCTATTAATGCATTATTAATGCTAATAATGCTAATAATAATGCTATTATGCTATTAATAATGTTATTAATGCTATTATTAATGCTAATAATGCTATTATTAATGCTATTAATGCTATTATTAATGCTATTAATGCTAATAATAATGCTATTAATGCTATTAATAATGTTATTAATGCTATTATTAATGCTAATAATGCTATTATTAATGCTATTAATGCTATTAATAATGTTATTAATGCTATTATTAATGATATTAATGCTAATAATAATGCTATTAATGCTATTAATATTGTTATTAATGCTATTATTAATGCTAATAATGCTATTATTAATGCTATTAATGCTATGAATAATGATATTAATGCTATTATTAATGCTATTAATGCCAATAATAATGCTATTAATGCTATTAATAATGTTATTAATGCTATTATTAATGCTATTAATGCTAATAATAATGCTATTAATGCTATTAATAATGTTATTAATGCTATTATTAATGCTATTAATGCTAATAATAATGCTATCAATGCTATTAATAATGTTATTAATGCTATTATTAATGCTAATAATGCTATTATTAATGCTATTAATGCTATTAATAATGTTATTAATGCTATTATTAATGCTATTAATGCTAATAATAATGCTATTAATGCTATTATTATTGTTATTAATGCTATTATTAATGCCAATAATGCTAATAATAATCCTATTAATGCTATTAATAATGTTATTAATGTTATTATTAATGCTAATAATGCTATTATTAATGCTATTAATGCTATTAATAATGTTAATAATGCTATTATTAATGCTATTAATGCTAATAATAATGCTATTAATGCTATTAATAATGTTATTAATGCTAATATTAATGCTAATAATTCTAATAATAATGCTATTAATGCTATTAATAATGTTATTAATGCTATTATTAATGCTAATAATGCTATTATTAATGCTATTAATGCTATTAATAATGTTATTAATGCTATTATTAATGCTAATAATAATGCTATTAATGCTATTAATAATGTTATTAATGCTATTATTAATGCTAATAATGCTATTATTAATGCTATTAATAATGTTATTAATGCTATTATTAATGCTATTAATGCTATTAATAATGTTATTAATGCTATTATTAATGCTATTAATGCTAATAATAATGCTATTAATGCTATTAATAATGTCATTGATGCTATTATTAATGCTATTAATGCTAATAATAATGCTATTAATGCTATTAATAATGTTATTAATGCTATTATTAATGCTATTAATGCTAATAATAATGCTATTAATAATGTTATTAATGCTATTATTAATGCTAATAATGCTATTATTAATGCTATTAATGCTAATAATAATGCTATTAATGCTATTAATACTGCTATTACTGCTAATAATAATGCTATTGCTTATATTATTGCTATTGATGATGCGATTATTATTTAAAAATCTTTAAAAAAACAATAAAACATATTTTAGATACCCGATGCATTTGCATCAGGCTAACAGCTATAACTACTATAATCAAATTAATGCACGTTCTAGAATCTCGATGCATTTGCATCGGGCTCACAGCTAGTTGTTATTATAAGGGATTTAGGAGAATGTCTACTTTTTATACATAGGAATTTTTTACATATATATATATATATATATATATATATATATATATATAGGGCCTATACTAACCAGAAGGTTATGGGGTATATGTGGTTTATTTCTGCATATTTTTTTCATGTGCAATTAACCACATGATTCATATCAAATGGTGCATTAATATGTTCTTTTATTTAAGTTAGATCCGTTCTGTTTTCTGTTGGGCAAGGGCATTAAACCATATTATTGGTTGAAGAAATAAGAGATTACTGAATATATTCTCAATAAGTATAAAAGGACATGTGAGGGAATATACTGTTTGACATAGACAGATGTTGACAGACACATAACCTGAACTGACTGCAGGGTCAAACACTATATCAGATTCAATATAGAATATATACCACTGATAGACCCTGAGAAATTCTTCAGGGACTGTCTGAGGAAATCTACAGAGAAATACACACAAGATGGTGACCATCTGAATAATAGGTCCAGATTTGAGATATATTCATTGTGTGTTGTAAAGGAGGGTGGGTAATTACGAATCACTGTCACTTTATCACAAGTTTTTAACATTAAAAAGAATTGTACCTCAAATAGAGTCTTTGAATAAAAAAACTAAATAGGGATACTCCAGTATCGTAATCGGTGAACCCTGTTATTTTAAGAACCAAATCTCCATTCCACCTCGACCCACCACCCAATGGCTATGGCTGGAAATTTTGACGAGAGTCCAGCACCTCGTTCTGCTAACAGTGTCCACATTTTATTCTAATCTCGTTAATGCCGAAAATGCTCCCCAACCTTACTTTTACACTCTTGGGAGACAGAACTTGATATTTCTTTATCAACACGAGATAAACAAATGATATGCTCAAATTCACACGTTTTTTCTCGGTGTGTCATATTTCAGGAAATGGTGTACAAATTGCTCTCGCGATGGTATTACACACTGGACAAGCCCCATCTGGGGCTTATTGACTCGCCTTTGTGCTGGAGGTGTGAGGAGTCGCGGGGCACTTTGTCCCATATTTTTTGGCATTGCCATCTCTTCGACAATTCTGGTACAACGTCATGGAGGTTTTGTGGGCCCTTAACTTAATTGAGAGAGATCTGTCTACCGCGGAGGTTCTACTGTCCCTCCCCACAGATGACTTTCAACCAAAAAAACATGAGTTGGCTCCTTTGATGCTGGGAGCGGCAAAGGAGCTGATTGCCTCAAGTGGAAATAGCGAAGCCCCACCGACACTAGAAGAATGGACTAGTAAAATGAGAGATCTATATCTGTTAGAAGAACTCATGAGATGGGACTCTTTGTCCCACGATAAATTCAGAAAGACATGGGCACCCTGGATTCACTACCTTGGGGAGTCATAAACCTCTTCCCCATGGGCGCCTTGGGGGTGTCACGGTGATCGAACAAGTAACGGAATCCGGATGAGAACCTAGGGCCCGATATTAATCTTATTGAATCTTTTATTAACCTTTCATTATTTGCAAATTTTCACGTGTTACATAATGGACTATTGACGTTAGATGTAGAGGGATACGTATAAGATTCTAACACCTGCAACTTTACATCGGTAAGACTAAGATGATACTGTACTATAAGGGATGCGCTTGCGCATTGTAGTTACTCCTGCAATTTTGGGATTGTTTTTATTTTTATTTTTTGTTCTGTTTCTCTGTCTGTTTGTTCTGAGAAAAATTGTTAAAACAATGTATCACTAGCACTGCGACTTTTTCATTGTATTCTTTCTTGATACTAAAATAATTATAAAAAAATAAGAAAAAAATGACCTTTTTTTAATTTACCAAATAACTGCAATGAAACAAAGAGTAAAAAATTTAAAGGGGTCTGAATACTTTCTGTACCCACTGTATATTTTTATACATCTCATTGAATGTAGCTAATCTCCCTAAATGTGAACAGCAGAGAAAAATTGATGAAAGGTTGCAACACAGAGTAGTCTGGATGATAGATAGGCAGGCCCAATCAAGTTCCAAAAAAATTAAGCTGCAGTTTCAGGGTGCATCAGTGGAAACGCTCATCAGAGCCACCAGTCCAATCCTGCACTCAGCGAGACCCAGCGATCTGATGAAAGTTGTCCTCACTACCTGGTGCTTGTGAATAGTTGTAATTTACTGCTATTCACAGTTGACAAAGCTGCATCCATGGAACATGCACTACAGTGGAGGAGATTTGTGGGAACATCTTTTATAAAAATTGGTGAATGTGGGGGAGCTTTTAATCAAGTAAATTATTTTTTCCTTTTTATTTTATTTTGGGATAACTGGGTTAGTAATGCGTGCCTGATAGACCTCTCCCATTACTAATCACTCGATGGATCCAAGCTGACATCAACTCATAAAAATATTACCTCAAGCCAATGCATCAGGGAAATCAGGAAGAGCTTGGCAAAGTGCCAGAATGGCATCTCTATACATGTGCTAATTCTCGGGATCTGTGGGCTGTTTTTTAGGCTGGGAGGAGGCTAACATTCATGGACCTTCCAGCCTAATAATATCAATCTACAGTTGTTGCTTTACCTGGCTGGTTATCAAAAATAAGGCAGACCCATGTTGTTTTATTTATTAATTTATTATTAACAAGTACAGTAAACTACAGAAGTGATGCACATATATATCCATCAGATGCATAATTAGATAAATCAATTCAATGCTTCATGACGAACTGGGTAATATTTTGGGGGGTTGATGTCACCTATCAGACACCCTCAATTACTAACCAGTAATAAAAAAACACACACCAGAAAAAATAGTTTATTTGAATAAAGATGAACCCACACTATCCCTTGTTCACCAATTTATTATTATCAAAAATGGTCCCACGAAGTTCTGTCACAGTCCACACCATGCATCGCAATGTGAATAGCAGAAGTATAGCAATTATGATTCGTTAGTATGAATGCATCAGTGTTGTCCTGACGTAGCGAGGTCGATGCATTCGGCAATTTTTTTAGATGTCGGCAATGAATGTGATATGCGAAGGACGAGGGCTTTTCTCTAAGAGATAAGTGGGATATTCATATATCTATTCAGGAGAAATGGACAATGTTGACATTCATTACTACACTGCCAGAAGCACACATGACATAACCACACCCCAAAATATTATCCTAGTTGCCACCTTCACCAGGGAATCGAAAACAGAGAAAGTACCAAATTGGTGCAATCTAATGTGATGCATCAGTTTGGGGGGGGTGGGCCTGTGGGTTGATATTTTAAGGCAGAAAGGGCCAAATAAATATCGCCTTCCGTTGATAAATTCCAACCAAGCTTCTGCTTTACCATGGATGGTTATCATCGGGAACCAAGCCATTTATAAAGTTATATTTATAGGCTAAAACAAGGCAAAAAAGCACACCCTATAGTGCTAATGACATGTAGTAAAGGGTCAAGTGTACAATAACCGTACAATGTTCTAAAATAGAATAAACACTGTCTATATCCTCTAATCTATGCTCTCTCTCCTAGGATCAACTTTCACTGAAATGCTTTCAGAGGAGGTCCTATATAAGATGATATAATGTGCCAAAACGGTCACTTTAAAGGGACACTGTCAGGTTATTTTTCAGTATGATACTAATATTACCCTTGAATAGGGCCTGGGCAGACATTTTATAAAAACATGTAAAATCATTATTGTACAGTTTGTAATTTCCATGTTATCAGCATTGTCAGACCCTGCAGGGAGCTCCTGGATTAGTCCTCTCCATTACATTACCAGTTGATTAGTCCAGCTGCTGTACAAGTGTTATTTAAATATCCATACCCATCCAAGCTTGTGTTCACTCCCTCCCCTGTCAGCTCTGATCTGGGAGGTGTTTTGTGCTGTAACCTTTGCTGTCTGTAAGATTTCTATTATATAAAGGTTGTTTTTTCTGCAGACAAGTAATGTGTATATCTGCTGAGCAAATGATCAAATATTCTTATAATCAATAGAAATATCTCAGACTGTACACATTACACATATGTCTCAGATACACACAATGTCATGAAGAGCTCAAAGCTGCAGCAAAGATCACTCCTCCTCCCCCCTTCCTTCTCTGTCTGCAGTGAATGAGTCACAAAACAGACAGATCACAGGACACTGTAATGATGGATGAATATTCATTTATTTGGTGAGTGGGCAGCAGAGAGCTCACTGTGTTTGACAGAGGGCATTAATCTTTTATTTTGAAGTTTACAGAGAATAGAAGGGAAGTATAAATAATAGAAATACATGAATAGAGAGAGCTCAGAGAAATGAATTAGAGAATGATTGCAGTAATATATGGATTTTTTGCCTGACAGCCTTCCTTTAATGCCAGTAGCCAACATGGCAGACAATTGAGAATTCCTGCATCTTTGATATACACAGCTCTGGCCAAAATTAAGAGACCGCTGCAAAATTTTCGGTTTCTCTGATTTTTCTCTTTATAGGTATATTTTTGAGTAAAATGTAAATCGTTCCTTTTATTCTTTAAACTACTGACAACGGGCCTCCGAAATTCAAAGCTAAAAAATGTTGTGTTTATTTGCAGCAAATGAGAAATCATCAAATCATCAAAATAATAAAAATGAAACAATGCTTTCAGACCTCAAATAACGCAAAGAAAACAAGTTCATATTCATTCAGAAACAACGGTACTAATGTTTTAACTCAGGAAGGCCTTGTTCACACTCACCTGCGTTTTTGGTATTCGCGCCTGTGTTTTTCTGCAGTTTTCCAAAAATGCAGGTGCGTTAACGCAGGGTACATTTAAGTGTACATGCGATTTTCAGCTCCACTTGCGTTTTTTCCCCCAGTCCAAAAAACGCTGCATGCAGCGTTTTTTGGGTGCTGGAAAAAAACGCAGGGGTGGTTTTCCAAAAACGCATGCGTTTTTTTAACATGGGGCCCTATGGGAAACGCATGCGTTAACGCAGGACACCTATAGGCACCTGCTAGCATTTTTAAAGGGCTCATTGAGGCACCCTGCGTTAACGCTAGCGTTTTTGCCTGCGTTTTTGGCCAAAAAATGACTAAGTCCAAAAAAGTTTCAAATCCTTTCAGACACACAAGTGACACTTTTTGGCACTTTTAGAAAAACGCAGGTTGTTTTTTTCCTGCTAAAAAAAACGCAAATTGAGTGTGAACATGGCCGAAGAGTTCAGAAATCAATATGTGGTGGAAGAACCATGACTTTTAATCATAGCCTTTGTGCGTCTTGGCATGCTTTCCACCAGTCTTTCACACTGCTTTTGGATGACCTTATTCCACTCCTGGCACAAGAATGTAAGCATTTCTTCTTTGTTTGATGGCTTGTGACTATCCATCTTCCCCTTGATTACATTTCAGGTAGCAATTTCAGATATCCAGTGGCATTGAGGTTTCCATTGATGAAGAATAGTACCACTATCTTTGTACCATCAATTTTTGTGTTCCAACAGTCTTGGACGGATCTATCCACTGTGTGTTAGTGTCAGACCAATAGCGGTGGTTTTGTTTGTTAACTTCAGCATTCACAAAAAAGTTTGTCTCATCATTTATCGGAAGGTAACTGTCTATACTATGAAGATACCAGATGTGCAGCATCTGAAACAACGGATATTGGAAGCCTGTGCTAGCATTTCTTTTGTGGTGTTGCTATCAGTGTGTCAAGAGTGGGAGAAGAGGGTTGCATTGACAATCCAACACAATGGGCAGCACTTTGAACACATTTTATATGTGGTCATAAACTTTTAAATAACTCATGAAAGAATAAAGTTATGTTAAAACCAAGCACACCATTGTTTTTCTTATGAGATTCTCAATAAGCTTGATGTGTAACATGACCTTCTTCCCAATTAAAAAAATAAACTTGGATCCAAACTAGCCAACTTCAAAATGGCCACCATGGTCACCACCCATCTGGCAAAAGTTTCCCCCACCCATATGCTAATGTGCCACAAGCAGGAAACTGATATCACCAACCATTTCCCTTTTTATTTAGGTGCATCCATACAGTATAAATGGCCCACCCTGTATATCTGTGTGTGTATAAAATATATATATATATACATATTGTAGTGATGTGGCCCCTGGCCGGGTGCATCACACGGGTTATCACTGCAGGTCTCTGTTCACATGGGCCGGTTTTCCTGATTGTGTGTGCTGTGTGAAACCTGTCCAATGTACAGGGGGTTAACAGCTGAAGGGTTTTCATGAGCTGAGTAAAACAGCTGAGTGTGAGTGCTGAAGATCCGATACATTCATGAGCCTAATGAGCGGCTGAACCTGTGGGGATGAGTGCTTTGCTGGACTAAACCTGAATGGTGCACAGGGGGTTAATCACATCTCAGGTCTGTGTGTGAGTGAAGATGTGCTGATTGACTCACTGTGTTGCAGCTGTGAGTGAGCAGCCTGGATAAGAACCTGCCAGGTGTCTGAGTGAGGAGAGGACGATGGGAGTCAGAAGTCCAGACCACTGCCATGTGAGGAGGTGCTGGAAGTGATCCGTCCCCGTGGGGGAAGTGATGAGAGCCTGCCAGCTCCATGCCGGTGGCACAAAGATGCGTGCATGCCAGCAAGTGTCCAGGACCGAGGATGGCTCAAGGGCCAGGCGGTCATATGTGTGATGAGTCACTAAACACTATGTGCACTTAAATGAGTGCTTTTCAGCAGTGGCTAAACTGCACAGCTAATACAGACAATGTGAATAGGGGTATAGCAATCACTGCTCTAGATTCAATGCAAAGTGGAAGGCTTAGCTTCAGCAGTAGCTACTGCGGAGTGCCCGGAAGCCAGCGACAAGGTGCTTCCGTTTTTCCGGGTCCTAACGCTATGACTAATGGTGGTATGTGAGATACTGGGTTTATATGCCTCTATTCTGATTAAAAACAAGAAAAGTATGTGTTAGACTCAGACAAAATGGAGACCTCAGCTGGTCACAGGGCGGGAGAGAGGGGATAAGGAGGGCGCTCAGTCATAAAAAATACAATAGTAACTAAATAATATGAATGACTGGCTTCAACCTCTAAGTGTAGGTGCAAGCAGAAAAAATACATTCAATATAAGGGAGTTATCTGCTGCGACACTAAACACTATGTGCACTTAAATGAGTGCTTTTCAGCAGTGGCTAAACTGCACAGCCTTGTCGCTGGTTTCCGGGCACTCCGCAGTAGCTACTGCTGAAGCTAAGCCTTCCACTTTGCATTGAATCTAGAGCAGTGATTGCTTATACCCCTATTCACATTGTCTGTATTAGCTGTGCAGTTTAACCACTGCTGAATAGCACTCATTTAAGTGCACATAGTGTTTAGTGTCGCAGCAGATAACTCCCTTATATTGAATGTATTTTTTCTGCTTGCACCTACACTTAGAGGTTGAAGCCAGTCATTCATATTATTTAGTTAATATGTGTGATGAGGACCGAGGATGGCTCAAGGGCCAGGCGGTCAGATGTGCGGTGTGAGAGACCGAGTACGGCTCAAGAGCCAGGCGGTCACAGCCGACTTTGGGACTGACTGAGTGAGTCATGATATGGTCCCGTTGATCCAGATGTAAGTATCCCGGATCCCGGTGGATCCGTGGAGGTCTTGTGTGTACTGAGTGACACGGTTCCTGGTACTATTGTGGGCCCTGAGTATGTAGCATATGGGTTTATGTAAAAATGCCATGAATGCTGAGTCATAATGGTTCATGAAAAAGTGCCATGTGTGATGACTCGTGTGCAATAGGATGGGGAATGATCCCTGTCAGGGTGATAGACGGTGATAGCCGTCTTTAGAACCAGACTGAGGTCTGCAAGGGTCGGTGGGTGACGCCTTGAAGTTCTGGGGAAAACGTATGTGAATGTCCTGTAATGTAATGTCATATGGGAATGTCATATAATGCAATGTAAGGATATGCATATTATATGTGAAAATGGAAATACAGTGTTATGGTTTGTGTGTTGAAAGCGGTTTATGACAGAAATTAATAAATCCGCTGGTTATGTTAGGTTGAAATGTAGTCGCTGCTGTCATTTTCTCCGTGCCAAGCAGGTTCCCCTAGGGCGCTACCTCACAATATATATATATATATATATATATATATATATATAATATACACTAGATGGTGGCCCGATTCTAACGCATCGGGTATTCTAGAGTATGTATGTAGTTTATTTATGAAGATTTAAGAATAATACAAAGCGAAGCTGGGTTTAAATCCTGCGCCAATATCGCTGATTGCTGGCAACCGGCCAGGCGCATCCAATCAGTGAAGCATGGTTGAAATTGCGCGCCAATTTGCGGGCGGACTGTCCCTGTTGCTGATTGGTCGTGGGCAGCTGGCCTGACCAATCAGCAACGCAGGATTTGCATTACAGACAAACAGACAGAAGTAGACAATTATATAGTAGATACCTACAGCAGTAACGGTGTGCAGCGGTGCTGGAGCCCAGGAGGGGGCCGGAAGACAGCGGCCAGGCCAGGTGCGGGCAGGAAACGGCCAGGGAACAGCGGGTAGGAGGGGTCGGGTAAGAGCTGCCGGGTGCGGGCAGGAAGGGGTCGGGGAAAAGCGGGCCAGTGCGGGCAGGAAGGGGCTGGGGAAGAGCGGGAGGGTGCGGGCAGGAGGGGGCCGGGGAAGAGCGGGCAGGTGCGGGCAGGAGGGGGCCAGGGGGACAGCGACTGGGTGTGTGGGCAGGAGGGGGCCGGGGAACAGCGACCGAGTGCAGGCAGGAGAGGGCGGGAGTATACAGCGGCTCAGTGGTTAGCAGAGTATATGGGGGCTCAGTGGTTAGCAGACTTTATGGTGGCTCAGTTGTTAGCAGAGTATACAGCAGCTCAGTGGTTAGCGCAGTATACGCTGGCTCAGTAGTTAGCACTGTATACAGAGCCTCAGTGGTTAGCACTGTATATGGTGGCACAGTGGTTCACACAGTATGGTGGCTGAGTGGATAGCATTCTATGGTGGCTCAGTGGTTAGCACTGTATATGGTGGCTCAGTGGTTAGCACTGTATATGGTGGCTCAGTGGTTAGCACAGTATGGTGGCTCAGTGGCTAGCACAGTATGGTGGCTCAGTGGTTAGCACAGTATGGTGGATCAATGGTTAGCACTGTATATGGTGGCTCAGTGGTTAGCACTGTATATGGTGGCTCAGTGGTTAGCACTGTATATGGTGGCTCTGTGGTTAGCACAGTATGGTGGCTCAGTGGCAAGCACTGTATGGTGGCTCGTGGTTAGCACAGATGGTGGCTATGGTTCAGCCGATGGGCTCAGTGGTTTGCACAATGGTGGCTCAGTGGTTTGCACAGTGGTGGCTCAGTGGCTAGCACTGTGGTGGCTCTGTGGTTGCACAGGGTGGCTAGTGGTTTGCACAACGCGGTGGCTCAGTGGTTTGCACATGGTGGCTCAGTGGTTTGCACAGCGCAGGATGGAGGCAGAGTGGTCAGCGCAGAATGGAGGCAGAGTGGTCAGTGCAGGATGGAGGCAGAGTGGTCAGTGCAGGATGGAGGCTCGGTGGTCAGAGCAGGATGGAGGCTTGGTGGTCAGCGCAGGATGGTGGCTCAGTGGTCAGCGCAGGATGGAGGCTCGGTGGCAAGCACGGATGGAGGCTCGGTGGTCAGCGCAGGATGGAGGCTCAGTGGTCAGCGCAGGATGGAGGATCAGTGGTCAGCACAGGATGGAGTGGTCAGCAGAGGATGGAGGCTCAGTGGTCAGGGCAGGATGGAGGCAGGTGGTCAGCGCAGGATGGAGGCAGAGTGGTAAGTGCAGGATGGAGGCAGAGTGGTCAGCGCAGGATGGAGACAGAGTGGTAAGCACAGGATGGAGGCAGAGTGGTCAGCGCAAAATGGAGGCAGATTGGTCAGTCGCATGATGGAGGCTCAGGGGTAAGCGCAAGATGGAGGCTGTGGTGGTACAGTCGCAGGATAGAGGCAGAGTGGTCAGCACAGGATGGAGGCAGAGGGGATCAGTGCAGGATGAAGGTAGAGTGGTCAGCGCAGGACAGAGGCTCAGTGGTTAGCGCAGGATGGAGGCTCGGTGATAAGCGCAGGATGGAGGCTCGGTGGTCAGTGCAGGATGGAGGCTCAGTGGTCACCGCAGGATGGAGGCTCGGTGGTCAGCACAGGATGGAGGCTCGGTGGTCAGCGCAGTATGGAGGCTCGGTGGTCAGCGCAGTATGGAGGCTCGGTGGTCAGCACAGGATGAAGGCTCGGTGGTTAGCGCAGGATGGAGGCTCAGTGGTCAGCGCAGGATTGAGGTTCGTGGTCAGCGCAGCATGGAGGCTCAGTGGTCAGTGCAGGATGGAGGCGCGGTGGTCAGCACAGGATGGAGGGCCAGTGTTCAGTGCAGGATGGAGGCTCAGTGGTCAGCGCAGGATGGAGGGCCAGTGTTCAGCGCAGGATGGAGGCTCAGTGGTCAGCGCAGGATGGAGGGCCAGTGGTCAGCGCAGGATAGAGGGCCAGTGGTCAGCGCAGGATGGAGGGCCAGTGGTCAGCGCAGGATGGAGGGCCAGTGGTCAGCGCAGGATGGATCCCCCCTCCTATCTGCTCCGGTCTCACCTGCACCCAGTGTTTTCGCACTACAGCAGATAATGAGCGGTCATGTGATAGACGGGCTGAAGTGACGTGCACAGAGCCTGTCACATGACCGCTCATTATCTGCTGTATCGGCGAAAACACCGGGTGTGGGTGAGATGGAGGGGGGGAATAGAGCGGGGAGGGGAGACGAATAGAACAGCGGGGGGAGGTGAATGGAGCAGTGGTGGGGGGTGGGGAGGTGAATGGAGCAGCGGGTGGTGGGAATGGAGTGGCGGGTAAGAGGGGGCTGGAGGTTGCGCTCCAGTGGGCGAGTGCGGGCTGGGGGAGGCTGACAGCGCGGTGTCTGTGTCTGAGGGAAATCGCGTGTCGTGCGGCTGTTTTGCATAGTCTGCGCTCATTGGTGCCTGCCTCCGGGTCACGGAAATCGCGCGCTAGACAGACAACATTAGAAGATATATAGTATATATATATATATATATATATATATATATACAGTAAAATCGTAAGTTGGTTACCAGTCAGTGATTCAAACCAGTTATAACTGCTTTGAACAGGTGTGAGTGTATAACCTTGAGTAACAAAATGCGGTTTGACAGGTTTCAGTCAGAAAATAACAGCTAGCTGCCCCCTCAGCCTCAGTGGAGAGCTTGTTTCTGTGAGGAGTGGTTTAGTGTACTTGTTCTCTCAGTGTGATTCGTGCCTGTGAAAATGAATGTTACTCGACAGAAGAGGTAATTATTACTCTTAATGAACATACTAGTCTGACTGTAAAGCCCCCGTCACACCTGGCGATGTCGGTGGCGACTGGCCGGTGCGCACACGTTTTTGGCGCCCCGCCTAGCGTCGCCGTCCCCCATTTACACGGGGCAACATCTCCAGCCCTGCGCCAGCGATCTGACAGGCGGCATAGCCGCCGGGGTGTCTGGAAATCCCAGCGGTGATGCAGGACAATGGGAGCCTATGGCTCCCATCGCCTGACAGGTCGCCGGCGGCCGATTACATAGGGCGATTTGTGCACATTGCCCCATGATGGTCGCCTGGTTTCAGAGCACTGCCCTGAAACAAGGCGACCGCCGGCACTGCCAACATCGCCCCTTTACATGCGGCGACGTAGGGGCGATGACGCCTGCAATAGGCCACGCCCCCCACGTCGCCTATGTAATCGGCGGCGATGTGGCCCCGTGTGACGGGGGCTTTAGAGAAATCGCTCCCACCATTGGTATTGGAAAATCTACCATTTCAATAATAATTCGCGCACACAATGAAACTGGATTGTTTTCTCCAAAACAGAAAGGGAAATGTGGAAGAAAAAGCAAAACGACAACAAGAACTGATAAAACACTCATCAGCAATAGTAAAATTAATGCAAGAAAAACAAGTAAACAAGTAAAGACTTGCTATGTCCAAATTAATTTGCACAGCACTGTATATATATATATATATATACATATATATATAAATATATACCACATTGCTTGGCTTACAGATCTCTAATACATAGCTAATTGTTGATACTTTGTGATATGTTACTGGCATATGCATTAGTGAGATAACCAGATTTATTCTATACTTGGCAAACCTCAAATCATGTCTTTTCATGGAGATTCAGGAAACACATTGCAATAGATTACAAATAAGCAGAAATTAGAGAACTCTTACTAACAAAACTGTTTAGCCCCTACAGGCATATTTTAGAAATGTGGAGTACAGATCACTCATATTCCTGCGGCATAAAGTGAAAATGTGGCTAGTTTGAGAAATGTTTAATAAAATAGTCATGGGGGATCAAAGGCTAATGGTTTAAACCTACATGGAGTTCAAGACACGCATGAGACAAACAGTTGCTCCAGATGAATCTCTATTGGCAGTGTAGAAAAAACATCCAGTAATCCCAAGGATTGAAGCTTCCACAACATCTGAAAATGTTTCGAATAAGAAATTTCAACCTCAGAAATCAAAATATTTTGTACATCTGCAAAGAATGAAAATCTCATGTAAAAATATGGAGTAAATGTAAAAATATATCACATTGCAAAAAGGTAAACTTTTCCTACTGCATAAGTGTGTACATTTCAGCAAGATTGCAGTAAAGGTTATGTATTTTAATTCTTCAAATGTTGAATGACTAATTGCAGAAGAATTAAGAGATTAGAGATTAGGCTCCACTGCATTATTTTGTTATTGTGGCATTGCAAAGCTCAGTACTAACCATGTTTCCTTTAATGGTAAGGGTGATTTCACATTGCGATGTACCATGTAAACAGTGGTCGTGCCATGACAAACCATTTTTGGGAGTATATGTTCACTGTAGGTGGATACCCTAACCAAAAATAGTGTACAATAAAGCTGGCCCCGTTGGTGCATCTGTCCAAAGCCGGGTCCGGACTTAAGCCCCGACAGGACACATGGTACAATGCAATGTAAAAATACCTTTACACATGAAGGCAACTTATGTGCGATGCACAATTCACAATAATACTGACATTGTATTGCCACTCACAAGTCAGCAAAAGTTATTTTGCACTAGTAGACTATTAACATTCTTTGACACAACCATCCTCAATTAACTTACCAAATTGAAGACCATTTTGGACTTCTGTAAGCCACAAAAACCTTTCTAAACAGTTTTATTATTGGCAGAATATATGTTTTTGGATAAAGGACGTGTGCATAAGAAATAATAGAGCAAATAATAGAAAGTTCACTATAGGGTCATTCCATGTCAAGTGATCCAAAAATGAATATTTTTTTTTCCCTGACGTCTCCAGATTTTTTTACATTTTTTTTCTATATGAAGTACAACTTTAGTTAATTACAAAAAAAAAGTTTTGAATTTTTTTCTTCATCAGTTAATTTTTTACAGATTTTTAAAGTTTTAAAAAAGCGCAAATTTTGGCCTGATACATTTTCTATCATATCTCGGGCTAGAAATAAGATAGAGAGACAAAATAAACACCGTTGTACTCAGAATTGTACAGGCTTTCACTAGATATGTCACAAGAGGATCTTCGTTAATATTTTACCCATGCGATCGCAAACGCAAAGTTTTAAAACGCATTTACGAAAAATCAGCATCATTTAAATATTTCAAAAACTGCCCATATGTCTGCTGTGCTCTTAGCCACATCTGTACCAAGTTTCAAGTTGGGATCGAGATGGGATCATTTTTAAAATATTTTACTATTAATAGCGTCAATGGGTCATTCCATTTCAAGTGATCTAAATATGAATATTTTTTTTTACCTGACATCTTTAGATTTTTTTTATTTTTTTTCTATTTGAAGTACTACTTTAGTTAATTACAAATTAAAAGTTTTTAATTTTTTTATTAATCAGTTAATTTTTTGCAGATATTTAAAGTTTTAAAAAAGTGCGAATTTTGGCCTGGTATGACTTTACATTTTTTTTTATCTTGGGTTAGAAATAAGATAATGAAGCGGGAGAGGCATCATTTTACTCAGAACGGTAATAGCTTTCATATAATAAGTCAGAATACTATATTTTTTTATATTTTGTTTGGGAAAAATCAAATTCAAAATTTTGATGCGCAATTGTGAAATAAATGTTAGTTTAAAAATTGTGAAAAAATGCCTGTGTATTACTTGTGTTCTTGGTTATATTTGTGCAGAGATTCAACTTGGGACCTGTCAAATTTATATATTTTTTATTTTATGGTTGTATGAGTTATTACAACTTATTGAATAAAACATTTATAAGCAACAAAAAAGAAACACAAAACACAAATCCCGTAAATGTCAGGATAAATATATCTTAATCATCAGAACACAACGCTCAGCATTTTCAACCTGAATGCATTGAACAAACCAAAAGAAAAAAGGTGATCATATCCTCCAGTGTGATTAAAAGAACCAAAAATGTTAACCCCTATTTATACATGTAAATTTGTTTTCTATTATATCACTAAACATGTCATTTATGAAGTGTTCTATATGAAGTACAACTTTAGTTAATTCCTAAAAAAAAGTGTGGAATTTTTTTCTTTATCAGTTAATTTTTTACAGATTTTTAAAGGTTTAAAAAAGCGTGAATTTTGGCCTGGTATGGCTTTACATTTTCTATCATATCTCGGGCTAGAAATAAGATAAACAAAATAAACACCATTCTACTCAAAATTGTCAAGGCTTTCACCAGATATGTAACAAGAGTATCTTTGTTAATTTTTTACCCATGCGATCGTAAACTCAAAATTTTAAAACACATTTCCGAAAAATCGCCATGATTTAAAATTTTCCAAAACTGCCCATGTGTCTGCTATGCTCTTAGCCTCATCTTTACCAAATTTTAAGTTGGGATCGCGATGAGATCATATTTTAAAATATTTAACTATAATAGTGTCAATTCGAAAATCTTGAATTCAGATCTGTTCAGCCTGTGGTCTAAAAGTGTGGGGTCTATATTCACCAAATAATCCATGATTTTTAGACATTACTGTATTATTTTGATATGTTATAGCTTAGAAGCAGGAGAGGACAGAGGAGAAAGCTTTGTTAGGGCTCAACCTGAGAATGAACAATATTGTATTGAATATTGTACAAACCAGGACTACGAAGAGGAGGAGAGTCTGTTAAAACATCGGTTACAGGAAGCAGAACCCATCAAAGGGACTCAGCAATACCACACTTTCATTCCATGTAGTGACACAGAAATAAAAACAAGCATTTTTCATTCAGTAAAGACAGTGAAGTCCATGAAGTGGTAGAAGGCAGCACAAGATTGGCAATGGATGACATAACTGGCTATGTGACCTGTGACTATGGTTGGCGCTGGTGGCTGGCTACTGTACTCTCCAAAGACTGTGAAAATTAAGAAGTAGAATTGACTTCATTGCATCCTTCTGGTCCAGCGCCATCATTTGTGTATCCAAGAAAGCCAGACATTTTAAAAGTGCACAAAAGTCAGATAATAACTCAGGTGAAGCCGAACTCAGTGACAGGCCTTACATACTGTGACACAAAAGGAAATGGCGATTGCTAGTAAGCGCTTATGGACAAGATTACATTTCACCCACTAGAAGGGACAAATTGATGATAAAAGGCCACTTTAAAAACGTACTATTAATTGTTTGATTAGTTCATGTTTTATAGAATGATGATTTAACTACTGTACTATTCTTATTAAACACTTAATGAATTACATGTTTAGTGATATAATAGAAAACAAATTTACATGTATAAATAGGGGTTAACATTTTTGGTTCTTTTAATCTTGTTTAATCAAACTTGAGGATATGATCACCTTTTTTCTTTTGGTTTGTTCAATGCATTCAGGTTGAACATGCTGAGCGTTGTGTTCTGATGATTAAGATATATTTATCCTGGCACTTACGGGATTTGTTTTTTGTGTTTCTTTTTTGTTGCATGTAAATGTATATTTGTGCAGAGATTCAACTTGGGACCTGTCAAATTTACCGTATATATTTTTTATTTTATGGTTGAATAAAAATTTAATAAGTTGTAATAACTCATACAACCATAAAATAAAAAAATATATAAATTTGACAGGTCCCAAGTTGAATCTCTGCACAAATATAACCAAGAACACAAGTAACAGACCGACATTTTTTCACAATTTTCGCACTAACATTTATTTCACAATTGCGCATCAAAATTTTGAATTTGACTTTTCCCAAACAAAATATGAAAAATATAGTCTTGTGACATATCAAATGAAAGCTGTTACCATTCTGAGTAAAATGATGCCTCTCCCGCTTCATTATCTTATTTCTAGCCCGAGATAAAAAAAATGTAAAGCCATGCCAGGCCAAAATTTGCACTTTTTTAAAACTTTAAATATCTGTAAAAAATTAACTGATTAAGAAAAAAATTCAAAACTTTTAATTTGTAATTAAGTAAAGTAGTACTTCAAATAGAAAAAAAATAAAAAAAATCTAAAGACGTCAGGTAAAAAAAAATATTCATATTTAGATTACTTGATATGGAATAACCCATTGAAGCTATTAATAGTAAAATATTTTAAAATATGATCCCATGGCGATCCCAACTTGAAATTTGGTAAAGATGTGGCTAAGAGCACAGCAGACATATGGGCAGTTTTTGAAATATTTAAATGATGCCGATTTTTCGTAAATGCATTTTAAAATTTGCGTTTGCGATCGCATGGGTAAAATATTAACAAAGATCCTCTTGTGACATATCAGGTGAAAGCCTGTACAATTCAGAGTAGAACGGTGTTGATTTTGTCTCTCTATATCCCTGATGAAGGTGCCAGGCTAGGCGCCGAAACGCGTAGGAGAAGGAGAATAAAGGATGGAAATCTGACTCTTTGGTGAGTTTTTTAAGCCCTGGAGCAGCGCGGACCGTGATACACCTATACTCCCATCATCTTTCTGGATAATCTGGCAATGTCAATCAGGTATTTTGAACATAATTCTCCCCTTCACGAGGGCTTTAGCCACATCACTGAATCCATATATTTTAGAACAAAGGGATCCATAATGTGCTCCAGTTATAAGTGGACAACTGGTACTTAAAGGGGTTATCTGAGATTTATTAAAAAAGAAAAAATTAAGCATAAGCACCAACAGGCAGGTAGCTGCCTCCTATCCACTTGTTGTGCCCGGCATCGTTCACTGCCAGTCACTGTCAAAACGGATTGGTCTATGACTGTTCTGGTTGGCCATTTTGCCGCTTTCACTGATGTCACATCTACAGAGGGGTGGATTCTCCCCTTTGTAGATGGGCACATAGCTGACGTCATGCTGATTGACTGCTGGCTCCCCAATCAAGGAGCAGGGAATCTGCTGTCAATCAGCGTGACATCAACTATGCGCCCACTTCCACTGAGCAGAGCAGAAAAGCCGCCTCTCCTTTACCCTGCCATGCTGTCCCTGGTAGGAGAGGTCTGTGCCCATTCTGTGCTAGGGGTGAACGGAGAAGACTGGTGCAGGGCACAACAGGTAGATAGGTGGCAGCTACATGCCTGTTGGAGTTTAGGCACAATTTGTTTTTAACAAAAATCCTGCATAACACTTTTAAGGCACCATTTGTCATCACAATTTACTTTAACAACCTAATGGTGTTACCCACACCTTGTCGGTGCCATCAATATTTCCATGCTAACATTATGAAAGTTGATGTTTAACTTGCTGTCTTTACATACCGTAAATTTGTTCTTGGAAAATGATTACTATTTTGCTTTGTGGCAGAATGTCAAGTAAATATTTCTTACTGTTGCAGATCTTTGAGGAAGCAAGTTTTGTTGCTCATTTTTAGTGTCATTACATTTCTATTAACTGGCTACATTCAGGTTTTCTATTGATCTTGAGACATAATTTAACAATGTAAAGTTTAGTTTCACCTCTGCTGAACCCACATACAATATTGTGGTGCCCAGCTCACGCAGGTAGCCACAGACTTCTCTCATGCACAGCTGGGTTTCCACAGCAGGTACCTACTACATACAACACCTTGCACCCCGACACAGTAGGGGGAGCCCAACTTGCTTCCCTTAGGCAAGATCCCCTATAAATACTACTGCTGGAGGAGGAGTTAGTCAGAGTGTGCAGATGCTAGGAGAGCTGCAAGGACGTCCTGGTGGTCGGTGCTGCGATTAGGCCCGAACCAGCAACCCGGAGTGGCTCTTCTGTGTCCCGCAAGCCTAAGTGGGACTGAAGGCGAGGAGCTTAGGACAGCAAAAGGGAGCAAGGAGCTTGAGACCGACTTCGTCCCAGAAGAAACATCAGAGATTGGGGATCCGCCCCTGTGGGACACTATAAGGCCACAGAAAACCCTGCTGCACAGTGGAAGCTTCAGCTACCCGGTATCCACCTGTGGGTCAAGAGCGGGAGCCAGACACAGCACAGCAAAGCCGTAGTGATCAGAAGAAGGTATCCCTGAGACCCCACAGGGGGAGAGAGAAAGAAACTACAGTCAGGAAGAGAGAGGAGGCAAGTCAGGCTGCAAGCAGGCTGTGCTTCAGACAAATACACAGAGCAGAGGAGGCCTTATACCCACTTGCTGTGGGGACCCACTGTGCAACCTGTCCACCTGTCAGTGTCATGGATCGTTTTACCTGCTCAACATCAGTAAAAGCTAAAAGAGATTCTCCTGCATGTGTGTATCCTTCTTCTCCACTCTCAGAATCCCCTATAGACTGTTCCAACGCTCCCTATACAATCTCAGCTCCACTACAACCTGTCCCTTTCAACTACGCTGCCCCGGAGGTTCAAGTTCTGCCTGCGGAGGACTATCCCATCTCAGCCACAATACCATCGACCTCCGGCGGACTGTGGTGGCGCTGGTGCTACTCACCAGAAACTGCAGGTGGCGTCACGACGACAAACTGTAAATAGTCCCCTGTATATAAAATCCTCCTTCTTAAGTGTCACCCAGGACACGGGATCAGGTGTGGCCACCATTCCCCGTGACAAAGTTAACCCTCTGCCGCCTGATACCCGAATACCCCGGGTACCTGAAAATTTCAAGTGTTTTTACATCAAACTACTAGAGATAGTTTACTATAGGCATATTAGAATATAAAAAGTGAAAAAATGTACATAACAACACTTACCACTTACAGTTGTGGCCAAAAGTATTGACACCCCTGCAATTCTGTCAGATAATACTCAGTTTCTTCCTGAAAATGATTGCAATCACAAATTCTTTGGTATTATTATCTTCATTTAATTTGTTTTAAATGAAAAAACACAAAAGAGAATGAAGCAAAAAGCAAAACATTGATTATTTCACACAAAACTCCAACAATGGGCCAGACAAAAGTATTGACACCCTCAGCCTAATACTTGGTTGCACAACCTTTAGCCAAAATAACCGCGATCAACTGCTTCCGGTAACCATCAATGAGTTTCTTACAATGCTCTGCTGGAATTTTAGACCATTCTTCTTTGGCAAACTGCTCCAGGTCCCTGATATTTGAAGGGTGCCTTCTCCAAACTGCCATTTTTAGATCTCTCCACAGGTGTTCTATGGGATTCAGGTCTGGACTCATTGCTGGCCACCTTAGAAGTCTCCAGTGCTTTCTCTCAAACCATTTTCTAGTTTTCTAGTGCTTTTTGAAGTGTGTTTTGGCTCATTGTCCTGCTGGAAGACCCATGACCTCTGAAGGAGACCCAGCTTTCTCACACTGGGCGCTACATTATGCTGCAAAATTTATTGGTAGTCTTCAGACTTCATAGGCCATGCACACGGTCAAGCAGTCCAGTGCCAGAGGCAGCAAAGCAACCCCAAAACATCAGGGAACCTCCGCCATGTTTGACTGTAGGGACCGTGTTCTTTTCTTTGAATGCTTCTTTTTTTTTCCTGTAAACTCTATGTTGATGCCTTTGCCCAAAAAGCTCTACTTTTTTCTCATCTGACCAGAGAACATTCTTCCAAAACGTTTTAGGCTTTCTCAGGTAAGTTTTGGCAAACTCCAGCCTGGCTTTTTTATGTCTCGGGGTAAGAAGTGGGGTCTTCCTGGGTGTCCTACCTTACAGTCCCTGTTCATTCAGACCCCGACGGATAGTATGGGTTGACACTGTTGTACCCTCGGACTGCAGGGCAGCTTGAACTTGTTTGGATGTTAGTCGAGGTACTTTATCCACCAGCCGCACAATCTTGCGTTGAAATCTCTTGTCAATTTTTCTTTTCTGTCCACATCTAGGGAGGTTAGCCACAGTGCCATGGGCTTTAAAATTCTTGATGACACTGGGCACGGTAGACACAGGAACATTCAGGTCTTTGAAGATGGACTTGTAGCCTTGAGATTGCTCATGCTTCCTCACAATTTGGTTTCTCAAGTCCTCAGACAGTTTTTTGGTCTTCTTTCTTTTCTCCATGCTCAATGTGGTACACACAAGGACACAGGGGTTGAGTCAACTTTAATCCATGTCAACTGGCTGCAAGTGTGATTTAGTTATTGCCAACACCTGTTAGGTGCCACAGGTAAGTTACAGGTGCTGTTAATTACACAAATTAGAGAAGCATCACATGATTTTTCTAAAAGGCCAATACTTTTGTCCACCCCCTTTTTATGTGTGGTGTGGAATTATATCCAATTTGGCTTTAGCACAATTCTTTTTGTGGTTTTTTCATTGAAGACAAATTAAATGAAGATAATAATACCAAAGAATTTGTGATTGCAATCACTTTCAGGAAGAAACTGAATATTATCTGACAGAATTGCAGGGGTGTCAATACTTTTGGCCACAACTGTATGCTGTTTATTATGACATAGAGGCAATTGAAATAATTGAAATGTCACAAACGTTTGGATCAATGTGGGATGCGCTAAAATTTTATGACTTGTGGTGTTGTCACTACATTTTTGCCCAGCTTAGACAAAGTGGTGGAGCAGTGGTATGACAGGGGTAAAAGACAACCACTGTTATCAAACTCAAGAAAAGCAGAAACGCTTGCTACATCACAAATATTACTTCCCCAGGGCTGAATTAGGATTTGTGGTGAGGCACACACCACTTGTCTGACGGTCTTGAATTATTAGGTGGTGTGTGCCTCTTAATGAATCAAAAGCATCTGAATCCAGCATGACTCTTTATCAAGACTGGCATGAACTATAACAGTGTTGAGGAATCCAGGCCTTGGTATTGATCCAAATCAATAGTGTCCCATTTAAGATACTGAAAAATAAAGCAATTCATGTAATGTATTTAAATGCAACTTAAATGTATCTCATCATGTTTCTTAGTCTTCAACTTTGCTCTAATGATGGAAGAGAGCCCTGTTGTTGCTAAATATAAAGCACCACATTCTATTTTGAAGCAATTCCATCAAAGGGATTGCCTGATCTTGGATATGTATGGCCTATTGATAGGATATACCATAATCACCTAATTGACACGTGCAGTAATACAGGCTCTAATTAAATGGAGGTATGGTTGTGGCTCATTTCATTAATTTTTATATGAGCAACTTAATTTGTCTTTTTTGAAGATAGATATAGTTTTATTGAAGGAACCTCTGTCTATAGGCATTTATGGAATAGCCTATTAATATAATGGAATGCCTAGGAGGATGAGATGTAGGTAGTATGACTTTTTAAATATAAGGTAAACAATGTTTGTACCATGTCAGCTTGCTATGCTTTCCATCATTTCAATTAGCCATTAAAAGGTATCAACCTCTGAGGACTGTCAGATTCCAATATTTTTAAATATGCTATGAGTGGCCTTTTTGGTGATAGAGTGTTTTCAGCTTCAGGAATGGTGGAAAGATACAGGCATACACAAGTGTTAAATTAGGAAATTTTAATCAGAAAGAGGCGATGAGTTTACTGATCACAACAATGTTACCTTAATCAACATTGGACTTGAACAAATGTAGACAGATGACACAACAATTGATTTGCATTGGCACCTCTACTCTGACACTGACAGTTGTGATAGGGTTTTGTTTGCAACACTTGCTTTACTTTGAAACAATTTTTGTGTCACTTTTCCAGCAGGGCAACACACACTCCAAATGCTGCTCTTCCCATTCAGGGTCATTTGTGTAAGATTAGTGATGAATGAATATTTTCGGCACACTACATTAGTCACAGGAATATTAATGTATTTGCAATATTCATTACTTGCCGAGTATTTTGGTATTCGACTGTGAGTTTCAATTCTCCTACCTACATGTTTGATGCCAGATTTTCAGCCACTAAACATGCAGAGATTGTTTGCCAATCATGGTTTAACCATGACCATTTTGCTACTGGCATCTTTGTTACTGGCAGTCTACTGCCTCCAGCTGTGTGCTTTTTCTTGGCTGGTCGTATAGAAATAGTGGCTCCCTCATGCCATTAAAATAAAATATTAAAAAAAAACAACAGCATAGGGGTCCCCCACATTTTTGATAACCAACACAAATAAAGCAGATAGCTGGGTGCTTGTGGTCTCAGGCTGGGAAGGCCCATGATTATTGAGCCTAAAAATAACAACTTGCAAGTGCCCCAGAATTGGAACCTTTATTAAATGCACCAATCCTGGTGCATTTCTGGCTCATGATATAAGGGGCTAATTGAAAAAGTCATAGCCGCTATCAAGACCTATTTTGGTAATGTAGAGGTGTATATGAACCCCACCCCCCACCCATTATCAACCTTGATAAAAAACAGAAACACACCAAAATCCTTTATTTTAAATGAAAAAATACACTCTTTCACCAATTTATTAACATCAAAAACAGCCTGGTAGATCTGACGTAATCCACACATCTCACTTGGATAATCCTTCATTGCTTCATTTAGAGGCCATGGTCAGCATTGAAACTAGAAAATATGGCTGCTAACCATGGCCTCTGGGACACACTGAGAGCAGCATGAGAGCTGTCACAAGTGACCTCAGATGAACTCAGTGCCAGACTGTCAAAGTGTGTGTCTTGGTGGCAGCACAGTCCGACAGTCCTGCACTGAGTTCATTTGAGGTCACTTCTGGCAGTTTTCACAGTACCTGCTGTGTGAGCCGCTAGCTTTTACCTCAGGTAAACTCAGTGCTGGACTGTCAGAGTGCATGTCATGACAGTAGCTCACTTTGATAATCTGGTAGCTGTGAGGACCGAAAGACTTAAAGTAGTCTTTAAGGGAACTTTAAATGTTCCTGGAGTTTTCAGCTGTTGGGACATTTGGAGGTTGTAAACTCTAATAAGAAATCACAGCCTCCAGATGTCCAAGCAACTGCGAACTCTAGAAACCTTAAAGGCTGTATTTAAACTTCCTGGAGTTACCAGCTGTAGGGACACCTGGAGGCAGTTAACTATGGTGAGAGATCACAGACTCCAGATGTTCCAACAGCTGAGAACTCCAGGAACCTTGAAGATCCACTCAAGACAGCCTTAAAGTTTCTTTGAGAGTATAATCCAAGTATTCGGTACTCGGCAAGTAATGCGGTGCTCGTGGTACTCGAAGCATAACAAGTGTTTTACTACTCACCTCGCAATATTCGGATCTCCTACCCAGCATTAGCCAATCACAGTAATGCCACAGCAGTAATATTTAGCCTTACACCTCAGGGCAATTTTTTGTGCTGTTGTGGTGCTGTGTTAATACCAAATAGCACGCATGGTACTGCACAAGTGAAACGCAACCAGCACCGCTGTCTTGTATGGTGACTGGCATGCGTAATATTTAGCCTTAAACCTCAAGGCAATTTTTTTGTGCCTTTGTGGTGCTGTGTGGTGCTGTGTTCACACCGAATAACATGCGCAGTACTGCACAACTGACACGCAGCCAGCACCGCTGTCTTGTGTGGTGACTGGTGCGCGTAATATTTCGCCTTAAACCTCAGGGCAATTTTGTTGTGCCATTGTGGTACTGTGTTCACATTGAATAGCACACACGGTACTGCACAAGTGACAACCAGCCAGCACCGCTGTCTTGTGTTGTGGCTGGCGCGCATAATATTTTCCCTCAGGGCAATTTTGTTGTGCCGTTGTGGTGCATGTTCACATCGAATAGCACGCATGGTACTGCACAAGTGTCATGCAGCCAGCACCGCTGTCATGTGTGGTGGCTGGCGCACGTACTATTTAGCCTTAAACCTCAGGGCAATTTTTTGTGCCGTTACAGTGCTGTGTTCATACCGAATAGCATGCACGGTACTGCACAAGTGACACGCAGCCAGCACTGCTGTCTTGTGTGGTGACTGTCGTGTGTAATATTTCACCTTAAACCCCAGGGTAATTTTTTTGTGCCTTTGCGGTGCTGTGTTCACACCGAATAGCACGCACGGTACTGCACAGGTGACACGCAGCCAGCACTGCTGTCTTGTGTGTTGACTGGCACGTGTAATATTCACCCAAATAGCGCACACAGCCTGCTTCCTTAATTAACCATGGTACAGGTACAGCCCCTTGGTCTACTTTTTGGAGACACTATGGCTATGCCTGGACATTGGGCACTGCAACTACTGAACTGCAGTGCTAGTAGTCCTGGCATCATAATTGTTTGGCCCTTGAGGCCTGCTTCCTTCATCAACCATGACTGTACCTGTATGATTTGACTGTCGTCATTTTACGATCTTGTCCTTTCCGCCCTTACAAATGTAAAGCGCCATGGAACCTAATGGCGCTATATAAATAAATAATAATAATGATAATACTACAGCACCTTGGGCTAATTTTTGGAGACACTATGGCTATGCCTGTACATTAAGCACTGCAAAAACTATGCTAGTAGTCCTAGCTTTATAATTGTTTGTCCCTTGAGGCCTGCTTCCTTCATCAACCATGTACAGCCCAATGAGATACCTTTTGGAGACACTATGGCTATGCCTGGACATTGGGCACTGCAACTACTGTGCTAGTAGTCCTAGGCTATCTTCATAATTGTTTGGCCCCTGAGGCCTGCTTCCTTCATCAACCATAATACAGCCCCTTGGGCTAATTTTTGGATACACTGTGCCTGCACATTGTGCAGTGGCAGTGGAACAACAATGCCAGTAGTCCAAGCTTTATAATTGTGAAACCCTTGTGATGATGCCCCTAGGGCAGATCATTCTCTTTAGACCACTTACACACTGAGCTGTTAGAAGATCTCCTTCATCATAACTCGCTCTTACAGCAATTATTCACACATTTAATGCTTTTCCTCAGCCACCAGACCGCTATTTTTGGGTCCAGCAGACAATTATCGCATTTCCCATTGACTAACATTGGACTCGTTACTTGCACTGAATACCCGACTATTACGATGTAATCGGCATGAGTATAGCGAGTCCAAGTATTTGTCAAGTCGCTCATCCCTAGCTGTGAATTCTTACCAGAGTCCACAGCCTCCAGATGTCCCAGTAGATGGGAACTCCAGGAACCATAAGGCTCTCTTAAAGTCACTGGGTTTACAGCTCCTGCGAGACCAGATGGCTATGTACTCTTTTAAACTAATCTAAAAGATGGATAGATAGAGATAGATAGATAGATAGATATAGATAGATAGATAGATAGGAAAAGTCAGGTACTTGACAAAGGTGGTTTACCACAGAAACATTATGCTCATTAAATAGTGCTTTTTTCACAATTTGTTTTGTGTACTGCCTGATTTTCCTTCTTGTTATACTACTTCACAGTTGGACACTGTTAATTCAGGATTTTTATTGGTATAAGGTAGTGCTGTTCTATTTTTCTTTTTTTAGGTAATTTGTCCATGGAAAAATGCACTATATGATAGATGCCCCCCAGGCCAGTGGTCAGGCAGCACTTTTGGGGCTGCTCGGCTATCTGTCATGTTGGTCTGGGAGGCCACTCTGCCCCTGAAGCTCATTGCTCATGGGCCACTGCTGTTTGCTTGCCCCCCAGGCTGAAATTTGCCAGCCAGCCCCTGTTTGGCACAGAGATTTATCACATATACTTATGGCTGAACTGCAGTATTGTTTGTGGTGGCACCACTTGTCACACTCTCACGCATGCCTGCAGTGCCAATGTGTTTTTTTTCTTTGTAGATTTGATGCAGATTTAGAGCAGAAAAAAGAAATCTGACCCCATGTGACGGAAGCAATGTGGGCACAACACTTCTGACCTGTCATAGACTTTGCTGGCCTCAGGATAGAAATGCATATTTTGATGCAGATTCTCAAAATCTGCATAAAAAAGCATCAAACATTGCACCATAGGCACAGGACTTAAGGGGTTAAGGGAGAGCCGCAGTTATGATGAAAGGGCTCAAGGATTCCTCTTGCCCCCAGCTACTTCCACAGAGACTTCTAGGGCAGGGGGGCCAACTACAGGCCTCAAGGCTTAAAAACTGTGCAAGTTTTCAGGATTTCCTTAGCATTTTACAGGTGCCTAAAGAGGTGAGGATTCCAGCACCTTGTGCAAAGCTAAGTAAATCCTGAAAACATGCACTGTTTGTGTACCTTGAGGACTGCACTTGGACAGCCCTGTTCTACAGGAGTGTCTTGCATTTCCATAACTCAGGTGGTCAGGCCAGAGACCTGCAGCTTGTTTGCCTGTCTCAGTAGGGCAGTATTAAATCTCCTCTTTGCAGAAAGAGTCCAGCACACAAGGAGTGAACTAAAAAAACTTTCATATAGCACAGAGTATAACAAGTCTTAAAGACACATATATTAATATGCACAGTATATATAGAAAAGTCCCACAGGGATCAGCGGACTCCATTACAATGGTGTAAAGTCCATTAAGGCCAAAGTGTATTAAGTCCTTTAAGGTGAAGCCCAGAGGCTGCAGTTCCACTAATTCAGCAGGGAAAGTGCAACTGGTCTTTAACTTGGGAAGAGGAAAATTAAAATTAACAAAAAAACAGGCCACGCTCTTTTAAGAACTCAAAAACAACTGAAAAAAGTTATTCTCTGGACAAATTGGCAACTAAGGCATGGGTCAGCAATCTAACAACATACCTTTTTTAGGGAGGTCCACTTTTATTGGAGTAAAAACTCTCTTGCATCTTTCTCAGCATTACCCAGGATTGAGGTTGTTCCTCATGTTACTCCACTACTGGATGGTCTCGGGGTGGAGCAGGGGCTACTCCAGGGGCATTCTCCACGACCACCTGCCCCTCAGCACACCCCATCATGGCCATAGCTGGTAAAGAGGATGGAGGAATTATGAGACGACCACCACATAGGAAAGATAGGAGCAACTTGGCAACACAGTCAGAGCCTTCAGGATCACTGGCCCCTGTGGGTTTGAGTTCCGCTGGCTAACCAAGAAAGGCCTCCATACGATGCAACATTCTCTCCAGGTCGGCCTCCTTTTGCCAGTTTTCAAACCCGACTTAACCACCCCCTGCTGCCCTTCACCTTAATGGAGGTGACCTCATCCCCAACATAGATTGCGTGGAGTCCTTTGGGAAGATGGTCAAACAGCAGGGTGTATTGGTTGACATAGCCCCTATGACCACTACCCTTTTTGGCTATGAAGCCAAACCTCCTCTGCTGCAAGAATGCCACTACCTTGCCTCGGGTACATTGGTCAAAGTCATTAGCCTTAGAACCATGCAACCACTCTTGGGCGATGGCATCTGAGAGCCTAATCTCATCGAGAAAGGATATAGGCCAGGGTAGTTCAAGCATAATAGCATAGTGGTTTGGAAGGGAAAAAAAGGGCCTTCTGCCTCTTCTACCTTATCATCATCCTCATCCTTCTCGTCTTCATCATGCGCCTGGATTTGCCAATCCAGCGGCTGCAACACTTCTGCGTCTGTAATAACGGCAGTGATACTGCAACATCTTCCTGAGTATGACATCTGTTACTTCCGGCTTGCATGGGGAATGGTTCACCTCCTGACTGTGAGCTCCCCAAGACCTCCTCTGGCATGTGAACCCAGTGCTGGATCCTGACCTCTCTGCATATGAGGACCAATGCGGGTAATCGGCAGTGGAGCTACAGGTGACATATGTGTCCTGTGTTGGCGGCTCCAGTTCTGTTGCTGAAGCAGCCTCTGCCCCTGGGGGGGGTTAGGAATATAACATCCTCCAGAGCTGCAAAATATCTAAAGGTGGAGAGACAAAGGTGCAATAGGGTCTTATCACTTATTACAAAGGTATAGTCAAAAAAATAGGAAACAGCACCAATTTCACCTACTGTTGAGCAGAGCTTTTTCCAACACCCATTGCAGTGTCCATGTGTAGAGTAACAAAATGAAAAAACAGCACAAAATATTAAAAAAAGTGGACCTTTATTGCCTGTGGTGTGGCTGGCGACGCTTTGGACACTAAAGGCCCCGTGACGGGGCGACATCGCCGCCAATTACATATGTGATGTAGGGGCGTGTCCTATTGGCGGCGACATCGCCCCTACGTCGCCTCATGTAAAGGGGCGATGTCAGCACCACCGGGAGGTCGCCAGGTTTCAGAGCAGTGCTCTGAAACCAGGAGACCGATCTGGGGCGATGTACACACATCGCCCCATGTAATCGGCCGCCGGCAACCTGTCAGGCGATGGGAGCCATAGGGGTTTTCAGACACTCCGGCGGCGATGCCCCTGTCAGATCGCCGATACGGCGCTGGAGATGTCGCCCCATGTAAATGGGGGAGGCGACGCTGGGGGGCAACAAAAACGTGCGCGCTCCTGCCAGTCGCCGCCGACATCTCCAGCTCCGTCACCAGGTGTGACCGGGCTTTAAGTCCTTTCTCAAGCAGTGATCATGTGCAAATAATAGGGGTTTTAAAGAGTGCTCACATACATCACATTGAAAATAGTTATCAAATGATTAACAGAAAAAAATAAAAAATACATGTTCATTTGTGCTATGACTGAATCTCAATAAAGTGTCTTGTGCTATTACATGTGTTCACAGTGATACAGTTGTAATATAGTAAAAATACTGTTTAAGCCTTGTAAAAGATCACTAATTGCAAAATTATATAATATTGGTTAAACAGGTGCTCATCATTAGATGAAAAAGGTTATAACTTACATTACTATGAATGTCTCGCCGCTCTGACCGCATTCCTGTACTTTCACTGCGCATGTCTGAATCTCTAATGACATACTACCCTGGTGTCTATGCGTGTCTACTTTCTTCTGTAAAAAAATAATATTTTCTAATTACCGTATATACTCGCGTATAAGCCGACTTTTTCAGCCCAAAATTTGGGCTGAAAAGTCCCCCCTCGGCTTATACGCGAGTATACAGTATATATACATATATATACATCATATATGTATATATACTGCAGCAGCCCCGGAGGTATACAGGCCCCCCCCATCAAGCTCCAGGGCCCCCCCCTTGCGCGGCAGCCTGTAAAGTAAAATCATACTTGCCAGTGTCCTGTCGCGCCGTCCGCAGCTGCCGACACGCGATCCCGGGCTTCATTCAGCGTCTTCCGCATTCCTTTAGTCGCGGGCAATGACGTCATTGCCCGCGACTACAGGAAGTCGGAAGCCGGAAGACGCTGAATGTAGCCCGGGATCGCGTGTCGGCAGCTGCGGACGGCGCGACAGGACACTGGCAAGTATGATTTTCCTTTACAGGCTGCCGCACAAGGGGGGGGCCCTGGAGCTTGATGGGGGGGGCCTGTATACCTCCGGGGCTGCGGCTGTATACAGCCCTGGGGCTGCGGCTGTATACAGCCCTGGGGCTGCGGCTGTATACAGCCCTGGGGCTGCTGCTGTATACAGCCCTGGGGATGCGGCTGTATACAGCCCTGGGGCTGCTGCTGTATACAGCCCTGGGGCTGATGCTGTATACAGCCCTGGGGCTGCTGCTGTATACAGCACTGGGGCTGCTGTATACTACCTAAGGGCTGCTGTATACTACCACTGGGGCTGCTGTATACACCACTAGGGCTGCTGTATATACCTCTGGGGCTGCATATACCTCTGGGGCTGCATATGGGGCTGCATATACCTCTGGGGCTGCATATGGGGCTGCATATACCTCTGGGGCTGCATATACCCCTGGGGCTGCATATGGGGCTGCATATACCCCTGGGGCTGCATATACATATGGGGCTGCATATACCTCTGGGGCTGCATATGGGGCTGCATATACCTCTGGGGCTGCATATGGGGCTGCATATACCTCTGGGGCTGCATATGGGGCTGCATATACCTCTGGGGCTGCATATGGGGCTGCATATACCTATGGGGCTGCATATACCTCTGGGGCTGCATATGGGGCTGCATATACCTCTGGGGCTGCATATGGGGCTGCATATACCTCTGGGGCTGCATATGGGGCTGCATATACCTATGGGGCTGCATATGGGGCTGCATATACCTCTGGGGCTGCTGTATACTACCACTGGGGAGGCTGCTGTATACCTCACTGCTGGGGGTTGTATACCTGTGCTGGAGTCCACCCTCGGCTTATACGCGAGTCAATAAGTTTTCCCAGTTTTTGGGGGCAAAAGTAGGGGGGTCGGCTTATACACGGGTCGGCTTATACACGAGTATATACGGTAATAAAAATTACTTTCACTGCACAGGTTTGTGTTCTCTCTAAGTTTTGGCGAACAAATGTTTTTTAAGAAAAACATTTTTTTTAGAGATAATATTCCCCTGTAAATAGGACCCTCCTTCTCTCTATCCACTCATAGGGATATACTAGGATGAAAGGAGCCATGTGTGAAGTGGGTCTATGTGACGTGTGCAGGAGGCTCAGGGGTTAAAATCCCGAGTGGCCTCTATATTGCACGTATAGTGTGGTCCCCTCACCTAACAGTGGGGATCTCCACACTTCGTGGACACAGTGATGGCTTATTGGCTATAACCCCGAGTACACTGGATGGCTTTCTACACAATAAAGTCTCTTCTTAGGAGTGGTAGAGTGACTATATTACCCTCTATTTGTTATATATGGTAATGACCAATACTATGTTCATAATTATTGTGCTTTTTTTTAAATCTAAAATGCTATTATTAGTAAGTCTAATATATATTAATAAATTATATCTCAGTATCACTAATTTTATGATACTGCTGCAATAATATGTGTTCAGTGCATGTTTGCGGTGGTTAAAAACTAATAGAGTTCAGTTACGCCCACAGACATGCGCAGTTTAGAGATATACAGTATAGACCAAACGTTTGGACACACCTTCTCATTCAAAGAGTTTTCTTTATTTTCATGACTATGAAAATTGTAGATTCACACTGAAGGCATCAAAACTGTGAATTAACACATGTGGAATTATATACTTAACAAAAAAGTGTGAAACAACTGAAAATATGTCTTATATTCTTGGTTCTTCAAAGTAGCCACCTTTTGCTTTGAGTACGGCTTTGCACACTGTTGGCATTCTCTTGATGAGCTTCAAGAGGTAGTCACCGGAAATGGTTTTCACTTCACAGGTGTGCCCTGTCAGGTTTAAAAAGTGGGATTTCTTGCCTTATAAATGGGGTTGGTACCATCAGTTGTGTTGTGCAGAAGTCTGGTGGATACACAGCTGATAGTCCTACTGAATAGACTGTTAGAATTTGTACTATGGCAAGAAAAAAGCAGCTAAGTAAAAAAAACGAGTGGCCATTATTACTTTAAGAAATGAAGGTCAGTCAGTCCGAAAATTTGGGAAAACTTTGAAAGTGTCCCCAAGTGCAGTTGAAAAGACCATCAAGCGCTACAAAGAAACTGGCTCACATGAGGACCGCCCCAGGAAAGGAAGACCAAGAGTCACCTCTGCTGCAAAGGATAAGCTCATCCGAGTCACCAGCCTCAGATATCGCAGGTTAACAGCAGCTCAGATTAGAGACCAGGTCAATGCCACACAGAGTTCTAGCAGCAGACACATCTCTACAACAACTGTTGAGAGGAGACTTTGTGCAGCAGGCCTTCATGGTAAATTAGCTGCTAGGAAACCACTGCTGAAGACAGGCAACAAGCAGAAGAGACTTGTTTGGGCTAAAGAACACTAGGAATGGACATTAGACCAGTGAAAATCTGTGCTTTGGTCAGATGTGTCTAAATTTGAGATCTTTGGTTCCAACCACTGTGTCTTTGTGCGACGCAGAAAAGGTGAATGGATGGACTCTACATGCCTGGAGGAGGAGGTGTAATGGTGATGGGGTGCTACGCCACATGACCTGGCCTCCACAGTCACCAGACCTGAATCCAATCGAGATAGTTTGGGGTGAGCTGGACCACAGAGTGAAGGCAAAAGTGTTAACAAGTGCTAAGCATCTCTGGGAGCTCCTTCAAGACTGTTGGAAGACCATTTCCGGTGACTACCTCTTGAAGCTCATCAAGAGAATGCCAAGAGTGTGCAAAGCAGTAATCAAAGCAAAAGGTGGCTACTTTGAAGAACCTATGTATAAAATACATATTTTCAATTGTTTCACACTTTTTTGTTAAGTATATAATTCCACATGTATTAATTCATAGTTTTGATGCCTTCAGTGTGAATCTACAATTTTCATAGTCATGAAAATAAAGAAAACTCTTTGAATGAGAAGGTGTGTCCAAACTTTTGGTCTGTACTGTACATGGACGGGCCTTTACATGGTGCCGCCAACCTCACGGACACACTGCATATGCTTGGCGCATAGACACCTGGGTAATACATCATTAGAGATGCATACATGCACAGTGAAAGTACAGGAATGCAGTCAGAGCGGTGAGACATGGCGATTCATAGCTATGTGAGTTATAACCTTTTTCATCTGATGATGAGCACCTGGTAAATCAATATTATATCATTCTTCAATGAATGATCTTTTACAAGGCTTGAGCAGTATTTTTACTATATTACAACTGTATCACTGTGAATACATGTAATAACACAAGACACTTTATTGAGTTTCACTTTATGGCACAAATGTACATGTATTTTTGATTTTTTTATGTTAATCATTTGATAATTATTTTCAATGTGATGTGTGTGAGCACTCTTTAAAAGCCCTGTTATTTGCACATGATCACTGCTTGAGAAAGGACTTACTGTCCAAAACGTCGCCAGCCATGCCACAGGCAATAAAAGTCCACATTTTTGATATTTTGTGCTGTTTTTTTCATTTTTTTACTCTTATTACAAAAATAGTAATTATAATTGTAAGTGCTCACCTGATCCACTTGTGAAACTCACAACCAGTATTTGCGCTTAGTACAGCTGCTGCTGGATCTGCACTCCAGTGCACAGTAGTAGATAAACATAACTCCAGTAAGGACAGTGCTTCTATGATCCGCGCTATGTAAAAGTATAAGAACCAAAAAGGATGTGCAGACAAAGGCGCTTTTGTTCCCAACATGTTTCGGAGCAAACCTCGCTCCTTCCTCAGTGATACAGTCATACATTGAGATGATTGTATCCCTGAGGAAGGAGCGAGGTTTGCTCTGAAATGCATTGGAAATAAAAGCACCATGGTCTGCAGATCCTTTGTGGTCCTTAACCTTTTACAGCATAGCGCGGATCATAGAAGCACCGTCCTTTCTGGATTTATGTTTTTCCTCCAGAGCTGGCATATCTTGCGATGGATTCATCATTAATATTACTGGCTATATATACAGTAACAAAATGTAGCACAGTGTAGCTGTGTTGTACTGCACTGTCAAGATGGCACAGGGCTCCATGGTGACACCTCTTTACGTTCCCTAGCGGTCAAGTTCAATATTAATGATACATATAAAACACTTGTTCACATGACAAAATTATGTATTCTACACGTATGGAATAAAATGAAATCATGATTGCACATTTTCAAGAATCAATGTCCACAGTATGGTGTCTCATGAGGGTGAACAGACCTATAAGACCATACATGTGAAGCATACAATGACTATATCCTATCTTTGTATAAATTGCTGTCACATAAGTGTAGTGCATGCTGCTGATCCTCTGCTTTCGAAAAACAATTAATAATAATTAAAATAATTAGAAACAATGAATAAACAAAATAAAAAAATAAATCTTACAAAAAAATATATATTAATCTCTCTTAAATGGATGTTTTAAGGACATTGTAAGTTCCTGGACATCGCAGCATCTGTTACATCTGACATTGCTTCCAAAATTCACACCCTGCTGGTGTCAAAAACACCTACAAACTTCAGGAAGCCTAAAAAAAGTTTTAATGCTCTAAAAAATTCTACAGGTTCAAAAAAATGGTAGACCCAATAGCTGGGAACACTCCTAACCCTGTTTTTTTCAGCGAGTGTTTTGGCCCCAAATACCAAAGGAAAGTTTTAAGGCCATTTTAAAGTTCAAATCTTTTTCCTGGACAAAGTCACATTGCCAATTTTTTGGTAAATTGCCTGGGTTTCCGATTGCAAACCGAATCTTCAGTGTTCGTGCCGAATTTAAAATTTCGAGCATGTTCAGGAAAGTTTGCTCATCTCTAATTATCAATGCAAAGTCTAAAAATAAATGTATGGTACGCACTAGCAGGATGCAGCAGGCCTTCATGATAAAGGAGGGTGCAGCACAGGTGCAAGATTATGATTACACAACCACTCACAAGCTACCAAACCATGTAGGAGGTGGCTGCTAGCATTCCACGTAAAGATAGAAAAATGTGCAAAATGTTTTCTTATAATAAAATATAATATGATATAAAATACAAAATTAGGTATTAGTCCAAAATGCACAAGCTCACAACCCAATGTCAAGGGTCACACGCTTGGGAGTCCCTACACATATTTAGGAAATCAATAAACTAAACCGTGACCAACAGTAAATAATCACCTTGCATATTTGATGTAGTAAAGCAGATGGCCTCTTTTCATAGGTAACAGTCTAACTTTTAATATCATTATTCAATTATCATTGCAATTTCTCCACCTTGTAACTTATTCTGCTTTTTTACTTTCACTTCACTGTATCCAATTGAAGACAGCAATGTGCTACATTATACATTGCCATATCTTTCATTTGAATTCTGTAACTTGCCCTGTCATTACCTTAAAAACTCAAATGTACAATAAGAGCGGCAAGTTTTAATTAGTGTATTATATCAGCGTGGCTGGCACTGACATACTCTTTAAAATAGATGTCTGTCTTTCATCTTCTAGGATTAACAAGCAAATGAATGGGTAGCTTGATTATACTTGATTAATAGAACTTATAAGTATTTGTCCCTTCTATGATTTGGTGTAATCATTTACTACTAATTGCATACAGTGTAATTAAATTTTAATAGCATCTCTCATTAGCCACTTCATTAGGATGATGGTCATTTTACTGTGCCTACTCTACTCACAATAGAGTGTAAAAGAACCACTTAATTTGAGAGCTTTTTCTGATAAATTGGTCAATGAAAACACCTTTGAGACTATTATTTAGATAACAAAATAGCCATATATTTTTTTGTTATTCAGTGGAGACTTGAAAAGGTAATTTAATAGAATTAAAAATAGTGTGCTCTACCACTTTAAAAAGCAAAATAATTGTTTTTTTTTACTATTTTCTTTAGCTACTATTTATAAAGATAATTATGATATTGTGTGAGTTAGTACTTCACATACATTTCTGTATGTGAGGAGGAGCAGGATCAAGTGACACATGTAGTGATGACCGAGCACTACCATGTTTGGATACTCGGCACTCCTAATGAGCAGTTGGACATCAGATGGGTTTGACTCACCAACTATAATAGAAGTCAATGGATAACTCAATCATTTTTCCAGAAGATCTTCCAGAAAAATGGTTTTGTTTCCCATTGACTTCCATCTAAGGCTGGCTTCACACCACGGCGCAGTCTGGTCCGGGGCTGTCCTGTGTAAACCAGACAGCCCCGGACCGGTTTTTGGCCCCATAGTAGCCTATGGGGCCGGATGGAGCCGGATGGCAACTCTCTGCCATCCGGTTTCCATCTCTCCGGATGAATCCGGGAGAGTTCGGATTATTCTCACCGGACACAAAAATGTTGCTTGCAACGTTTTCGTGTCCGGGGAGAAAAATCACCCCAAAAAGCCGGATCCCAGATTCGCTCAGAATCTTCCGGATCCGGGGCAATCCGGCGCTCCCTGCCATGGGAGCCCATGGGGCTGGATTGCTCCAGTCCAGGAGGATCCGGGCACCGGACACCGGCGGCTGCACGCCGTTGTGATTTCAGGATCGTGGCTAGCTCCCTGCTAGCTGCGATCTTGAAAAATCAGCAGCTGCAGCTGCAATTACAGCCATCTGGCTGCACACAGGACCGGAGGGAGCATTTGGCCCTCCGGTTCTGTGTGCTGATCTGGTCCGGGGCTGTCAGGTTCATGCCTGACAGCCCCAGACCGGATCTTGCCGTGGTGTGAAGCCAGCCTTAGGCTTCACACCACGGAGGATTCTGGAGGATCCGGGCGAATCCCGGATCCGGCTTTTTGGGGTGATTTTTCTCCCTGGACACAAAAACGTTGCAAGCAACATTTTTGTGTCCGGTGAGAATAATCCAAATTCTCCTGGATTCCACCGCAGAGTTGAAACCGGATGGCAGATATCTGCCATCCGCCTCAATCCGGCCCCATAGGCTACTATGGGGTCAAAAACCAGTCCGGGGCTGTCTGGTTTACACTGGACAGCCCCAGACCGGACCTTACCGTGGTGTGAAGCCAGCCTTACTTAGTTATCAAGTCAAGCTTCCAACTGCTCGTTACTAGTCTGTTTATTATGGATAATGTGCATGTGGATTTCACATCACCTACTATGGTGAGTCCTGTTTTATCAGCTGTCCATTGAGGTGTTGCCTTTCATCGTGATTCTTCCTCTGCTGATATGGAGTTTTGCTAAAATCTTTTCCTAAAAGGACAATGTATGAAAAAGCCCCAGTGAGAAGTATAAAAATGATAAGATTACTAATTAGTTACCTACTTTAAATAATAGGTCACTTTCTGATGATAGATTCCCTTAACAGCTAAGTTTCAAGGCTGCAAAGTAGATATGTCAGCTCTGGAAGGAAATTTTTGCTGAATTTCCAAATTCTTCAGGACTGCAATTAGTGCAATTAGAATCTAATAAGCTTGATTAAGATCCAAACAATTTTCACAGACAATAAATATATTCTAAGGCACAGAAAATGAATATTCTTCATTACCAGTAAAATAATTCTTCAGGTTTAGTGACCTCTGTCCCCGCAATTATAATGATGTAAATGTAAGTACCACTCTGTCATTTTTTTTTATTGCACAACTTTAAACTTAAGCCCGCTGCCCCTTGTGTTATACTTACCTTCAGGCGGCTTCATCTTTTACCAGTCTCGCTCTGGCTGGTTTATTGTGATTTTTAACCTGTTGGCATATGGAGAATGCAACTCAATAAATCTCTATAAGAGCCTTGTTCTTGTTTTCATAGAGATGCATTGAGGGCTTGTGACATACTTTCTGAATACTGGCCAGTCAGAAGTTACAGTCACTAGATGGTGCCAGGGTACTATAGCGTAAAAGGAGAAGCCGCCAGAAGGTGAGCATAAGAAAAGGGAACTTAGATTTAAAGTGCCTCTCCAGCACTGAATCAAAGTGGTGGTTTAATATTAAATTATTTGGCCTTTCCTACTCTCATCTCGAAGGAAATACTGCTATTACCTACATATGTATCTACAAAAATGAGCTCTTGCAAAAACCTACAAAACCCACCAAAAAAATAGTAATCGTTATTAGATCATGGTTTGCTGTCGTTCTCTACTTTGCTCAGAAGCTTCTGGTTCTATTATAAAATTGTCATTTTATCCAAGTGTGATATTCATGGCAGCAAGTAGTAGGGAATTGATGGATAATTTGGTTTTAAGGGGACCATGATGTCCTTTCCATGGTGTAAATAGTCCTGCAGAACATGGACTATAAAAGGCTAAAATAATGCACTTTCATTCTCTTTACTGCTAAAACAAAGCCTCACTTGATGTAGTAGAGGCTGCCAGACAACTAAAGATCGTAAAAAAGACCTATTAGCAAAAATCCACTCTTTTTTAAGGCTGGGGGCACACTGTCATGCATCAAACATGGAGCGCGTTTGATGCATGACAGTGATGTGAGTTATATGTGTTTTTTTGTGGTCCGTTGGTGAGTGTGCACGGCTGTATACATGTGTGTGTGATACGAGTGTGGGTCATTCCATGTCAAGTGATCCAAAAATGAATATTTTTTTTCCCTGACGTCCTCAGATTTTTTTTATTTTTTTTCTATATGAAGAACAACTTTAGTTAATTACAAAAAAAAAGTTTTGAATTTTTTTCTTTATCAGTTAATTTTTTACAGATTTTTAAAGTTTTAAAAAATTGCGAATTTTGGCCTGGTATGGCTTTACATTTTCTATCATATCTCGGGCTAGAAATAAGATAGAGAAACAAAATAAACACCAATCTACTCAGAACTGTGCAGGTTTTCACCAGATATGTCACAAGAGGATCTTTGTTAATATTTTACCCATGTGATCGCAAGCGCAAAACTTTAAAACGCATTTCCAAAAAATCGGCGCGCTTTAAATTTTTCAAAAACTGCCCATGTGTTTGCTTTGCTCTTAGCCACATCTGTACCAAATTTCAAGTTGGGATCGCGATGGGATCATATTTTAAAATATTTTAATATTAATAGCATCAATGGGTCATTCTATATCAAGTGATCTAAATATGAATATTTTTTTTTACCTGACGTCTTTAGATTTTTTTTATTCTTTTCCTTTATGAAGTACAACTTTGGTTAATGACAAAATAAAAGTTTAGAATTTTTTTCTTCATCAGTTAATTTTTTATAGATTTTTAAAGTTTAAAAAAAGTGTGAATTTTGGCCTGGTATGAATTTACATTTTTTTTATCTCAGGCTAGAAATAAGATAATGAAGTGGGAGAGGCATCATTTTACTCAGAACGGTAACAGCTTTCATTTGATATGTTACAAGACTATGTTTCTTTATATCAAATTCAAACTATTGACGGGCAATTGTGAAAAATGACTGATTGTGTTCTTGGTTATATTTGTGCAGAGATTCAACTTGGGACCTGTCAAATTTATATATTTTTTATTTTATGGTTGTATGAGTTATCACAACTTATTGAATAAAACATTTATATGCAACAAAAAAGAAACACAAAAAACAAATCCCATAAGTGCCAGGATAAATACATCTTAATCATCAGAACACAACGCTCAGCATTTTCAACTTGAATGTATTGAACAAACCAAAAGAAGAAAGGTGATCATATCCTCAAGTTTGATTAAACAAGATTAAAAGAACCAAAAATGTTAACCCCTATTTATACATATAAATTTGTTTTCTATTCTATCACTAAACATGTGATTTATGAAGTGTTTAATAAGAATAGTACAGTAGTTAAATCATCGTTCTATAAATTATGAACTAATCAAACAATTAATAGTATGTTTTTAAAGTGGCATTTTATCAATTTGTCCCTTCTAGTGGGTGAAATGTAATCTTGTCCATAAACGCTTACTAGCAATCGCCATTTCCTTGTGTGTCAAAGAGTATGTCCGGCCTGTCACGGTGCTAGACTCCGCCTGAGTTAATATCTGATTTTTGTGCACTTTTAAAATGTCTGGCTTTCTTGGATACACAAAGGATGGCGCTGGACCAGAAGGATGCAATAAAGTCAATTCTACTTCTTAATTTTCACAATCTTTGGAGAGTACAGTAGCCAGCCACCAGCGCCAATCATATTCATATTTTTTCAAAAGGATTGCAACAGTGTCTATGATGAAATGCTGTTTCTTGAGAAGTAGCAGCCATTGCTGTGTGGGAAAAACTCAGTTAATATTAAGTAAGGAAGATAGGTAATAAAAATAAAGATTTACAGTACACTTGAGATAGAACTGTATTACTATAAAGTGAGTTTTAGGGCTAGCGCACACAGTTTTTTCTGTCTGCAGATACACGCTGCAGTTTTGGCAGCTTGTTTTTCTACCAAGTTTTTACCACATATGCGTTAGTTTTTTTAATCGCTAGTGAAAAAAATGGCAGCTTTTTTTAAAAAATGATAAATGCTGCGTTTATTGCAGCGATTAAAAAGTAGTTCAAGCAGTGATTTACTCACTCTTGAGTGTTTCCAAAAACACTGCATGTGGTGAAACCCAATAGAAATCAATGGGGCTGTTTTTCTGAATGATGATCCCTAAGAATAGCACTGTGTGTATTGGCCCTTAATAATAAAAGCATTAAACTATTAATATATTTACTCACCCATATTTTAGTACACAGCCTTGATGGCTTTGTACAGACTATTGTTTGTTCAGGAGTGAAGATGTCCAGACATGTCAGGACATGAAAGGTCTGAACGAGCTGTCTTACTTCCTGAATGCAGTGGGTAGACACTTAACATGATTGACAGAGCTGCTGGCCTATCATCTGCTCTGCGTTCACTGTCTATCCCTGTGCTTTCTCAGGTTGAGCCCTAACAAAGCTTTTTCCTATATGTCCTCTCCTGCTTCTAAGCTGTAACATATCAAAATAATACAGTAATGTCTAAAAATAATGGATTTGATAAATATAGACCCCACGCTTTTAGACCACAGGTTGAACAGATCTGAATTCAAGATTTTTGAATTGACACTATAATAGTTAAATATTTTAAAATATGATCCCATCACGATCCCAACTTGAAATTTGGTACAGATGTGGCTAAGAGCATAAAAGACACATGGGCAGTTTTGGAAAATTTTTATTAAAACGCTTTTTCGGAAATGCGTTTCAAAATGTTGCGTTTGCGTTCACATGGGTAAAAAATTAAAGTTAACAAATATACTCTTGTGACATATCTGGTGAAAGCCTGGACAGTTCTGAGTAGAATGGTGTTTATTTTGTTTCTCTATCTTATTTCTAGCCCAAGATAAAAAAATGTAAAGTCATACCAGGCCAAAATTCACACTTTTTTTAAACTTTAAAAATCTGTAAAAAATTAACTGATGAAGAAAAAAATTCTAAACTTTTAATTTGTAATTAACTAAAGTAGTACTTCATAAAGGAAAAAAAATAAAAAAAATCTAAAGACGTCAGGTAAAAAAATATTCATATTTAGATCACTTGGTATGGAATGACCCATTGACGCTATTAATAGTAAAATATTTTAAAATATGATCCCATCGCGATCCCAACTTGAAATTTGGTACAGATGTGGCTAAGAGCAAAGCAGACACATGGGCAGTTTTTGAAATATTTAAAGCGTGCCGATTTTTCGGAAATGCGTTTTAACGTTTTGCGCTTGCGATCACATGGGTAAAATATTAACAAAGATCCTCTTGTGACATATCTGGTGAAAGCCTGTATAGTTCTGAGTAGAATGGTGTTTATTTTGTCTCTCTATCTTATTCCTAGCCTTAGTTATGAGGAGAAACGTAAAGGCAGGCAACAGTGAAATTCGCACTTTTTCCGAACTTTGAAAATCATTTTTAAAAAAAATAAATTTTTTAAAAAAATTTTCTCTTCACATTTTGCATTGTCTGACATGCTATTATCAAATAACAAAATCTCAAAAGAATTAAAAATATAGAGGTAATAATCATTGGTTCACTTGACATGGAATGACCCGTGTGAAGCATGAGTGCATGTGTGGTGCATGTGAGTGTGATGCTGTCCGTGGTCCCGAAGCAAACTTCAGGTCCGCGGACAGCATATGCCAGTGAATTTTCAAACTCCCTGGCTGTCAAAACCGCGGGGTTTGAAATCTGCCGATTTCCCGTTACAGCAAACAATAATCTTTCCCTGCTGTTACAGCAGCGTGGAAAGATTATTGATATAAACACATCTGCTGTCCAAATTTTACAATTCCAAGGGTTAATCTGTATATTAACCCCCTCTGCATACTCTGTGTGGCAATACAGAACAGATGCTGCAGAGACAGCTAATAAAGCAGGTGCTGAAGGGTTAAAACAATGTTTGTGTAATGTCACCATGTGTCCAGAGAGTGTCCACACTCTTTGGACACATGCTGTGCTTACACCCTGGCTGTGCAGGGGTTAATATGTGTTTAATCTGCCAGCTGCCAATTGTCGGGAGAGTTTTATATAATTTAACTGCGGGCTGGAGCTGTCTGCGGTGCTTAACGCACTTTGCGTACTGTAACATGAGTGCAGCTCATGAAATCATGAGCTGTCCAGCACCAAAGCTCCTGAAACAAGGAGCTATCACTGTTGCTTAAGCCAATAGTGTATGCAAAGAGATTACCATGACAGCTGCTGTACAGGGTTCTGAAACTCCCCATGTTATAACAGTAATAACACGGGGAGTTTCAGAACCTGGGACACCGGCTGTCATGGTACGCTCTTTGCGTACGCTATTGGCATAAGCAACAGGGGCAGCTCCTTGTTTCAGGAGCTTTGGTGCTAGTCAGCTTATGATTTCATGAGCTGTGCTCATGTTACAGTACACAAAGTGCGTAAAGCGCCGCTGACAGCTCCGGCCCGCAGTTAAAGTATATAAAACTCTCCTGACAATTGGCGGCTGGCAGATTAAACACATATTAACCCCTGCACAGCCAGGGTGTGAGGACAGCATGTGTCCAAAGATTGTGGACACTCTCTGGACACATGGTGACATTACACAAACATCGTTTTAACACTTCAGCAACTGCTTTATTAGCTGTCTCTGCAGCATCTGTGCTATATTGCCACACAGAGATTAACCCCTAGAATCGTAAAATTTGGACTGTGGATATGTTTTTATCAATGATCTTTCCACGCTTCTTTGACAGCAGGGAAAGATTATTGTTTACTGTACCGGGAAACGAGCAAATTTTAAACCCTGCGGCTTTGACAGCCGCAGAGTTTGAAGTGATTTATAAAGCACACGCGTGTGACTATCACACAGTGTGCTATATGGCTGTGAGTTTGACTTGCACCCATATACTTTTAATGGCCACTCACGCGAGGAAATTGCGTGCAATTGCAGCATGCTGCGATTGCACTTGCTTTTCTCTCGCAAGGCGAGTGCAATGCGAGAAAAATGCACTAATGGGACCAGTATCATTTACTGATACTGGTCCGAGTGCAAGGCGAGTTTTTCTCACGCCAGTGTGCCTTCAGCCTTAGATAGTTACTGACTTGTAACTGAGTTGGTCAGGCTGGACACATTTTCTACTAAGGAGATGCAGTGGCACCTGGGATAAGTGTGACCCATAAGTATTGGAAGTTGAGAATACTTGTGAGTGGCTATAGTGAAACACCTCAACCCCTTGTGGTGCTCAAGAGTGAAGATGGAGACCCTTATAACAATCTACCCTTTCAATGATACATTTAATTTAGTAGAAACAATGTGCTGCCACATAATGTATCAAAAATATAATTAGAAAACTAACTACCTGAATCCATAAACACTGTAATTATAAAAAAAAAAGGGTAACTGCCAGAAATGCAGTTTATCGGTTATGATAACTCCACAAATAATTAAGTAAGGGGTGAATAAAAGTTTGTATCTATGAAAAATGGCTATTAATGAAAACATCCATTTATGGTGCAAAAAAAAGCCCTCACACAGCTCTATGAAACAAACATTTTACACATTGGAAAAAAGTCAACATAAGCATGATTTTTACCAATTCCCAAATACAAACACACTATGCATTTTTATTATTAACACTATAATCATACATTTTTATTGTATAATTACATCTGTAAAAATAAAACCCCAAAACAATGGTGGAATTTTGTTTTTTTTTTCGTAATTTTATCACACTTTATTTTTTTTCCTATTTTCCAATAGATTGTATGATAAAATGGATTGTGTCATTGAAAACTACAATTCATCCTGAATAAACATGGTATAGATATGGCTCTTGGAAAAAGGGTAAGAAAAAACAGATATTTAAAAACGGAAAATCTCCTTTTTGGTAAACCTACATGTTTTTTTTAAATATTTGACAGGATCTGAAATGCCTTACAGATTAGTGGCATCTCAATCCTGAGACCTCCATCTCTCACATTTACAGTGCTCAAAAAGCTCTTGCATAAAAGTATGCAAATGAAGTGTTTTATGTGTTTAGCAAAAAATCTTTGAGCCTATACACTGCTCTGCATTTATACTCATGCAGGAGATAACAGTATTGCACAAGCTGATGAAATTAGCACCTGTGCAATGCTAAGAAAATCCTGATACCTTGTAAGGTTTTAAGACTTTGACATCTGTAGTTGGCCACTCCCGCCCTAGTAGTCTCTGTAGAAGTAGCAAGGGAGCAAATGGAATCCTTGTGCCTTTTCACCACAACTGCGGCTCTTCCTGTAACCTCTAAGACCCTATGACTATGGTGCATTTCTGGGTGCTTTTTCTAATACAGATTTTGAGAATCTGCAGCAAAATCTCCACGTATATCCTGAGGCCAGCAAGGTCTAAGACAGATCAGAAGTATTGCACCCACATTGCTTTTTTTCTTTTCCCACATGGTTCAGATTTCTTTTTTCTTCCCCAAATCTGCAGGAAATCTGCAAGAAGTTATGAAAATGCAAGACAATACACACTCCTGTAGAACCACCAATGCTTAGTGCCATGTTCCACTATGAACCCATACACCTTATCCTGCAGGAATGTCACCACCTTGCCTTGGGTGTATTGGTCAAGGAAGTCATTAGCCTTAGGCCCATGTAGCCAGTCCCAGGTGATGGCAGCTGCATGTGAAATCTCCTCAACAAGGACACAGGAGGACAGGGTGGTTGATGCCTTGTCAGATACCTTAGTTGTTTGGAGGGGGTAAAGATCCCCACGTGGCATTGTCCTAGTTGAATGCCTCTGGAGGTGGTGAGGGTGATCCACATGGCTGTAAAACAGTGCTTTCTGGGTCTCCCTCATAATGGCCATGGTCTTGGTGGTATTGGGAGATGGATTCCACTAGCTGTGATACTAGCTCGAGATGGAGTCTAACCAGACATGCTGCAAGATCATGTCTGACATGTGGTGCTCATGGTCCAGGATGCTATAGGGAAAGTGTTACCTGACTGCTATGACTCACGTCTCAGGTCTGCATTTGACATTGGAGCCCAGGATTTGATCTGCACCTCATTGCAGATGAGGCCCAAAGTAAATAATGCGGTGAAGCTTCGGCTGACATGTCTCCATCTCCTCTGCATGATGCCACTCTGGGTATGATTCTGCCGAGTCTGACCCATCTTCTGCCTCTGGGTTGGTTAGGAAGACGACATCCTCTGAGTCCAGGTCAGCTATGCCTTGCAGGTGATCCATCTCCAAAGTACTGTGTAATACCATCATGGTTGAACTGTAGTAGCAGACAGTTTACTTGCATGCGTGACACAAGAACTGAGCAGGTAAGATGGCATGAAGACGCTGACTGAGTTCTGCCGGTTTGTGCATTTGCTTTGCCAAAGGGGCATGCCTTTTCCATTAAGGGACAGGATTCAGATCCGACCAATCAGTACCAGAGTTGAATGTTTGCACACTCTTGTTGCCTAATGCCTACCTCTTAATTAACCCCTCTACATTATGCTCTGGAGAACTAACAACACTGTCACAAATCCAATTCCCCAGGTCACAAAATGTAACATTTGAGTTGAGCTTAGGTGCAGTTAAGTGACACCTTTGTAGGAGACATAACGAGGATAAAAACAAATAAGTTTATTCAGATCACCGTTCACCATCAATTCATCTGGAATGCTGAGTAAGGCTAGTGGGCACTGGGCACTGCATGAATGCAAGGACAACTGTAATATGAATTATTCATGTAATACAGTTATGCACTTGCCAAAAGTCTGTATTCTATTTGTATGGCATGAAATGTGAGCCCCAATGGGGACAGTATTGAAAATGTATGTAAAGCTCTATGGAATTTATAGTGCTCTATAAATGAATAAATATTATTATTATTAGTATTATTATTGTGACATGAAATAGTGACTGCACAATTTCAAGGAGCAATAGCAATACTATGGTGTTTCATCAGTTGATGTGAAGCATATAATGGCCATATGCTATTTTTATATGAATTGCTATCACATGTAGTGTGTGGAGACCCGGGGGTCAGTGGGTGCTCTCATCTGCTGGCCCAGCCGCCTTTACAAAGACAACATGGACCAGGGCTCATCCCCAACTGAATGCCCGAGCTCCTTAACCGTGGGCGGAACACCACTCAGACAACACAGGGTGAGGGAACCACAATAACAAGGCTTTATTGGATCCCCAAACAGTTAGCAGCATATAACCCATAACCAAGCACAACACATAATGTAACAGGCAACAGAGTCTCACCCTTCTGCTGGCTCACCAGGGATTAGAATATAGCACAGCAAAGTCTGTAGCCAGGTGACTGTATCGTCCCAACCTGGGTTGCTTCCTTATAGTTATGCAGTCTTTATCACAGCCGAATCCGATAATCCAATGCTGAAGTCCTTGTGGTTCTATAGTCCGGGTTCTGATCCCCTTTGGTCGGCACTGGAATGCCTAGGCCTGGGGTTATGGCTTGCCAATCGGACCCGAAGATCCTAGATTAGCTGCCTGTATCCAATCCAGTGTACCTCTAGCCGGGACCGAAATCCCTAGACTGAGGTCACTAGACAGAATCTAACTAACTCTGGTTAATGAACACATCTCCTTATATACCTTCAGCCCTCATTGCAGGATATTGGGAACATCACGATTGGTGCAATAACACTGTCTTTTCATTGGCTGGACTTCAAGCCTCATTTAATATATTTTTAGTAGTATTGCAATCCTGGCAAGGTAGAGCGACATACTGATTGATATAGTCCTTACAATGGAATGTTAGTAGGAGACATTCAGTCTGCAAACCATGACATTAAAACAATAGTGGCTGGGGCAATTTACATAAAGTCAACATTCACAGGGTAACATACAATGGACGATTAGCATCATTACGTTCTCTGGCCTTCTATGACAAACAAGTTAGATAATTACATTACCATGCTAAACTAAAACCACAGTAATCCACAAAATAATGTAGGAAATTCTCCTTGGCCATTACAACTTTGCAAACCAAAATACAATACTGTCTGTGTTACATAAGAAATCGTCATATGTTCTACATTGAAGGGGTCCATTTCGTCACATAGTGTATAACAGCTGGCCTCACATGATGACGACTTTCTGCAATAATAAAGGTTCACTTTCCATAAAAAAAATACAATTAAAATAACATAAAATAAATATTAAAAAAATTCCCTAAAAAATATGAAGCTCTCTTAAACGGATGTTTTATGGACATTGTAAGCTTCTTCGGCTTCCCAGCTGCTGCCACATCTGGCACTGTTTCCGAAATTAACATCCTGCAGGTGTCAAAAACACTTGCAAAATCCATGAAGCTTAAAAAAAATCATTTAAAGATCCAAAAAATTATACACTTTAATACAAGCTGGTATACCCGATGGCTGGGGACACTCCTAACCTTTGGTTAGAGTTGTCCTCAGCCAGCAGCAAGTGTTTTGGCCCCAAATAAACAGGTGAACTTTTAGGGTCATTTAAACTTTTGAACTATTTCCTAAACAGAGCCGCATTCGCCGAATTTTGGGGAATTGGCCACATTCATGCCGAATTTGAAATTTGCAAACATGTTCAAGAAAAGTTCGCTTATCTATACAATTTATCAAAATAGCAGTTGGAAATATTTTTTTGTGATCCTCACAAACCAAATTGCAATGGGTTTGAATTTGCCTAGAACCACAAACTTTAGGAAATTCAACTCAAACGCAATCCTCTGTGGATCAATGACTTTCCTTGGATAACAACCTGCTGTTGATCAACTTAGGTACAAGGTTTCGGGCTGAATGCATACAGTAGTTTATAATCTTTCCTGGGTTGTGTACTGCTGTTTCAGTTTACCTAACAGCTCAAAGTCCACATTTGACGTCTGCTGCACACTACATACATAATTATATGATAGAGGCATACTAGCAGTTACTCTAGCAACACTGTGGCTAGGGTCACACCTGCGTTTTTTTTTTCAAATCCTGATCCTGTGTTGAACTTTTATAAAGCTCAAAACCGGAGCAGGAAACGCTCCTCATAGGAGCCCATTATGGTAACCGGATTGCTTTACAAGTAATCCGGCTACCGGCTCCGGATCTGAAGCCTGCGTGAAAAATCATGCAGGCTGCAGTTTCCGGAGCGGTTCTAGCCTCCGCAATGCGGTAACCGCATTGTTCAGGATGTGTAATCCTGAGCAATGCGGTTACCGTATACTTTGCTTATCCTGGCTGCTGCCGGGATAAGCAAAGTGTTAACAGTGTACAAAAAGCTAAAATATTAATAATAATTGTGCCCATCATGTCTCTAGGGGGTGCCCACCCCCCTAGAGACATGCTGCCTACTTAAGCGGGCATATAATGTGTTAATAACTCCTGTACAGCAAGCCGGCTATTGTCGGCTCCGTACAATTTTCTGAATGAAGCCACGGGTCCACTGACAGCTGTGTGCATACTATACGTAATGTACGTATAGTATGTGCTGCTGTCTGAGGTCCTGTAGGCTTTTACAGTAGATCTATGGTGCTGCGCTGCCACTTTGAACACTTTGTTCATTCCCACAGCCTCTGATGAAGCAGAGCTGAGAGCGTGTCATGCCTAGCCAAGAGAATACGTTGCAGAGGATCGAGGAGGGTATGAGGGTCAAGGGGTTAATAAAGATGGAGTCCAGAAATTTGTTTGTGTTTTTATTCCTAATAAAATTTATTTTTCTATGTGTGTTGTGCCTTTACAATGTATTTGAGATTCTTAATGGTGAGGTCTAATATTGGACTGACATTAGGAATCTCAGGATTAATGTCAGCTGTCAAAGGTGGCATTAACCCCTGATTATCCAGCATCCCATTGCTACCAGGGCTGCTAAAAGAGGCGGGTAAAGAGACTGGAAATAGCGCTACGATGAATGTGCCATAATCAGGGGTGACTGCAGGCTGCTATTCTTTAGTTTGGGGGCCCTGTAGCAGTGGGCCCTCACCCCCTTGAGAATACCAGCCCCGAGCTGCCTAGAGCTGTCTAGTTTTACCTTGGCTAACAAAAATAGGTAGGAGTCCTATTAATTTTTTTTTTGCCTGCCAAGTTAAACTTAGGCAGCTGTCTGCTTTATCTGTGCTAGACTGAAAAATACAGAAAACCCCTATGCATTTTTTTAAATTATTTATTTATTTAACACACCATGACAGCTGATTGGTTGCTATACACTGTTGTGTATGGCAACTATGCACAATCATTGTCCAGAATGTGGAAATGCAGTCTGATTGCAACAGCCAATCACAGATGCTCTCACAGAGAGTGAGCGTCTGTGAATAGCTGTTGCCGGTCAGTGCAGTGAATATGCATGAAGCAGCAGGTCACACGGTAGATCGATCTAGAACTTCTAGCATCTATGTATCCTTTCTATCTATCTATTTATCCCTCTGATTTTCTGCCCATCTGTCTATGTATTCTAACTTTCCTGCGGGAAGGCTAATGTTAAAAAAGCCTGTCATACGCATGTCATACTTATGACATGCGCATGACATACGGATGCTAGGTGCTTGGCAACCGCACACTGGCATGTCATAAGCATATCATATGCATGACATCCGCATGACATCCACATGTCATATGGGTGACAAAATGCATGACACCCGCAAGACACTCTGCTACCTTTCTTGGCGAGATCCACGGCGATAAAAGAACACAGATGTCAGCGCACCCTCAGTGTGAGGCTTACCACTCCTATTCTTATTTGGCAGATCTAAAGACTCCTTACATATGCTAAGGCCACTTGCACATGTTGAGTTACTGGCAGGGCCGTATTTGCCATTAGGCACTCGTAGGTACGTGCCTAGGCAGCGCCATTCATAGGGGGCTGAGTCTCAGCGTCTTTTCTTTTTTTTTTTTTTTTTTCTTTCTTTTTCCTGCCTGTGTTGGCCGGGTCGTAAGCCTCGCCCCCTCATACACCCCCCCGCCTCCCCCCGATCGTCATCAGGCCCGCTCGTGCCTGTGTTGGCCGGGTCGTAGGCCCCGCCCCCTCATACACCCCCCCCCCCGCCTATCCCTTTCGTCGTCATCAGGCGCGCTCATTGGCCCATGCTCTTGCCCTCCTGCACTGCGCGGGAAGAGAAGAAATGAGAGCCGATGAAGAGGATTAGAGGAGCGACGTGCTGGAGGATGAGGAGAAGCAGCTCCAACCTCCGGGTAAAAAGGTGAAAGACCTCCTGCTGTGCCTGTGCTGTGCAGGCAGAGAGAAGGAGTGAGTGGGGGAGGGGCTGCCTGGGGACAGCTGCTGGGAGCAGGGAAAGCTGGATATGTACCCCCTTCCTGTAGCAGAAAGAAGTGTATGTGTGAGGTATCTGTAAAATGTGTGTGTGAGTTGTGTGTCTGTATGTGTGTTTGAGTGAGTTGTGTGTCTTCTGTGTGAGTTGTGTCTTTGTCTTCTGTGTGTGAATTGTGTGTCTATTAGTGATGAGCGAGTACTAAAATGCTCGGGTGCTCGAAGCTCGGCCCGAGCATCCCGAGATACTCGTGTACTCGGCCCGAGTAACGAGCCCAATGTTATCCTATGGGAGACACGAGTATTTTTATGAAATGACTGCCGGCAGCATGGAAAAACCATAAAAATGTCACAAAAGTCTCAGAAGAGTGCTGAAATGACATGGCAATACCATGGGGAAGACCCCTGGAAGCATTTCTCACTCAAAAGTCACAGCTGTGAACAATGTTGTCCGAGTTTCACGCCAATTTTACGGAGTCTCCAGAAAACCTTCCAAAATGACACCAAAATGAATATGTAGGGTGGAAATGTTAAGGGCACATACCCAATAGTGAGATACAGCTGGTGTATGTCACTTTTTGTGATTACATGAAAGATTTTACGTGAAAACATTGTGCGACACTCCGATGACCCTGACAAGAGACGTACATGAAGGCCTGTCTAGAAATAAAGTGCCCATTTTGAGGAACTGGGTCTATTGTAGTATCTTCCTTTGCCAGGGCAGTCCAAAATTGGGAGGTTCACCAATGCCCCTGGATACAGACATGCAGGATGGCCTGTAAACAAGAACTGGGTGTATTGTAGTATAGCCCTTTGGCCAGGGCATCCAAAAATTGGGAGGCTCCACATTGTCCCTGGATAGAGACGTGCAAGAGGGCCTGTAAAGAAGAACTGGGTGTATTTTAGTATAGCCCTTTGGTCAGGGCAGCCAAAAATTGGGAGGCTCCTCTTTGTCCCTGGATAGAGACGTGCAGGAGGGCCTGTAACCCTCAAGTGGGTGTATTGTAGTATAGCCCTTTGGTCAGGGCAGCCAAAAATTGGGAGGTTCAACAATGACCCATGCATACAGACATGTAGTAGGGCCTGTAACCCTCAAGTGGGTGTATTGTAGTATAGCCCTTTGGTCAGGGCAGCCAAAAATTGGGAGGTTCAACAATGACCCATGCATACAGACATGTAGTAGGGCCTGTAACCCTCAAGTGGGTGTATTGTAGTATAGCCCTTTGGTCAGGGCAGCCACAAATTGGGAGGTTCAACAATGACCCATGCATACAGACATGCAGTAGGGCCTGTAACCCTCAAGTGGGTGTATTGTAGTATAGCCCTTTGGTCAGGGCGGCCAAAAATTGGGAGGTTCAACAATGACCCATGCATACAGACATGTAGTAGGGCCTGTAACCCTCAAGTGGGTGTATTGTAGTATAGCCCTTTGGCCAGGGCATCCAAAAATTGGGAGGCTCCACATTGTCCCTGGATAGAGACGTGCAGGAGGGTCTGTAAAGAAGAACTTGGTGTATTTTAGTATAGCCCTTTGGTCAGGGCAGCCAAAAATTGGGAGGCTCCTCTTTGTCCCTGGATAGAGACGTGCAGTAGGGCCTGTATCCCTCAAGTGGGTGTATTGTAGTATAGCCCTTTGGTCAGGGCACACAAAAATTGGGAGGCTCCACATTGTCCCTGGATAGAGACGTGCAGGAGGGCCTCAAAACTTTTTTCCCATTGAAAAGGAGCGGGTCTCCTGTCGTTGTAATGCCCATTCTAAAAGAATGGGCGAAAAAATTTACCACTGCGGGTATACCTCAAACAACAGCCTAACTATTGTAACGGTCATCATGGTGTCACATGAGGAGAAGGAGGAGTAGTCCAGCGATTAGCCAAAGTCCGGAAGTGTGTACCCATGGGTAAGTGGAGGTACATGTCAAATTCAAATAACAAAATTTTAATTCAGTTGTCATTTGCTGGTGGTGTGGTGAAGTCTGGCCCAATCCAACCCTTGTTCATCTTGATCAGAGTCAGCCTGTCCGCATTTTCAGTTGACAGGCGGGTGCGTTTATCAGTGATGATTCCACCTGCAGCACTGAAAACACGCTCTGATAAAACGCTAGCGGCAGGGCAGGCCAGGACTTCCAAGGCGTAGAGAGCCAATTCATGCCACGTGTCGAGCTTGGAGACCCAATAATTGAAAGGCACAGAGGAATCTCGCAGTACAGTTGTTCGATCTGCAAGGTACTCCTTCAGCATCTGCCCAAACTTAGCATTTCTGGTGGCACTACCCCGCACCTCAGGGGCTGTGGTACGTGAGGGGCTGAGAAAACTGTCCCACATCGTAAAGACAGTTCCCCTGCCTCTGGCGGATTGGACTTGTGCCCCTCTCGGCCGTACGCCTTGGTTGTCCACAGAATCCTGACCTATGCCGCTAGCGTTTTGTGAGGGGAATGATTTCACTACTTCCGTGACTATGGCCCTGTGGAACTGCTGCATTTTGGCTGACCTCTCCGCCTCAGTAGTGATGGGCGAATCCTAAATTATTCGGAATCGCTTGACTCTAGCGAGTCCGAGCACAGGACTCGCTACTCGTTGCGAGTCTAGCGAGTCCAATGTTAATGAATGGGGAAGCGAGTAATAGCGAGTAGTGTGAGATTTACAAATCGCAGATGTGTCTCGGAAGCTTCAGCCTGAAGCAATCCTAGTTTTGCCATTTATTTGCATTGGACTCGTTTACTTTGTAAGTAATCGCTGGGAAACTCGCACAGATAAGAGTCCTGTCTGCTCTGTGTGCTGGCTGCCACAGCTCCAGGGTCCTAGAGCCCGCCTGCTGCCTGATGTAGCAGAGCTGAGATTGTTCTCAGTCTGCTCATTCCCTGTGTAGAGACATGAATGTCTGTGCACAGAGATGATGTAGCAGAGCTGAGATTGTTCTCAGTCTGCTCATTCCCTGTGCATAGACATCTATATCTATGCACAGGGGATGTAGAAGAGAGGACATCGTGTTTTGGACTGCGTCGGACGGAAGAGGGTTTTTTTAATTAAAGATGGAGTCCCTAATGGCTTTTTTTTATTTCTAATAAAAAATTTTCTCTGTGTTGTGTTTTTTTTAAAACAATTTAATAGAAATTCATGGCTGTCATGTCTAATATTGGCGTGACCGCCATAAATTTCGGGCTTAGGGCCAGCTGATAATACAAAGCTGGCCCTAACCTCTTTATTACCCAGCGTGCCACTGCCACCAGGGCCGCTGGAAGAGCGGGGTTCAGCGCCAGAGAATGGCGCTTCAATGAACGCGCCATCTTCTGGGGCGGCTGCGGGCTGCAATTTGCAGCGGGGGGTGCCCAGAAAGCTTGGGCATCCCTGCGCTGTGGATTCCAGCCCCCAGCTGCTTAGCTGTACCTGGCTAGACATGGAAATTGCGCGGAGCCCCACACATTTTTTTAAAATTATTTCATGAAATTCTGAGATTCTGACTCTGACTCTGAGACTCTGACTCTGAGACTCTGACTCTGAGACTCTGACTCTGAGATTCTGACTCTGGCTCTGAGGGTGAGTCTCTGAATCTGGCTCTGAGGGTGAGACTCTGAATCTGAGACTCTGACTCTGAGACTCTGACTCTGACTCTGAGACTCTGACTCTGAGACTCTGACTCTGACTCTGACTCTGAGACTCTGACTCTGAGACTCTGAGACTCTGACTCTGAGACTCTGACTCTGAGACTCTGACTCTGAGACTCTGACTCTGAAATTCATGAAATAATAAAAAAAAATGCGTGGGGCTCCGCGCAATTTCTATGTCTAGCCAGGTACAGCTAAGCAGCTGGGGGCTGGAATCCGCAGCGCAGGGATGCCCAAGCTTTCTGGGCACCCCCCGCTGCAAATTGCAGCCGCCCCAGAAGATGGCGCCTTCATTGAAGCGCCATCCTCTGGCGCTGAACCCCGCTCTTCCAGCGGCCCTGGTGGTGGTGGCACTCTTGGTAATAAAGGGGTTAATACCAGCTTTGTTATACAAGCTGGTATTAAGCCCGAGATTCTTAATGTCAGGCCACGTTTAACCCAGCCACTAAGAATCTCCAATAAAGGGTTAAAAAAACACAACACAGAGAAAATTTTTTATTTGAAATAAAAAAAAAAGCCATTAGGAACTCCATCTTTAATTAAAAAAATCCTCTTCCGTCCGACGTAGTCCAAAACACTATGTCCTCTCTGCTACATCCCCTGTGCATAGATATAGATGTCTATGCACAGGGAATGAGCAGACTGAGAGCAATCTCAGCTCTGCTACATCATCTCTGTGAGCAGGCGGGCTCTAGGACCCTGGAGCTGCACAGAGCAGACAGCTGGACTCGGCTCGCAAAGAAACAGCAGTTACTTTGCGAGTTTCCCTGCTATCACTGGCACAGTAGCCGAGTCTAATGCAAACAATGGCAATCCTAGTTTTGTCAGCATTTCTGACAAAACTAGGATTGATATTGATTTGCATTGGACTCGTGCGAGTAATCACTGGGAAACTCGCAGAGTACCGAGTCCTGCGAGTCCCTTACTACTCGCCGAGTAACGAGTCCTAGCGAGTAGATTCGCCCATCCCTACGCCTCAGGAATGAGAGACATAAAGTTCTCCTTGTAGCGTGGGTCTAACAGTGTTGCCAACCAGTACTGATTGTCGGCCAAGATGTTCTGAACGAGAGGGTCACGAGACAGGCAGCTTACCATAAAGTCAGCCATGTGCGCCAGACTCTTAACAGCTATCACTTCAGTATCCAGACCAACACGATGACTGAACATGCTGTCCTCCTCCTCCTCCTCCTCCTCCTCATCTCCCCTGTCCTCTGGCCAGCCACGCTGAATCGAGGGTATGACTGGTGTGCATGTCATATCCTCAATTTGGCCAGAGAGTTGCTCCATGTCTTCATCCTCCTCCTCCTCGGCATAGTCCTCTACTGCACGTTGTGATGAGATGAGGCTGGGCTGTGTGTTTTCACCCACACCCACTACTGTTTCTTGCTCAAAGTCATCGTGCTCGGCCTGCAATGCAACCTCTTTGATTTTCAGCAGAGACCGTTTTAGAAGGCAGAGTAGTGGTATGGTGACGCTAATAAGGGCGTCATCGCCGCTCACCATCTTGGTGGAGTCCTCAAAGTTTTGGAGGACGGTACATAGGTCGGACATCCATCTCCACTCCTCAGGTGTTATGTGTGGAGTTTGACCCATTTCCCGACGGCTTAGGTGATGCAGGTAGTCCACAACTGCCCTCTTCTGCTCACATATCCTGACCAACATGTGCAGAGTTGAATTCCAACGCATGGGGACATCACACACCAGTCTGTGGGCCGGAAGACGCAAACGGCGCAGAAAGCCAGCAAGGCCGGCTGAAGCAGCAGGTGACTTGCGAAAATGTGCAGACAGACGCCGAACTTTCACCAGCAGGTCAGACACCTCTGGGTATGACTTCACAAACCTCTGAACCACCAGGTTGAGCACATGGGCCACGCATGGAACATGCGTCAGCTGTCCTCGCCTCAAAGCTGCCACCAGGTTCCGGCCATTGTCACACACGACCTTTCCTGGCTTTAGGTTCAGAGGTGTGAGCCAGTGATCTGCCTGCTCTTTCAGAGCTGTCCACACCTCTTCTGCATTGTGGGGTTTGTCACCTATGCAGACTAGCTTCAGCACAGCCTGTTGCCGCTTCGCAGAGGCAGTGCTGCAGTGCTTCCAGCTTGGGACTAGTGTGGAGGGTACAGTGGATGAGGATGCGCAGGAGGAGGAGGCTGAAGAGCATGACATTCCGGAGCTGTAGAGTGTCGGTGAAACCCTGACAGAGGTAGGGCCTGCTATCCTTGGTGTGGGAAGGACGTGTTCCGTCCCTCGCTCAGACTGGGTCCCAGCCTCCACAATATTAATCCAGTGTGCCGTCAAGGAGATGTAGCGGCCTTGCCCACAAGCACTTGTCCACGTGTCTGTGGTTAGGTGGACTTTGGCTGAAACAGCATTGTTCAGGGCACGTGTGATGCTGTTGGACACGTGGTTATGCAATGCGGGGACGGCACATCTGGAGAAATAGTGGAGGCTGGGGACCGAGTAACGTGGGACAGCAGCCGCCATCAGGTCACGGAATGCGTCTGTCTCCACCAGCCGGAAAGGCAACATTTCTAGCGCTATGAGTCGCGAAATGTGATCATTCAGGACTGTGGCATGTGGGGCATTGGCAGCGTATTTGCGCCTGCGTTCAAATGTTTGCTGAATGGATAATTGAACGCTGCGCTGGGACAAGGACGTGCTTGATGGTGGTGTAATTCGTGCGTGGGCAACTTCAGGTGCAGGGCCGGAGGCTTGTTCGCGGCCAGCATGGACAGGGGATTGGCTCGCATGCACAACAGGCGAAGACGTAGCAGTGACATCAGCAAGCACCGCTCGTCGACTCTGTTGTACTTCCCACAAAGTCGGGTGCTTGGCTGACATGTGCCTGATCATGCTGGTGGTGGTCAGGCTGCTAGTTTTCGTACCCCTGCTGATAGTGGCATGGCAGGTGTGGCAAATGGCCTTTTTAGAGTCTTCTGGAGCCAACTTAAAAAACTCCCAGACTCGGGAAGACCGAACATTTGCACAGGCACCTTGAGTCGTGTTGTTGTTCCAGGGAATGGTTGCCTGCCTTCTGCCTGCGGACGCAACCCTGCTTCGTACTGCCTGTTGGGATGCTACGCCTCCCTCCCCCTGTGCACTGCTGTCCTCGCTCTGCATATCCTCCTGTCATGTTGGGTCAGCTACTGGATCATCCACCACGTCGTCTTCCTCTTCCGCACCCTGATCCTCCTCCTGACTTCCTGGCAATTGTGTCTCATCATCGTCCACCCCTTGTTGAGACACTTTGACAACGTTCCGTTCGTCATAACGTGGCTGCTCAAATATTTGGGCATCTGTACATACCATCTCCTCATCACCCACTTCAAGAGGAGGTGGCGACAGGCCAGATTCTGCGAATGGATACGTGAACAGCTCTTCCGAGTGTCCTAGTGTGGGATCAGTAATGTCCGTGGACGTGTACTCGGCCAGGTGGTAGGAAGGAGGATCAGGTTGGGAAATGTGCGGTGCAGTATCACGACTACTGACAGTTGACCATGTGGAAGACAGGATGTTTGTGGAGGTGCCCATCTGACTTGAAGCATTATCCGCTATCCAAGTAACAACCTGTTGACACTGGTCTCGGTTCAACAGTGGTGTACTGCTGCGGGCCCCAAGAATTTGGGACAGGACGTGCGAGCGAGGAGATGTGGCCCTTTGTTGTTGCGAAATTAGTGCTTGCACACGACCTCGGCCTCTGCCTGCACCACCATCACGTCCACTTCCTTGTTCCTTGCCAACACCCTTGCCAACGCCTTTGCGCATTTTGCCTGTATAGAGCGACAACTGTCTGGTGACTGTTGAGGTCACAGGATTTTAGGATTTTAGTTCCCTAACCTGTATCAAGGTATGACGTACACCAGTCTGGTGACTGTTGAGATCACAAGAGATTAGGATTTTAGTTCCCTAACCTGTATCAAGGTATGACGTACACCAGTCTGGTGACTGTTGAGATCACAAGAGATTAGGATTTTAGTTCCCTAACCTGTATCAAGGTATGACGTACACCAGTGTGGTGACTGTTGAGATCACAAGAGATTAGGATTTTAGTTCCCTAACCTGTATCAAGGTATGACGTACACCAGTCTGGTGACTGTTGAGATCACAAGAGATTAGGATTTTAGTTCCCTAACCTGTATCAAGGTATGATGTACACCAGTCTGGTGACTGTTGAGATCACAAGAGATTAGGATTTTAGTTCCCTAACCTGTATCAAGGTATGACGTACACCAGTGTGGTGACTGTTGAGATCACAAGAGATTAGGATTTTAGTTCCCTAACCTGTATCAAGGTATGACGTACACCAGTCTGGTGACTGTTGAGATCACAAGAGGTTAGGATTTTAGTTCCCTAACCTGTATTAAGGTAGTACGTACACCTGTCTGGTGACTGTAATGGTTTCACGAGAGGATTTTAGTCCCTAACCTGTATTAAGGTAGTACGTACACCTGTCTGGTGACTTTAATGGTTTCAGGAGAGGATTTTAGTCCCTAACCTGTATCAAGGTATGACGTACACCAGTGTGGTGACTGTTGAGATCACAAGAGATTAGGATTTTAGTTCCCTAACCTGTACAAGGTATGACGTACACCAGTGTGGTGACTGTTGAGATCACAAGAGATTAGGATTTTAGTTCCCTAACCTGTATCAAGGTATGACGTACACCAGTGTGGTGACTGTTGAGATCACAAGAGATTAGGATTTTAGTTCCCTAACCTGTATCAAGGTATGACGTACACCAGTCTGGTGACTGTTGAGATCACAAGAGATTAGGATTTTAGTTCCCTAACCTGTATCAAGGTAGTACGTACACCTGTCTGGTGACTGTAATGGTTTCACGAGAGGATTTTAGTCCATAACCTGTATTAAGGTAGTACGTACACCTGTCTGGTGACTGTAATGGTGTCAGGAGAGGATTTTAGTCCCTAACCTGTATTAAGGTAGTACGTACACCTGTCTGGTGACTGTAATGGTGTCAGGAGAGGATTTTAGTCCCTAACCTGTATTAAGGTAGTACGTACACCTGTCTGGTGACTTTAATGGTGTCAGGAGAGGATTTTAGTCCCTAACCTGTATTAAGGTAGTACGTACACCTGTCTGGTGACTTTAATGGTGTCAGGAGAGGATTTTAGTCCCTAACCTGTATTAAGGTAGTACGTACACCTGTCTGGTGACTTTAATGGTGTCAGGAGAGGATTTTAGTCCCTAACCTGTATTAAGGTAGTACGTACACCTGTCTGGTGACTTTAATGGTGTCAGGAGAGGATTTTAGTCCCTAACCTGTATTAAGGTAGTACGTACACCTGTCTGGTGACTGTAATGGTTTCAGGAGAGGATTTGAGTCCCTAACCTGTATTAAGGTAGTACGTACACCTGTCTGGTGACTGTAATGGTTTCAGGAGAGGATTTTAGTCCCTAACCTGTATTAAGGCAGTACGTACACCTGTCTGGTGACTGTAATGGTGTCAGGAGAGGATTTTAGTCCCTAACCTGTATTAAGGTAGTACGTACACCTGTCTGGTGACTGTAATGGTTTCAGGAGAGGATTTTAGTCCCTAACCTGTATTAAGGTAGTACGTACACCTGTCTGGTGACTGTAATGGTTTCAGGAGAGGATTTTAGTCCCTAACCTGTATCAAGGTATGACGTACACCAGTGTGGTGACTGTTGAGATCACAAGAGATTAGGATTTTAGTTCCCTAACCTGTACAAGGTATGACGTACACCAGTGTGGTGACTGTTGAGATCACAAGAGATTAGGATTTTAGTTCCCTAACCTGTATCAAGGTATGACGTACACCAGTGTGGTGACTGTTGAGATCACAAGAGATTAGGATTTTAGTTCCCTAACCTGTATCAATGTATGACGTACACCAGTCTGGTGACTGTTGAGATCACAAGAGATTAGGATTTTAGTTCCCTAACCTGTATCAAGGTAGTACGTACACCTGTCTGGTGACTGTAATGGTGTCAGGAGAGGATTTTAGTCCCTAACCTGTATTAAGGTAGTACGTACAACTGTCTGGTGACTGTAATGGTGTCAGGAGAGGATTTTAGTCCCTAACCTGTATTAAGGTAGTACGTACACCTGTCTGGTGACTTTAATGGTGTCAGGAGAGGATTTTAGTCCCTAACCTGTATTAAGGTAGTACGTACACCTGTCTGGTGACTTTAATGGTTTCAGGAGAGGATTTTAGTCCCTAACCTGTATTAAGGTAGTACGTACACCTGTCTGGTGACTGTAATGGTTTCAGGAGAGGATTTTAGTCCCTAACCTGTATTAAGGTAGTACGTACACCTGTCTGGTGACTGTAATGGTGTCAGGAGAGGATTTTAGTCCCTAACCTGTATTAAGGTAGTACGTACACCTGTCTGGTGACTTTAATGGTGTCAGGAGAGGATTTTAGTCCCTAACCTGTATTAAGGTAGTACGTACACCTGTCTGGTGACTTTAATGGTTTCAGGAGAGGATTTTAGTCCCTAACCTGTATTAAGGTAGTGCGTACACCTGTCTGGTGACTGTAATGGTTTCAGGAGAGGATTTTAGTCCCTAACCTGTATTAAGGTAGTACGTACACCTCTCTGGTGACTTTAATGGTTTCACGAGAGGATTTTAGTCCCTAACCTGTATTAAGGTAGTACGTACACCTGTCTGGTGACTGTAATGGTGTCAGATGAGGATTTTAGTCCCTATCCTGTATTAAAGTAGTAAGTACAAGAGTGTGGTGACTCTAATGGTCACAGAAAAGCTTGGATTCCAATCTGTATCACCCTGCCTATATCCTCCTAGATTAGTCCTGAGAAGGACTGTTCTGGTCACTGGAAAGCTTGGACTCCGATCTGGATCACCCTGCCTATATCCTCCTAGATTAGTCCTGAGAAGAACTGTTGTGGTCAGCAGCAGCAGTTTGCAGCCCTGCTCCGGATCTACCTATGAGGGCCGCAAATCTGTCCCTAAGCAGCAGCAGACACTCTCCCTACACTCACTGTCTGGATGGCTGTGTGCCGAGCACAGCGCGCCGGGAGTTATAAAGGCTCGGTCACGCTGTGCAGGGCGGTCAATCACTGCTATGCCACAACTAACAGCGCTGTGGCATTGCAGTGGTCTGCCAGCCAATCCCTGCACGTGGGCTGGCTCTCAAAAGAGCGCCAACATGCAGAGATGACGACCACGAGCACAGCACGAGTATCGCGAGATTACTCCGTGCTCGGCGAGTCGCCCGAGTACAGTGATACTCGTGCGAGTACCGAGTAGTGGCGAGCATGCTCGCTCATCACTAGTGTCTATGTGTGTGAGTTGTGTCTTCTGTGTTTGAGTTGTATGTGTCTTCTGTGTGAGTTGTGTGTCTATGTGTGTGAGTTGTGTCTTCTGTGTTTGAGTTGCGTCTGTGTCTTCTGTGTGAGTTTGTGTGTCTATGTGTGTCATGTGTCTGTGTGTGATGTGTCTGTGTGTGAGGTGTGTCTCTATGAGTTGTGTCTCTGTGTGCGAGTTGTATCTGTGTGTAATGTCTCTGTGTGTGAGTTGTGGGGTGCAGAAGGACAGAGGAGCAGCAGGAGGGACAACGGAGAGGAGGACAGGGGTGCAGGAGGACAGAGGAGCAGCAGGAGGGACAAAGGAGAGGAGGACAGGGGTGCAGGAGGACAGAGGAGCAGCAGGAGGGACAAAGGAGAGGAGGACGGGGGTGCAAGAGGAGCAGCAGGAGGGACAGAGGAGAGCAGGATGGGGGTGCAGGAGGACAGAGGAGAGGAGGACGGGGATGCAGGAGGACGGGGGTGCAGGAGGACAGAGGAGAGGAGGACGGGGGTTCAGGAGGACAGAGGAGCAACAGGATGGGGGTGCAGGAGGACAGAGGAGCAGCAGGAGGGACAGCGGAGAGGAGGACAGGGATGCAGGAGGACAGAGGAGAGGAGGACGGGGGTGCAGGAGGACAGAGGAGCAACAGGACGGGGGTGCAGGAGGACAGAGGAGCAGCAGGAGGGACAGTGGAGAGGAGGATAGGGTGCAGGAGGTCAGAGGAACAGCAGAAGGGACAAATGAGAGGAGGACGGGGGTGCAAGAGGAGCAGCAGGAGGGACAGGAGAGGAGGACGGGGTGCAGGAGGACAGCCGAGCAGCAGGAGGGACAGGGAAGAGGAGGACAGGGGTGCAAGAGGAGCAGCAGGAGGGACAGAGGAGAGCAAGACCGGGGTGCAGAAGGACAGAGGAGAGGTGGACGGGGGTGCAGGTGGATAGAGGAGAGGAGGACAGGGGTGCAGGAGGACAGAGGAGAGGAGGACGGGGGTGCAGGAGGACAGAGGAGCAACAGGACGGGGGTACAGGAGGACAGAGGAGCAGCAGGAGGGACAGCGGAGAGGAGGACAGGGGTGCAGGAGGACAGAGGAGAGGACGGGGGTGCAGGAGGACAGAGGAGCAACAGGACGGGGGTGCAGGAGGACAGAAGAGCAGCAGGAGGGACAGAGGAGAGGAGGATAGGGGTGCAGGAGGAACAGAGGACAGCAGAAGGGACAAATGAGAGGAGGACGGGGGTGCAAGAGGAGCAGCAGGAGGGACAGGAGAGGAGGGATGGGGTGCAGGAGGAGAGAGAGGACGGGGATGCAGAGGAGGACAGAGGAGAGCAGGACGGGGTGCAGGAGGAGAGGAGCAACAGGACGGGGGTGCAGGAGGACAGAGGAGCAGCAGGAGGGTACAGCGGATGAGGAGGACAGGGGTGCAGGAGGACAGAGGAGAGGGACGGGGGTGCAGGAGGACAGAGGAGCAACAGGACGGGGGTGCAGGAGGACAGAAGAGCAGCAGGAGGGACAGAGGAGAGGAGGATAGGGGTGCAGGAGAACAGAGGGAGCAGCAGAAGGGACAAATGAGAGAGAGGACGGGGGTGCAGAGGAGCAGCAGGAGGGACAGGAGAGGAGGATGGGGTGCAGGAGGACAGCGAGTAGCAGGAGGGACAGGGAAGAGAGAGGACGGGGTGCAAGAGGAGCAGCAGGAGGGACAGAGGAGAGCAAGGCGGGGTGCAGGAGGACAGAGGAGAGCAGGACGCGGGGCAGGAGGAGAGGAGGACGGGGGTGCAGGAGGACAGAGGAGCAACAGGACTGGGGTGCAGGAGGACAGAGGAGCAGCAGGAGGGACAGTAAGAGGAGGACAGGGGTACAGGAGGACAGAGGAGTAGCAGGAGGGACAAAGAGAGGAGGACAGGGGTGCAGGAGGAGAGAGGAGCAGCAGGAGGGACAGCAAAGAGGAGGACAGGGGTGCAGGAGGACAGAGGAGCAGCAGGAGGGACAAAGGAGAGGATGACAGGGGTGCAGGAGGACAGAGGAGCAGCAGGAGGGACAAAGGAGAGGAGGACGGGGGTGTAAGAGGAGCAGCAGGAAAGACAGAGAGGAGGACGAGGTGAAGGAGGACAGCCGAGCAGCAAGAGGGACAGGGAATAAGGAGGACGTGGTGCAGGAGGACAGAGGAGAGCAGGACGTGGTGCAGGAGGACAGAGGAGAGCAGACGTGGTGCAGAGGACAGAGGAAGCAGGACGGTGGTGCAGGAGGACAGAGGAGAGCAGGACGGTGGTGCAGGAGGAGAGGAGGACGGGGTGCAGGAGGACAGAGGAGCAACAGGACTGGGGTGCAGGAGGACAGAGAAGCAGCAGGAGGGACAGTAAAGAGGAGGACAGGGGTCAGGAGGACAGAGGAGTAGCAGGAGGGAAAGAGAGAGGAGGACAGGGGTGCAGGAGGAGAGAGGAGCAGCAGGAGGGACAGCAAAGAGGGACAGGGGTGCAGGAGGACAGAGGAGCAGCAGGAGGGACAAAGGAGAGGAGGACAGGGGTGCAGGAGGACAGAGGAGCAGCAGGAGGACAAAGCAAAGGAGGACGGGGGTGCAAGAGGAGCAGCAGGAAAGACAGGAGAGGAGGACGAGGTGAAGGAGGACAGCCGAGCAGCAAGAGGGACAGGGAATAAGGAGGACGGTGGTGCAGGAGGACAGAGGAGAGCAGGACGGTGGTGCAGGAGGACAGAGGAGAGCAGGACGGTGGTGCAGGAGGACAGAGGAGAGCAGGACGGTGGTGCAGGAGGACAGAGGAGAGCAGGACGGTGGTGCAGGAGGAGAGGAGGACGGGGGTGCAGGAGGACAGAGGAGCAACAGGACTGGGGTGCAGGAGGACAGAGAAGCAGCAGGAGGGACAGTAAAGAGGAGGACAGGGGTGCAGGAGGACAGAGGAGTAGCAGGAGGGATAAAGGAGAGGAGGACAGGGGTGCAGGAGGAGAGAGGAGCAGCAGGAGGGACAGCAAAGAGGAGGACAGGGGTGCAGGAGGACAGAGGAGCAGCAGGAGGGACAAAGGAGAGGAGGACAGGGGTGCAGGAGGACAGAGGAGCAGCAGGAGGGACAAAGCAAAGGAGGACGGGGGTGCAAGAGGAGCAGCAGAGGGACAGAGGAGAGAGGAGGGGTGCAGGAGGACAGCGAGAGCATAGGGGGACAGGGACAAGAGAGAGAAGGACGGTGGTGCAGGAGGACAGTAGAGAGGAGGACAGGGGTGCAGGAGGACAGAGGAGCAGCAGGACGGTAGGTGAGGAGGACAGAGAGAGCAGGACGATGGTGCAGGAGGACAGGGGAGAGCAGAGACGGTGGTGCAGGAGGAGAGGAGGACAGGTGAGGAGAGCCGAGGCAAAGAGGGAGGAAAAGGAACTGGGGTGCAGGAGGACAGAGAAGCAGCAGGAGGGCACGAGGAAAGGAGAGGACAGTGGTTGCAGGAGGACAGAGGAGTAGCAGGAGGGATAAGGAGGAGACAGGGTGCAGGAGAGAGAGGAGCGCAGGAGGACAGCAAAGAGAGGACAGGGTGCAGGAGGACAGAGGAGCAGCAGGAGGGACAAGGGGAGGAGGACAGGGTGCAGGAGGACAGGGAGCAGCAGGAGGACAAAGCAAAGGAGGACGGGGGTGCAAGAGGAGCAGCAGAGAGGGACAGGGAGAGCAGGATGGGGTGCAGGAGGACAGAGGAGGATGGGGGTAGCAGGAGCACAGAGGAGAGAAGGACGGGGTGCAGGAGGACAGTAGAGAGGAGGACAGGGGTGCAGGAGGACAGAGGAGCAGCAGGAAGGAAGGAGGGAAGGGAGGACAGGAGCAGCAGAAGGGACAAAGGAGAGAGAGGACGGGGGTGGCAAGAGGAGCGGAGGTGGGACAGAGGAGAGGAGGACGGTGTGCAGGAGGACAGCGAGCAACAAGAGGGACAGGGAATAAGGAGGACGGTGGTGCAGGAGGACAGAGGAGAGCAAGGACGGTGGTGCAGGAGGACAGAGGAGAGCAGGACAGTGGTGCAGGAGGACAGAGGAGAGCAGGACGGGTGGTGCAGGAGGACAGAGGGAGCAGGACGGTGGGAGGCAGGAGGACAGAGGGGAGCAAGAGGGCAGCAGGAGGACAGAGGAGAGCAGGACGGGGTTGCAGGAGGACAGAGGAGAGGAGGACGGGGGTGCTGGAGGACAGAGGAGAGGAGGATGGGGGTGCAGGAGGATAGAGGAGCAGCAGGAGGGACAGAGGAGAGGAGGACAGGGTGCAGAGGGAAGGGACAGAGGAGAGGAGAGACGGGAGGGGACAGGTGGGGACAGAGGAGAGGAGGATGGGGGTGCAGGAGGATAGAGGAGCAGCAGGAGGGACAAAGGAAAGGAGGACAGGGGTGCAAGAGGAGCAGCAGGAGGGACAGAGGAGAGCAGGACGGGGGTGCGGGAGGACAGAGGAGAGGAGGACGGGGGTGCAGGAGCACAGAGGAGAGGAGGACGGTGGTGCAGGAGGATAGAGGAGCAGCAGGAGGGACAGAGGAGAGGAGGACGGGGTGCAGGAGGGACAGAGGAGAGAAGGACGGGGTGCAGGAGGGACAGAGGAGAGGAGGACGGGGGTGCTGGAGGACAGAGGAGAGGAGGATGGGGGTGCAGGAGGATAGAGGAGCAGCAGGAGGGACAAAGGAAAGGAGGACAGGGGTGCAAGAGGAGCAGCAGGAGGGACAGAGGAGAGCAGGACGGGGGTGCAGGAGGACAGAGGAGAGGAGGACGGGGGTGCTGGAGGACAGAGGAGAGGAGGATGGGGGTGCAGGAGGATAGAGGAGCAGCAGGAGGGACAGAGGAGAGGAGGACAGGGTGCAGGAGGGACAGAGGAGAGGAGGACGGGGTGCAGGAGAGACAGAGGAGAGGAGGACAGGGGTGCTGGAGGACAGAGGAGAGGAGGATGGGGGTCAGGAGGATAGAGGAGCAGCAGGAGGGACAAAGGAAAGGAGGACAGGGGTGCAAGAGGAGCAGCAGGAGGGACAGCAAAGAGGAGGACAGGGGTGCAGGAGGACAGAGGAGCAGCAGGAGGGACAAAGGAGAGGAGGACAGGGGTGCAGGAGGACAGAGGAGCAGCAGGAGGGACAAAGGAAAGGAGGACGGGGGTGCAAGAGGAGCAGCAGGAGGGACAGAGGAGAGCAGGATGGGGTTGCAGGAGGACAGAGGAGGATGAGGGTGCAGGAGCACAGAGGAGAGAAGGACGGGGGTGCAGGAGGACAGTGGAGAGGAGGACGGGGGTGCAGGAGGACAAAGGAGAAGCAGGAAGGAGAGCGGAGAGGAGGACAGGAGCAGCAGCAGGGACAAAGGAGAGGAGGACGGGGGTGCAAGAGGAGCAGCAGGAGGGACAGGAGAGGAGGACGAGGTGAAGGAGGACAGCCGAGCAGCAAGAGGGACAGGGAATAAGGAGGACGGTGGTGCAGGAGGACAGAGGAGAGCAGGACGGTGGTGCAGGAGGACAGAGGAGAGCAGGACGGTGGTGCAGGAGGACAGAGGAGAGCAGGACGGTGGTGCAGGAGGACAGAGGAGAGCAGGACGGTGGTGCAGGAGGACAGAGGAGAGCAGGACGGTGGTGCAGGAGGACAGAGGAGAGCAGGACGGGGGTGCAGGAGGAAAAGAGGAGAGGAGGACGGGGGTGCTGGAGGACAGAGGAGAGGAGGATGGGGGTGCAGGAGGATAGAGGAGCAGTAGGAGGGACAGAGGAGAGGAGGACAGGGGTGCAGGAGGGACAGAGGAGAGGAGGACAGGGTGCAGGAGGGACAGAGGAGAGGAGGACGGGGGTGCTGGAGGACAGAGGAGAGGAGGATGGGGGTGCAGGAGGATAGAGGAGCAGCAGGAGGGACAGAGGAGAGGAGGACGGGGTGCAGGAGGGACAGAGGAGAGGAGGACGGGGTGCAGGAGGGACAGAGGAGAGGAGGACGGGGGTGCTGGAGGACAGAGGAGAGGAGGATGGGGGTGCAGGAGGATAGAGGAGCAGCAGGAGGGACAAAGGAAAGGAGGACAGGGTTGCAAGAGGAGCAGCAGGAGGGACAGAGGAGAGCAGGACGGGGTGCAGGAGGACAGAGGAGAGGAGGACGGGGTTGCAGGAGCACAGAGGAGAGGATGACGGGGGTGCAGGAGGACAGAGGATAGGAGGACGGGGGTGCAGGAGGACAGAGGAGCAGCAGGAGGGAGAGCGGAGAGGAGGACAGGAGCAGCAGGAGGGACAAAGGAGAGGTGGAAGGGGGTGCAAGAGGAGCAGCAGGAGGGACAGGAGAGGAGGACGAGGTGAAGGAGGACAGCCGAGCAGCAGGAGGGACAGGGAAGAAGGAGGACGGTGATGCAGGAGGACAGAGGAGAGCAGAACGGTGGTGCAGGAGAACAGAGGAGAGCAGGATGATGGTGCAGGGAGGACAGAGGAGCAGGACGGTGGTGCAGGAGGACAGAGGAGAGCAGGATGGTGGTACATGAGGACAGAGGAGAGTAGGACGGTGGTGCAGGAGGACAGAGGAGAGCAGGACGGGGGTGCAGGAGGACAGAGGAGAGGAGGACGGGGGTGCTGGAGGACAGAGGAGAGAAGGATGGGGGTGCAGGAGGATAGAGGAGCAGCAGGAGGGACAGAGGAAAGGAGGACGGGGTGCAGGAGGGACAGAGGAGAGGAGGACGGGGTGCAGGAGGGACAGAGGAGAGGAAGACGGGGGTGCTGGAGGACAGAGGAGAGGAGGATGGGGGTGCAGGAGGATAGAGGAGCAGCAGGAGGGGCAGAGGAGAGGAGGACAGAGGAGAGGAGGACGGAGGTGCAGGAGGACAGGAGCAGCAGAAAGAACAGAGGAGAGAAGAACAGGGATGCAGGAGGACTGGGGCTGTGGCTGGCGCTGTGGGTGGTGATGATGGCGGCTGTACCGTGTGTCTGCCTCCATGCAGCTGCCACCACCTTCCTGTGTTGGCAGGGTGTGGCATGCTGGGAGTTGTAGTTCTCCTGACGGTCCTATATGATTTCTGGGCAGTGTGTTGGGTGCTGGGAGTTGTTGTTCTTCCAGGTGGGCTCAGTGTTGTCCCGCTGCCCGTCTGTGGCCTGTCTGTCTCTTCTGGGATGTCCTCAGCTCTGTGCTGTACACAGACAGTGTACCACCATCTCCCCAGCTCCGTGCTGTGCACAGTGTACCACCATGCCCTCAGCTTCGTGCTGTGCACAGACAGTGTACCGTACACTGTCTGTGCACAGCACAGAGCTGGGGAGATGGTGGTACACTGTCTGTGTACAGCACAGAGCTGAGGATATGGTGGTACACTGTGCACAGCACGGAGCTGCGGAGATGGTGGTACACTGTCTGTGCACAGCATGGAGCTGAGGATATGGTGGTACACTGTCTATGCACAGAGCTGAGGACATGGTGGTACACTGTGCACAGCACCAGCATAGAGCTGAGGACATGGTGGTACACTGTCTGTGCACAGCAGGGAGCTAAGGACATGGTGGTACACTGTCTATGCACACCGCGGAGCTGAGGACATGGTGGTACACTGTCTGTGCACAGCAGGGAGCTAAGGACATGGTGGTACACTGTCTATGCACAGCACGGAGCTGCGGACATGGTGATACACTGTGCACAGCACGGAGCTGAGGACATGATGCTACACTGTCTGTGCACAGCACGGAGCTGAGGACATGATGCTACACTGTCTGTGCACAGCACGGAGCTGAGGACATGGTGGTACACTGTGCACAGCACGGAGCTGTGGACATGGTGGTACACTGTCTGCGCACAGCAAAGAGTTGAGGACATGGTGCTACACTGTCTCCCGCCGCCTTAAAATTGGTCAGTTTCTCATCCAGGAGAGTCTTGATGAGTGTCATTGGTTTTTGATCCATTTGGCATCCAACTGCTATGCGAGTGTCCGACATTTCTCTCAGATCACATCCGTGTGCAATCTGTTCTTTCCTCAGCAGCTATTACTGTAGAATCATTTACAGGAACATTTTACAGTTGTCTCAGCTGCAGAATGATAATGTATCCGTGAAAAAAACTGATGCCTCTCGGATGGTCCGTGTGCTGTCAGTGTGCGGTCCGTGATTTTGTCGGACCCATAGACTTGCATTGGCGCGACTTTTTTCTCATCCTGAATCTGGATGAGAAAAAAGCGTTCGACACTCGTCAGTGTGCTCTCAGAGATTGATTAACATTGGTCCGAGTGCAATGTGATGAAATCACACATTGCACTCATCTGAGTTTCACGCCAATGTGTCCGTACCCTAATAATAAAATCCATATAGTAATCCTACAATGTCTGCGGGACATGGTATGGGGAGGGTTTATGGCTCAGTTAGTACACTCCATACTTCTTGTTATTAACCAGTTAAAGCTATCTTGTCCACCGCACTGCAGTGTCAAAAGAGGAAGACAATGAGACAGGCAGCAATATGGCATCAGAGAGCCCCTGATCTCGAAATAGAAGATCCTCAGATCCCGGTATTGTGACATAATATTAAGAACCTTTGCACTTATATTACACTATGAACTCCACAGCATTTTACATACATCATCAACACTGTCCCCATTGGGGCTCACAATGTAAACATCCTATCAGAATGTCTCTGTAGTGTGGTTGGACAAACCTTTTATACGTACTACATGATGAAATGTGGGCGGTAGAAGCTACATGAAGCTTGGGGGGGAAGGCCGCGACTGGGAGGAAGATTGTCCGTGACGGGGGGAGGGGCTGCAACAGGTGGAGGAGCCGTGATTGGGCAGGGGCTGCAACGGGGGGAGGAGCCATGATGGGGGAGAGGCCGCAATGGGGGGAGGAGCCGTGACGGGGGGGGGGCGGCTGCTGACAGTGCCTAGGGCAGCAGGAACTCCAAATACGGCCCTGGTTACTGGTGAGTTTTTTTTTACCTCATTAATTATAAGCTAAAACCAGGAGTGGGTAAAAAATGTAGACGAGGTGCACATATTTCTATTATACTTTTCCTTTGACTGTTTCACTCCCATCTTGACCTACAAACACTGAGGTAAAAGAGTCACAAATACTCAATGTATGCATGTAGTCTAACAAAGGAAATACATGTGAACTTCAGCACATAGACTGTATTTGACGGTATCTTTTAATAATGACCATGTGCAAAGGTCATTGTGAAGTTAGAGGGAGTTGTGAAATTACCTATTGTGGTCAGTTGATCCTGTGTTATTACCTATGAATAGATGGGATTATCTGTGATTGTTATTCTGCCTGTAATGATAAGGGACTGCTTTAGGCTGGGTGCACACTGGCGTGAAAAAAAAACAGTCAGATTCTCATCTAGGAGAGATGGACGTGTGACATCTGTTTTTTGATCCATGTGACATCCGTGTGCTGTCCATGTGCAATCTGTTTATTTCTCAGCAGCTATTTACTGTCTAATCATTTACAGGAACATTTTATAGAGTTCTGAGCTTCGGAATGATAATGTATCAGTGAAAAAAACGGATGACACTAGGATGGTCCATGTGCTGTCCGTGTGTTGTCCATGATTTTGTCAGACCCATTGACTTGCATTGGCGAGTTTCGGCCATGAATCGCATACTGTTGCAGCATCTTGCACTTTTTTCTCATCCAGATTCTGGATGAGAAAAAAGCGTCTGACGCACATAAATGTGTTCTGAGTCATTAAATAACATTGGTCCGAGTGCATTGCACTCGTCTGTTTTTCACAGCAGTGTGTTCGTACTCTTAAACTCTTTATAACGTGACAGGAAGTCTAAAAGGGTAACGGTAGTGAATGTAAAAAAAGAAAGATTTGTTTGGGTGTTTTAATACATATCGTGAGATGAACAACTAGGAACACTAAAAAAATATAAAAAAAAATCTGATGATGCATGCTTCTAAGCTGTCAAAGGAAGGTGTATAGTTAATTATGCTGATGTGCATTATTTTCCCAGTATTCCCCCAGCCTCTAGGACCACATTATTCTATGTTACTATTTCTTCATTGGGGGCTTTAATCTGAAGCCCAGAAAATGAGAATTTAGAAAGACTACCAATGGAGACATTGAATATAATGAGGCAAATAAAGTCCAAACTCTGTAACTTTGAGCTTCGTTAAATAGTTTTCTGGCATTTCCTTCTGTCTTTTATGCCAGATACAATCAAACAGTACAGCAATATTTTCTTTTATCAATTAACATGGATAGTTATAGGAAAAAATGCACCAAAATACTCAGTTCAACACCATGTTTAAACACTGAGTGGTCATGAATTTTAATGAAATCACAATCGCTTTGCTTGAGCTGTTTAATACAAAATAGATAAAGTTGAAGGGTTTGAGTCAAAGATCATGAGTCCAGCAAGGCACTGATCCACAGCACACATCTAAAACTAAACAAGAATGGTTGAAAAAGAAAAAATGGACTCTTTTACAATGGCCATTAATGAGTCCTGACCTCAATCCTGTGGAAAATCTTAGGCTGGAATCACACTGACTGTGTGACATGTGAGTCACTTGGATGAGTCTTGGATCAGTCACCTGGAATGGCCTCCCCCTCTCTGGATGGGGAGTGTGGAGCTGCTTAGAAATACAAAATCCTGACAGGGAGAGGCCATTCCAGGTGACTTATCCAAGACTCGTCTGAGTGACTTGCATGTCACACTGACAGTGTGATTCCAGTCTTAGGGATGGATTCACCATTGGGAAAAGCCTTTAAATGGCTGCAAGAAATGTTTGGAGACTGTCATCAATGCCAAAGAGTGCAATCATGTATTAATTAGGGGCCTTTATTGCAGCACATGCTGATTACTCTGCAACACGTAAGTTGACAAACAACATTTTATTGTATTACTTAGAATCACTAATTAAAACATCTTGAGGATATAGCTGGTACATTTTCATTTATTTCTGAAGATATTGTACAGTCTAAGAAAAAAATGAAGGGGTGGCAATAATGATGAGCTGTATTACACACTGAATTTCCCTTGGTGTCTGTTGAAGCTGTTGTGATTAGGGATGGGCGAACTGTTCCGGATCATGTCCAGGGTTGCTGCTGAAAAGTAAGGCAATAGTTAATACTGTTCATATACTTACCAGGTCCGCATTTTTTTTCCTGGTGTGACGCGCTGCTACATCACCTCTGGGCCGCCCCTTATAGTTTTGGTGTATGTGATTGGCTATTGGAGCCAGTCACATGACTATTGACCTCGGAAGCCCGGAAGTGACACAGCACCACAGCACAGCTGAACGGGATAACGTGGAACCGGTAAGTATAATTAGTCTGATTAGTAACCATTACCTTGCTTGAACACAGCAAGTTTGCCCATCCCTAGTTGGGAGGTTACTAATGCAGAAACAAACAAAACCTTTTAAATGTCTAAGTAACCTGGAGCTACAGCATATCCTATATAATAAATCCCCTAAACCAGCTTCCGTCACTATGTAGCGTTTATGACGTCACATCCGACTGAAGCTGGTTTAGGGGATGATTGTCCCTAACCAATATGGCCGCCGCTTATTCAGTAGTGGGGACCTTCAATGCCCCACTACCGAGCCTACACTGCTCCTCTGCCCCTCCACCCCATTGGATGACGCCCTCTGCCCCTCTGCTGCTATACTTACCACTCCATGGCACCCGCCGCCATCTTCTTCCGTCCTCCGTCCTCTGTCCTCCCTCCTCCGTCTGCATCTGCGATGTCGCCACCCGGTAAATAGTGAAACCAAGATGGCAGCCGGAAATTCTCGTGAGAGTTCCCAGCCAGCCGGAAACTCTCGCGAGAGTTCCCGGCCGCCATCTTGGTTTCGCCCTATGCATAGCGGCGACATACAAGATGGCGGCCGCGAAGTCTCGCCTTGCGAGACTTCCCGCCCGCCATCTTTAATGTCGCCGCTGTGCACAAGGCAAAGTAAGTGAGTATGTCGCTGCCACTCTGCCCACCACCCCCCCAGCCTCCACTGACCACTCTGCCCCCCCCTCCCCCGGCCTCCACTGACCACTCTGCCCCCCCTCCCCCGGCCTCCGCTGAACACTCTGCCCCCCCCTCCCCCGCCCTCCGCTGACCACTCTGCCCCCCCTCCCCGGCCTCCGCTGACCCTCAGCCCCCTCCCCTGGCCTCCACTGACCACTCTGCCCCTGCCCCGGCCTCCGCTGACCACTCTGCCCCCTCCCACGACCTCCGCTGACCACTCTGCCCCCTCCCTCGGCCTCTGCTGACCACTCTGAGCCACCATATACACTGCTAACCACTGAGCCACCATATACACTGCTAACCACTGAACCACCGTACAGTGCTAACCACTGAGCCACCGTACAGTGTTAACCACTGAGCCACCGTACAGTGCTAACCACTGAGCCACCGTACAGTGCTAACCACTGAGCCACCGTACAGTTCTAACCACTGAGCCACCGTACAGTGCAAACCACTGAGCCACCGTACAGTGCTAACCACTGAGCCACCGTACAGTGCTAACCACTGAGCCACCGTACAGTGCTAACCACTGAGCCACCGTACAGTGCTAACCACTGAGCCACCGTACAGTGCTAACCACTGAGCCACCGTTCAGTGCTAACCACTGAGCCACCGTACAGTGCTGACCACTGAGCCACCGTACAGTGCTGACCACTAAGCCATCGTACAGTGCTGACCACTGAGCCATCGTACAGTGCTGACCACTGAGCCACAGTACAGTGCTGACCACTGAGCCACCGTACAGTGCTGACCACTGAGCCACCGTACAGTGCTAACAACTGACCCACCGTACAGTGCTAATCACTGACCCACCATACAGTGCTAACCACTGAGCTACCGAACAGTGCTAACCACTGAGCCACCATATACAGTGCTAACCACTGAGCCACCATATACACTGCTAACAACTGAGCCGCTGTACTGTGCCAACCATTGAGCCACCGTACAGTGCTAACCACTGAGCCACCTACAGTGCTAACCAATGAGCCACTCTACAGTCCCACCAATGACCCACCGAACATTGCTAACCTCTGACCCACCGTACAGTGCTAGCCACTGACCCACCGTACAGTGTTAACCACTGAGCCACCATATAAACTGCTAACCACTGAGCCACCATATTTTGCTAACCACTAAGCCACCGCGCAGTGCTAACCACTGAGCAACTGCGCTGTGCTAATCACTGAGCTACCACGCTGTGCTAACCACTGAGCCACCATACAGTGCTAACCACTAAGTCACCGTACAGTGCTGACCACTGAGCCACCATACAGTGCTGACCACTGAGCCACCGTACAGTGCTGACCACTGAGCCACCATAGACACTGCTAATCACTGAGCCACCGTACAGTGCTAACCACTGAGCCACCGCGCTGTGCAAACCACTGAGCCACCGCGCTGTGCTAACCACTGAGCCACCGCGCTGTGCTAACCACTGAGCCACCGCGCTGTGCTAACCACTGAGCCACCGCGCTGTGCTAACCACTGAGCCACCGCGCTGTGCTAACCACTGAGCCACCGCGCTGTGCTAGCCACTGAGCTACTGCGCTGTGCTAACCACTGAGCTACCGCGCTGTGCTAACCACTGAGCTACCACACTGTGCTAACCACTAAGCCACTGTACAGTGCTGACCACTGAGCCACCATACAGTGCTGACCACTGAGCCACCCATATACTCTGCTAACCACTGATCCACCGTACACTGCTAACCACTGAGCCACCGTACAGTGCTAACCATTGAGCCACCGTACAGTGCTAACCACTGAGCCACCGTACAGTGCTAACCACTGAGCCACCGTACAGTGCTAACCACTGAGCCACAGAACAGTGCTAACCACTGAGCCACCGTACAGTGCTAACCACTGAGCCACCGTACAGTGCTAACCACTGAGCCACCATACAGTGCTAACTTCTGAGCCACCTAATACTGTGCAAACCACTGAGCCACCGTACAGTGCTAACCACTGAGCCACCGTACAGTGCTAACCACTGAGCCACCGTACAGTGCTAATCACTGAGCCACCGTACAGTGCTAATCACTGAGCCACCGTTCAGTGCTGACCACTGAGCCACTATATACATGCTAACCACTGAGCCACCTGTACAGTGTAACCACTGAGCACCGTCAGTGCTAACCACTGAGCAACCGTACAGTGCTAACCACTGAGCCACGTACACTGCTAACCACTGAGCCACCGTACTGTGCTAACCACTAGAGCCACAGTACTGTGCTAACCACTGAGCCACCAGTACAGTGCTAACCACTGAGCCACCCTACAGTGCTAACCAGTGACCCACCGTACAGTGCTAACCACTGACCATCGTTACAGTGCTAACAACTAACCCACCGTACAGTGCTAACCACTGACCACTGTACAGTGCTAACACTGACTACCGTACAGTGCTGAACCACTGAGCCACCATTGTACACTGCTAACCACTAGAGCCACCTACAGTGCTAACCATGAGCCACCCTACAGTGCTAACCAGTGAGCCACCGTACAGTGCTAACCACTGACCACCGTACAGTGCTGAACCCACTGAGCCACCGTACAGTGCTAACCACTGAACCCACCGTACAGTGCTAACCACTGAGCTACCGTACAGTGCTAACCACTGAGCCACCATATACACTGCTAACCACTGAGCCACCCTACAGTGCTAACCACTGAGACACCGTACAGTGCTAACCACTGACTCACTATGCAGTGCTAACCACTGAGCCACCTACAGTGCTAACCACTGAGCCACCATATACACTGCTAACGACTGAGCCGCTGTACTGTGCCAACCATTGAGCCACCGTACAGTGCTAACTACTGAGCCACCCTACAGTGCTAACCAATGAGCCACCCTACAGTCCCACCACTGACCCACCGTACAGTGCTAACCATTGAGCCACCGTACAGTGCTAACCACTGATGCCACCGTACAGTGCTAACCACTGGAGCCACCGTACACTGCTAACCACTGAGCCACCATACTTTGCTAACACTAGCACGCGCAGTGCTAACCACTGAGCAACCGTGCAGTGCTAACATGAGCCACCGCACTGTGCTAACCACTGAGCCACTGTGCTGTGCTAACCAATGAGCCACAGCTTAGTGCTAATCATGAGCTACCGCGCTGTGCTAACCACTGAGTACCGCGCTGTGCTAACCACTGAGCTACCACACTGTGCTAACCACTGACCACCGTACAGTGTTGACCACTGAGCCAATTACAGTGCTGACCACTGAGCCACCATATACACTGCTAACCACTGAGCCACCGTACACTGCTAACCATTGAGCCACCGTACAGTGCTAACCACTGAGCCACTGTACAGTGCTAACCACTGAGCCAACGTACAGTGCTAACTACTGATTGCAGGAAGGGGGAGGGGAGACCTGCAGCCCATAACTCACAAGGCTCTCCACTGGATCTACTGTTGGCGTCCACCTCAATAGTCATAAGAAATTGTAGAGACGATCCAGTGGCATGCTTCATATTCCTTTTATTGTGAAATTATAAATCATCACAGCGCACAGAGGGTGCCGCTGGACGCGTTTCAGAGGAACAGACCTCCTTAATCATCAGCAACATTCAAAATGAATGTTGAATGTTGCTGATGATAGAGTCTGTTCCTCTGAAACGCGTCCAGCGCACCCCTGTGCGCTGTGATGATTTTATAATTTCACAATAAAAGGAATATGAAGCATGCCACTGGATCGTCTCTACAATTTACTTATGTACAGTGCTAACCACTGAGCCACCGTACAGTGCTAACTACTGAGCCACCGTACAGTGCTAACCACAGCCACCGTACAGTGCTGAACCACTGAGCCTCCATATACATGCTAACCACTGAGCCACCATACTGTGCTAACCACTGAGCCACCATAAGTGCTAACCACTGACTCACCGTATACAGTGTTAACCACTCAGCCACCATAGAGTTCTAATCACTCAGCCATCCTTATATTGTGCTAACCACTGAGCCACTTATACAGTGCTAACCACTGACTCACCATACTGTGCTAACCAATGAGCCTCCATACAGAGTTAAGCACTTTGCCTCCATATAGTGCTAACCACTGAGGGCCATATACTGTGCTAACCACTGAGCCACCATAATTTGCTAAACACTAAGCCACCACGCAGTGCTAAACACTAAGCCACCCCGCTGTGCTAACCACTGAGCCACCGCGCTGTGCTAACCACTGAGCTACTGCGCTGTGCTAACCACTGAGCCACCGCGCTGTGCTAACCACTAAGCCACCATACAATGCTAACCACTGAGTCACTATACTGTCCTAACCACTGAGCCACCATGCAGTGCTAAACATTGAGCCACCATACAGTGCTGACCACTGAGCCACCGTACAGTGCTAACCACTCAGCCACTGTACAGTGCTAACCACTGAGCCAGCATACAGTGCTAACCACTGAGCCACATACTGTGCTAACCTCTGAACCACCATACTGTGCTAACCACTGAGCCACCATATACAGTGCCAACCACTGAGGCACTATACAGTGCTAATCACGAGTCACCGTATACAGCGCTAACCACCGAGCCACCGTACAGTGCTAATCACTGAGCCACCGTACATTGCTAACCACTGAGCCACTGTACTGTGCTAACCACTGAGCCACCATTACACTGCTAACCACTGAGCCACCATACTGTCTAACCACTGAGCCACCGTACATGCTAACCACTGAGCCACCTTACTCTCCTAACCACTGAGCCACCGTGCAGTGCTAAACATGAGCCACCATACAGTGCTGACAACCGAGCCACCGTACAGTGCTAACCACTCAGCCACTGTACAGTGCTAACCATTCAGCCACTGTACATTGCTAACCACTGAGCCACATACAGTGCTAACCACTGAGCCACCATACTGTGCTAACCACTGAACCACCATACAGTGCCAACCACTGAGGCACCATACAGTGCTAATCACCGAGTTCCGTATACAGTGCTAACCATTGAGCCACATTACTGCTCTGATTATTGAGCCACCATATACAGTGCTAACCACTTAGCCAACATAGAGTGCTAACCACTGAGTCACCGTATACAGTGCTAATCACTGAGCCACATTACTGCTCTATTTATTGAGCCACCATTACAGTGCCAACCACTGAGCCACCATACAGTGCTAACCACTGAGGCTCCGTATACAGTGCTAACTGTTGAGCCAGCGTTACTGTGCTAACCACTGAGCCCCTGTATACTCTGCTAACCACTCAGCCTCCATATACTCTGCTAACCACTGAGCCGCCATAAAGTCTGCTAACCACTGAGCCCCCATATATCTGCTAACCACTGAGCCACCGTAAACTCTGCTAACCACTGAGTCGCTGTATACTCTGCTAACCACTGAGCCGCTGTAATGTCTACTAACCACTGAGCCCCCATATACTCTGCTAACCACTGAGCCACCCTAAACTTGCTAACCACCGAGTCACCATATACTCTGCTAAGCACTCTGCTGCGGGCAGGAGAAGCCTGGGGGACAGTGGCGGGTGCGGCCAGGTAGGCCCCGCCCCCTACTGTCCGCACCCGGCCGCTGTTCCACTGGCCCCCTCCTGCCCGCACCTGGCCGCTATCCCCTGGCCCCCTCCCCACACCCGATCGCTGTCTCCCTGCCTCCCTCCTGCCCACATCCGGCCACTGTCCCCCCCCCCCTCCTGCACGCACCCGGCCGCTCTTCCTCTGCCCCCTCCTGCCCGCACATGACTGCTGTTCCCTGGCCCCTTTGCCCGCTGTTCCCCGGACCCTCCTGCCCGCACCCGCCTGCTGTCTCCCCTGGACTTCGTCACCGCTGGACACTGGCACCGCTGCACACCGCTACTGCTGTATGTATTCTATCTATTATAATAAAAGCCCTAAGCCAACTTCCGTCACTATGTAATGGTATTGCTACGTCACATCTGTGACAGAAGCTGCTGTACACCATCGCGTGATCCAAGATGGCCAACCTTTGGCGGTAGCGGGGCTTTCAAAGCCCCACTACCGCCATCGGAGGCCTCTGCTGTGCCTCACAATCTCCACTGACACACCATCACACTCCTCACCACACACCCCTCTCTTTCTGCACCTCCCCACACATGCGATCCCTGGCCACTTCACATACACACCCCTCTCAGTACAGTCTCACACTCATACCCCCATGTACTCTCACGCCGACATCTATACTCACCGACATCCGTCCGCTAACACACCGCCGACATCCGATCGTCTCCTGCACGCCGCCCCCAACATTTGATCTCTGCCGACTTCCCATCTTTTTCTCCGCGCGGCGACACCATGTTGGATCTGCCCCGTCTGGTGACATCCATCCTCGACGATGATTTCTCGCGAGACTACCCGCCTGCCATGTTGGATCTCGCGAGATCCAGATGGGTGCCGGGAAGTTCCGCGACACTTCCTGCCCGCCATGTTGGATCGCGCCACATTCAAGATGGCATTCTGGAAGTCTAGCGAGACTTTCCAGATGCCATCTTGGATGTGGCGCAATCCAACCCTCCCGATGCCATAGCATCGGGCCTTAATCTAGTACTGTATATTTATGTAATCTGTAGCTTTGTCACCATGAAACCAGAGGGGCCCATACACACTTTGCTGCCCAGAGGGCCCAAGATGTCAGTGTTGTTCCCTATGTTAAATATGGTCATTCTATTGATACACTTGTCTGAAATGATTTACTCTAAAATTATGACAGATTTGGAAAATCTCTCATATTTTGTCCTTTCCGAAGACTGAGAAGGTGGTGTACAACCAAGGAATTCACAAAACCTTGATTAGTCACACACTTCTTTCTCAAAGCCAGCAATAAGTATAACATATTGTTAATTTTAACTGCATTTTTCCCAAAAGAAACAGGAGTTGAAAATGCACACCTGAACATGAGCAATATTGTTTTCACTAATACATGGCATTGGATTTTAGAAAAATCCCAAAATTACAATTAATAAATACCCAACATAATAATGTTTTTTTAAGCCAGTGAGCCATAAAAATTCCTATCAGTCACGTGCATGCTATGCAGTTAATTTTTGATGGTTCACTACAGCATATTAATTATGTATTGTGCCTAGAGGCACTTGGTATATAAAATAGATCAATTTCCTATTCAGGAAATGTTCATGTCAGTTACAGAATATAGTACTCATTATTTTTAGTAACATGCTTTACCACTTACACTCATCCTGAAAATATAGAAGCAATGAAGTATGTAAGTAAAATAGTACCAAAAATGTATGCTATCACTCAAGTTTTCTTGACTAAGAACCTACTCACACTTTGATCTTCTGATTTGATTTTGCATTTTGCTGGCTGAATAAATTAGTGTTGCCTATCCAGATATGGAAATTCATGATACTTTGCAGTGCTGTGGTCTTGTGATCAAAACTCATCAACAATAAGGTGTTTTTATGTTCTTCCTGTATTCGTGTGGGTTCCTCTCACACTTTACTCTGATAGGGAGTTTAGATTATGGGACAGTGATGATGATGTCTGTGAAATGCTGTGAATTTAGAGGTGCTATATAAATTAACCCCTTAAGGACCGAGTCACTTTGCAGCTTAATGACCAGACCATATTTTGCAATTCTGACCAGTGTCCTTTTATGAGGTGATATCTCTGGAACGCTTCAACGGATCCTAACGATTCTGAGATTGTTTTTTCGTGACATATTGGGCTTCATGTTAGTATTAAATTTAGGTCAATAATTTTAGCGTTTATTTGTGAAAAAATCTAAAATTTGGCAAAAATTTTGAAAATGTAGCAATTTTCAAATTTTTTATTTTTATTCTGCTAAATGATTGTACGTTGCACAAAATAGTTCATAAATAACATTTTCCACATGTCTCAACTTCATCAGCAAATTTTGGAAGAAAAAAGAAAAATTGGTAGGACGTTATAAGGGTTTTTCTCCAGCAAAATTTACAAAACCATTTTTTTAGTGACCACATCACATTTGAAGTCTCTTTGAGGGGTACATGATAGAAACACCCAAAAGTGACACCATTCCAAAACAGCACCCCCTAAGCTACTCAAAACTACATTCAAGAAGATTATTAACCCTTCAGGTGCTTCACAGGAACTAAATAAAGTTGAAGGAAAAATGGACATTTTAATTTTTGTAACAAAAATGTTCTTTTAGCCTCAATGTTTTCATTTTCACATGGGCAACAGGATAAAATGCATCCTAAAATTTGTTGGGCAATTTCTCAGTACACCGATACCTCATATGTGGTCTAAACCACTGTTTGGGTGCACGGCAGGGCTCAGAAGGGAAGGAGCGCATTTGAATTTTAGAGCAATTTTCCGTTCAAAAGTGAAATGGCGCTCCCTCCCTTCTGAGCCCTGCCGTGCGCCCAAACAGTGGTTTATGACCACATATTAGGTATCGGGGGTGCTCAGGAACAATTGCCCAATAAATTTTGGGATGTATTTTATCCCTTTGCCCATGTGAAACTGAAAAAATGTAGGCAAAAGAAATGTTTGGTGAAAAAACAAGTGCTTTTTCATTTTTATGGAGAATTTTGAAGCATCTGAGGGTTCAAACAGCTTCTAGATATGTTCTTTAGGGGGTCTAGTTTCCAAAATGGGGTCATTTGTGGGGAGCTCCAATGTGGAGAAACACGGGGAACCTCCATACGCGACATGGTGTCCGCTAACAATTTGAATGGAAAATAAGCTCAATTTTGTTAGCGGAACCATGTCGCGTTTGGAGGGTCCCTGTGTATCTCCACATTGGAGCTCCCACAAGTGACCCATTCTGGAATAGTAGACCCCCAAGGAACATATCTATATGCATAGTGAGCACTTTGATCCCCCAGATGCTTCACAAATTCATCCATAAAAAGGAAAAAGCCCTTTTTATTTCCACAAAAAGTTTATTTTTTCATTTTTACGGATCAATTTGTGAAGCACCTGGGGGTTCAAAGTGCTCACTATGCATCTAGATACGTTCCTTGCGGGGTCTAGTTTCCAAAATGGGGTCACTTATGGGGAGCTCCAATGTGTTGACACACGGGACCCTCCAACGCGACATGGTGTCGCTAACAATTGAATGGAAATGAGCTCAAATTGTTAGCGGATACCATGTCGCGTTGGGAGGGTCACTGTGTGTCTCCACATTGGAGCTCCCACAAGTGACCCATTTTGGAAAACATGACCCCAAAGGATTATATCTAGATGCATAGTGAGCACTTTGAACCCCAAATGCTTCACAAATTCATCCGTAATAATGTAAAAAAATTATTTGTGGACAAAAAAAGTGGCTTTTTCATTTTTATGGATGAATTTGTGAAGCAAGGTTAAGGTGGCTGGTGTCCATCTGAGACAATAATGAATCCAAATTTCTCTCTTGTACGAAAATCTTTATTTAAGGTTCATCATAAAAACATTAATAGAAACAGTTTATGCTTAAACTATATAAAAAGTCACCTCTATGGACCAAGCTTTTCCTGAAACTTTCCAAATCAGTTTCAAGTTATGGACATGCAGATCATATACACTGTGTGCAGAATTATTAGGCAAATGAGTATTTTGATCACATGATACTTTTTATACATGTTGTCCTACTCCAGGCTGTATAGGCTTGAGAGCCAACTACCAATTAAGTAAATCAGGTCATGTGCATCTCTGTAATGAGGAGGGGTGTTGTGTAATAACATCAACAACCTATATAAGGTGTGCTTAATTATTAGGCAAATGCCTTTCCTTAGGCAAAATGGGTCAGAAGAGAGATTTGACGGGCTCTGAAAAGTCCAAAATGGTGAGATGTCTTGGAGAGGGATGCAGTAGTCTTGAAATTGCCAAACTTTTGACGGTAATCACCGAACAATCAAGTGTTTCAGGGCAAGTAGCCAACAGGGTCGCAAGAAGTGTGTTGGGCAAAAAAAGGTGCAAAATAACTGCCCATAAATTGAGGAAAATCAAGCCTTAAAGGCACGATTGCAAATGAATGCTGCACCCCTGGCACCCTGAGCCCCCTCCAAAAACACTCTGAATTTATTAAAGAGTTTGGAGGAGGAAGGGGGATGAAAAAAAAACAAAAAAACACTTTTTTATCTTGCCCCTGGTGACGCCACTTGACACTTGACACCTGGTGCCCTAGGCAAGTGCCTATGGGTGCCTAATGGTAAATATGGCCCTGCAGATAAGGCTGAACATGTGTTTCCTCCATGCTGGTTTTATATTGGACTCATAACTTCATATGCCCACAGCCATGTGGCAAGGACGGATAACATTGAAGCCAAATATGTGTTTTTTTTTTCATTTCTAGCATTCCATTACTGTTAATTGGGGATTTGAACCTGCGATCATCTGATTGTTTGGTTTATATTCAGCCAAAGTAATGCTGTATGAAGGGAAAATCACAATCTGGATGTCACAGAAAAAATTGCTGACAGGCACAAGTACCTGCTCCCAGCTGTCATAGTAAATCATCAGTATTCCGCAATCAATTCACCAGATAGAGGTGAAGTAATGGGTGCCCAAAATAACATCTGGACTAGATCATAATGCTTAAATAAGGTTGCTTAATACCCTGCTCTAATATACTTGACACACTCTATTACGTAATGGAACGTGCATCCGTTAAATCAGAAAAGTAACTTATCTTCCTTTTTTCACAGTTAGTATCATATATCTCCGATTAACAGATAAATAGACTAAAAAAACATACATTTTCAACAGGGCAGGAGAACATAATAGAAAATGGTTATTCTATATCAACAGATGCATAGCTCTGGTGCAAAAACTTAAATACACAAGAAAAAGGAATTTGTCTGATGCAGTAATCTTATATAAAAAGTTTAACATTGATCAATCTCGTTTCATAATTCAAAATGTTTAAATAGAATCAATCTAGTCAGGGGGTAGATAAAATTCATGGGGCCTGATACCAAAAGTTTTAATTGGGCCACTCTATGCCCTTTAATAAATTTGGGAGAGTAGGTGGGTTCATATCTATTGCGGTGCATACACAGTAATTATGCCCCTATAGAAGTCGCTTTGTGTTCTCACTCACAAAACACTTTTCGTATTTATTATAGACATTGGTGCTCTCAAAAATGTTCCCACCCCCACACTGAGTATAATACCTCCACAACTGTTAGGTCAATAGTCCCCTCTCAGCATTATACCTCCACACAGTATCATTGCTTCTATAACCCCCCACACAACATGGAGGTCACTTTGTATGATGCTCCCATAGCCTTCAACACCACAGAGTATCATAGCCCTGTAACCCTTACACAGTATGATTTCCCTCAGTATGATACTGCAACACAATATCATTGTCAGGGGCGGACCGTCACCCCCGGGGGCCCTGGTGCAGGAGATTACCGGGGGGGCGGGGCTACAGGCCGTCGGCGCGGCCCGGGGGGGAGGGGTGCCGCTGGCCGTCGGCGCGGCCCGGAAAGGGGGGGGGTGCCGCTGGGAGCCGCAGGGAGCCGCAGGCGCGATGCTCTCCTACCTGGGAGCCGCGCTGGATGTCTGCTAGGGGCCGGAGGAGCAGAGGAGAGGAGGGGCGGGATCAGGCAAGGGAAGCAGGAAGCTCTCTGCTTCCTTTGCCTGACCCTCCTCTCCTCTGGCGGCGGCTTGCGGGGGTCGGCTGGGGGCCCCCCTCCAGGCTTGAAGGGTCCCCCAACCGGTCGGGGCCCTGGTGCAGCTGCACAGGCTGCACCAGTGTAGTTCCGCCCCGATCATTGTTCCCACAAAGTATAATGGCTTCCTAGTGTGATACACCTACTGCCCCTTAGTATGATGCTCCCACAGCCCCACTCAGTATGATTACCCACATGCTCCATCCCACACAGTATTATAGTCCCCACTATGCCCTACACTATATGATCACACATCAGTAAGAGACTACCATAGCCTTTTATCCAGTATAATGGCCACCACAACCAAGATCCTCACTCAGTATGATGGCCCCCAATGCCAGTTACCACTCAATTTCATGGCCCCCCCACATTCAGCCACCCACTTAGTAAGATGGTCCCTGATGTTAGCCCCCATGCAGTAAGATGACCACTAATGCCAGCCCCCCACACAATATGATACTCCCAATGCAAGCCCTCAATCAGTATGATGGTACTCAATACCATCACTCCACTGATTATGATGGCCCCCAATGCTAGTCCCCCACTAAATATTATGGCCACCAATGCCAACTCACAATCTGTACAATAGTTCAACAAGCCACCTCCAACTCAGTATGATGAACTCCACAGCTCTCCATTTTTTTGTTCACTCAATATGCTGTCCCCACAGCCAACTTCCCACGCTGTATAATGTCCTCGATAACCTAGCCACAACTTAGTATGATGTTCCCCACAGTCAGTCCATCATTCATTAAGATGTCCTCGCAGACCTTTACTCAGCATGATGTCCCACACAGCCAACCTTCCACTCAGTATCATGTCCCTCACAACCCTATCCTTGCTCAGAATAATGTTCCCAAAGTGCACTCCAACTCAGTATGATGTCCTCCCTAGCCCAGCCCCCACTTGGTATGGCATCCACAAGAGCCAACCCCCCACTCAGTAAGATGTCCCCACAGCAATCTGTTCAGTATAATGTCTTCCACAATCCAAAGACCCCAAAGTAACCAACATTAAAATGAAATAAATAAACACTACTAAACTTACCCAGTAGCTGATTGGTCGTGGGCGGCTGGCGCGACCAATTAGCAACGCGGGATTTCCATTACAGACAAACAGACAGAATTAGATGATTATATAGTAGATACCTACAGCAGTGTCAGTGTTCAGTAGTGTCGGTGCGGCGGTGTCTGTGTGCAGCAGTGTCGGTGTTCAGTGGTGTCGTTGTTCAGTGGTGTCGATGTTCAGTGGTGTCGGTGTTCAGTGGTGTCGGTGTTCAGTGGTGTCAGTATACAGCAGTGTTGGAGTTCAGTGGTGTCGGTGTGTGGCGGTGTCGGTGTGTGGTGGTGTCGGTGTGTGGCGGTGTCGGTATGTGGCAGTGTCGGTGTGTGGCAGAGTCGGTGTGCGGCGGTGTCAGTATTCAGTGGTGACTGTGTGCAGCAATGTTGGTGTTGAGCGGTGTCAGTGTTGAACGGTGTCTGTGTGCGGTGGTGTCGGTGTGTGGCGGTGTCGGTATGCGGCGGTGTCGGTGTTCAGTGGTGTCTGTGTGCAGCAATGTTGGTGTTCAGCGGTGTCAGTGTTGAGCGGTGTCAGTGGGCAGCAGTGTTGGGGTTCAGCGGTGTCTGTGTGCAGCGGTGTCTGTGTGCGGCAGTCTGGATGTGCAGCGGTGTGGGTGTGCAGCAGTCTCGGTGTTCAGTGGTGTCAGTGTGCAGCAGTGTTGGTGTGCGGCGGTGTCTGTGTGCAGCGGTGTCTGTGTGTGGCGTGTCTGTGTCGCATGTCTGTGTGCGGCGGTGTCTGTGTGTCGGCGGTGTCTGTGTGTGCGGTGTCTTTGTGTGCGGTTCTGTGTGTGGCGGTGTCTGTGTGTGGCGAAGTGCGGCGGTGTCAGTGTTTGGCGGTGTCAGTGTTCAGTGGTGTCTGTGTGCGGTGGTGTCTGTGTGCAGCAGTGTAGATGTTCAGTGGTGTCGTGTTCAGTGGTGTCAGTGTGCAGCAGTGTTGGTGTTCAGCGGTGAGATGTGTTATGGGTGTCTGTGTGCGGCGGTGTGGGTGTGCGGCGGTGTGGGTGTGCAGCAGTGTGTGCGGCGGTGTCTGCGTGCAGTGGTGTCTGTGTGCAGCGGTGTCTGTGTGCGGCAGTGTCTGTGTGTGGGGTGTCAGTGTGCTTCACAGGTATGTGCTGGAGAGGCAGAGATCACAGGCATCCAGTGAACAGAGATCACATAGATCACAGCAGGGGTCCTTGGAGCAGAGCTCACAGCAGTGGCGTGGGGTCCTGGGAGCCGATCTGCCAGATCATGCTATTCTGGAGATGCTGCACCTTACACCCACTTGCCCTGGAGGGAGATCCCGGGATCTGTCAGTACTTGGAGCTTGTTCCAGCTGATCCCAGATCCAGATGAGTTTCGGCAGTGGAGCATGCAGGTGCCCCGTTCTCCGCTCTGCTCCTCATCTCCTTCCCCAAACACACAACTCTTCCCATTTGATAGTAAAAAGAATAGAGGGCTGGGTGTAGTGAGTGACAGCGGGGAAAGCCAATCGGGTGGGGGCCCTGACTGGGGGGCATGACTGCTCGGCGACACAAATCAGCGACAGCGGGATTTCAGTTACATAGAGACAAGCCCAGACAGACAGACATGATAGGGCAATTATATAGTAGATATCAGCAATATCGATTGAACATCAATAACTTGTTATTTTATAATATTGTACAACTGGAAACAAGCAAATTGCAAAAAGATTGATGCAGTTGGACTTTAGTTTTACTCACTTTTTGTGGTTGCGGTACACAGGGTCACAGTGTGATCCCATTTACTTATATTGTGGTGCAATTTTGCATCAACACCTAGCGGAAAATGTTGCTGGCTAAGTCACCGTTTAGCCCCAGCCTTAAATTTTATATTGATTTTCCTTATGAGTGGAACATTACAAAGATTTTGAAGCCTTTTATCCAGATTCTTTACAATACCTTTTGAAGAAAATACACCCTCTTGGAGATTTTTTTCTGGTGAATAGGGAAGTATTTGGGATAAAACTAAGCAGACATTGTAGAAATGCTAGTGATTGGGGTTCTAGTCCAACCAAGGACAATATCTGCAAGGGGTTTGTATGTTCTCCCAATATTTGTGTGGGTTGCCTTTTGTACACTGATTTACTAACTCACGTAAAAAACATATAATAGGAAATTTAGATTGCTAATCCCAATGGGGACAATGAGTACAATGGGTACGGAAAGTATTCAGACCCCTTTACATTTTTCACTCTTTATTTCATTGCAGCCATTTAATAAATTCAAAAAAGTTCATTTTTCTCATTAATGTACACTCTGCACCCCATCTTGACTGAAAAATAGAGAAATGTAGAAATTTTTGCAAATTTATTAAAAAAGAAAAACTGAAATATCATATGGTCATAAGTATTCAGACCCTTTGCTCAGACACTCATATTAAAGTCACATGCTGTCCATTTCCTTGTGATCCTCCATGAGATAGTTCTACTCCTTCATTGGAGTCCAGCTGTGTTTAATTAAACTGATAAGACTTGATTGGACTTTTTATCCAAAAAGGTCTTGTGGGCAGTTTTCCAACATGATTGGACAATCTCCCTGCCAAATTCCCCCAAGGACTGAAGAGATACAAATGCTGGAAATTCCTCCTATGGTACATAAAGAGGGAAAAGGGCAAGTTCAGCACTATCTAAGCATAATAATCAAGTAGTTTACGATTTAGGAATGTTGTGAATGTTATGCACTTACCTTTTTCATATGATCACAAGCATTACCAATGCATGAGTACTTCAAAACTGCTAGCAGCTATTCCAGAAAAAATGAAGTGGAGAACTTTCCAGGACATCCCAGCCAAAAAACAGGATTTAAACACAAAATATACTCGGTTCACCACTGAACCCGGTATATTTTGTGTTTTTATCAAGAACTGAACATAAGAATAGATGATTTAATGCTGCTTTGGAGACAAAGGGTGGCCACACCAAATATTGATTTGATTTACATCTCTCTTTTCATTACTTTGCATGTTGCTAATTGATGAAAGTAAACTAATAACATCTCAATTTTGTAAAGCATTTTCACCACTTTTGCTGAAACATTTTTCATAGAACTGTATATATATATATATATATATATATATATATATAATATATAAAGCTGATGTGTGTGGTATGTGGTGGTATGCTATCGGATTGGCATTACAGTCGCATATACAACCCACAAAATTTTTGCACATACACATCTGGACCCGGAGTCATAGGCTTATGTGAGGCAAATTTTTAACTTCGCATTCCATTTCACTAAAATTTGCCCTTCTACATTAATGGGAAAAAGTGAATGGAAAAGTTTTGGATAAAATCGACACTGTCAGCTATAGAGACAAAATTTTGACAGTCAAATCTGACCGTAGGTATAGGTATGTTATGAGGCGAAATTTTTAACTCGGATTCAATTACCAAACAATTTTGCCTTATCTAATAATGGGTAAAAGTGACTTTACACTATTTAAGTTGTGAATTGAAGGTGTTAATGATATGTGCCAAAGACTAACAGAAATACCAGCATTATAGTCATTAAAGTTGTGCCCATTTATGAGATATTCACCACGCATCAGGGACATGTATACAACCACACGCACTAAAGAGTAACACAAGTTTATGTGCTAATGTGTGCAGCCCCTAAATTTGATTATCACCATTGCATTCGATTAACAATTCACACCAATAAGATACATTCACTTTTAGAGACACACACATCCCAAGGTATTACAACCTTATAGCGATACATGCATCACTCTCACAGGGACAACACATACAACACATGACACACACACCACAGACCCCCCAGGGAATACTACCCTTTAGGGATACATTGCATCAAAAGGGACACACACCACAATCAAAGAGAACAACAAAGAGACACAGCAACCCCCACAGGGAGTACAACATAGCTACCTATAGGGAACATGATCACCACAGAGACATCACACCACAATGAGACACACACAACTGAGACACACACCACACAGACCCCCCCCACAGGGACACACACACATACACACCCTATAGGGACACATGCACTCACCCCACAGGGACACACGCACACCACAAAGAGACACACACAACAGAGACACACTACCACACAGAATCCCCCCCACAGGGACACACACACACATGCACACCCTATAGGGACACATGCACTCACCCCACAGGGACACACACATACACACACCCCAGGGACACACACACCACACAGACAGACACAGATGTGCACAAATCACCTCACACAACTCGCCTCATACGTGTGCTATCTTTAATTTCCAAACATAAACATCTGATTAAAAACAGCCAATGTGCAACACATGTGCCAAATAGGGAATTAAGGCAGATGTCAGTCACATGAGCTGTCTATTATGTGTATGTGTGAGGTAACATATACTGCCCGGCCATGGGGAGGGTTTACTATTGGCTGGAGATTTATTAGGCTGCCTATAGCAATCAATCACAGCTCAGATTCTATTTTCTTACAGGTCATTAATATGACATATTCAAATTCTATTTTGTTATAGCTAACATCATTTATTTATTAACCCGGGCGTAGCCGGGTACTACAGCTAGTATATATATATATAAAGACTAGAGTTACGGTGAAACTATACACACCATTGTTTTTCTTATGAAATTCTCAATCAGTTTGATGTGTCACATGACCCTTTTCCAATTGAGAAAATAAAGGTGGATCCAAAATGACCGACTACAAAATGGCCACCATGGTCACCACTCATCTGGAAAAGTTTTCCCCCACCCATATACTAATGTGCCACAAACAGGAAGTTGATATCACCCACCACTACCATTCTATTTAGGTGCATCCATGTAAATGTCCCACCCTGGTGTGTATATATATATATATATATATATATATATATATATATATATATATATATATATATCATATATATATATATATATATATATATATCATAGATATATATATATATACTGTATGTAATATAAATTCATTAGACACTGCTGGAAGAAGGTTCTGCTGGAACCGAAATGATCGGTCTGTGTGGGCCAATAAACCTGTAAAGTATATGCTATTGATGAGTGCTGTCCATTTTTTGGTAACTTATATACATACATATATATTTATATATATCAACTTACAAAATTGCTTTACCGCTGGGATGTGTCTGGATGTGCCCTTTATACACCATCTGATTGGTCCACCTGAAAGAGAAAAGAACAAAGTCGCTGCCATATTGGCACCACAAGTGATGTGCCAATATGTCGGCCGCATACTACTGCTGTCTTCCTGGTCCTTCTCCGCTGCTTCTGCACCTGCCACCTCCTCTTCCTCCATCACATCCACCTCCATTTCCGCTGCTGCTGCACTGCCTGGGAGCCAAGTCCATGTGGCAGTAGAGAAGAGGTGAAGGACTTGTGATGATGTCACCGTCAAGTGATCAGTACAGAGGGGATGGAGTTCAGCAGGGATTGGATTACTCACGGTGAAGGACATGTGGGGATTGTAATGTGACATAAAGGTGTGGATCTAAAGGGGTCGTCGCACGCAGAAACGTAGGCTGCGATTCAGTAAGCGATGCCGCGGAAGTGCGGTCGCTTCCGACATCGCAGCTTGGCTGTCACATGGCAAGATGTTGCCGGTGATCGCCACTGCAATGTGGGCGCAGCCATCGCTCGCTGGGCTGGGAACAACCCAGTGAGCGTATCCGCAGCAATGGCACGGAATAGGCTGTATCGACGCCTACATCGCTATTGCGGTGTTAGACGGCAAATAAAGCCTAATCGCTGGGGCCAGATTGCCAGGTTTATGAACATGTTCATAAACTTGGCAACCTGTCAAACAGCACGATGCACTTGCGATATCGCTAGCATCATTGCTGAACAAGTGATTTCAGCGAGTTGCAAGCATATTGACATGTGTGATGCCCTAGAGACACAACAGGGGGACAAAGCACAGAAGGCAGAGACAGCACACTGGGGAAAAGATAGTACAGGGGAGCAGAGACAGAACTCAGGAGCCAGAGACAAAGCACAGGGAGGCAGAGACAGCACACTATGGCAAAGAGAGACACGAGGAGAGAGAGAAGAGAGCACAGTGGGGAGACAGCTCAAAGGACAGAGCCACGAGGACAAGACAGCACAGGGGGAAGATAGGTAGCACACAGCAGGGAGAGTGCACAGGGAGGAAAGACAGCTCAAAGAAAAAAGCATACAGCAGAGAAGACAGCATACGGGGGAGTGAGACAGCCCCATCCCCAGCAACACAGAGCCTGCCCCCATAGTGATTTCACTGCCCTCCCAATGTGAAAAAATATCCATATGAGTCTGTTTATATGGTGTATGTAAACTTATGTATTTCAACTTCTTTCTTTTCATTATTTTCAGAATTATCCAGTTAACTTGGGTTGAAATATGGTATTGAACTTTCCCTGCTCTCAACCTTGAGATTTTCAGTTAAGCAAACATATTTGTATCTTGAATTCTATAAATACCTTTTGTCTAAATGTATGTACTGGTGTCTATGCCAAATGTCAGATGAAAGAGATAGTTCATCCCATAAATGCAGTGTATTTTTATAACTTAAATAAAGAAGCTTTTGACTTTTGCACCTACCGTCTGTCTCTCTACTTGTAAAAATATAAAAAGGGGGGGGACAAGAGGCGCAATAGTGCCCTATCACTAGTGACACTAGTTGTAGTGTGGTGGTGCTATGGAGCCGCTCACCTGGTCCAGTTGTGATCCCCACAACTGGTTTGAAGGCGTTTCGGAATCAATGTTCCAAGCTGCTGCAGGACCTCCACCTACCACTGGATAGTGGTATGTTCCAAGAAAAATGATGGGAGTGATGGTGTGCCACGGTCCGCGCTGCTCAGGGTTCAGAAAAACTCACCAAAGAGCCAATCAACTTTCCATCCTCTTTATTCCTCCTACGCGTTTCAGCGCCACACCCGGCGCCTTCCTCAGGGATATTCCCTGAGGAAGGCGCCGGGTGTGGCGCTGAAACGCGTAGGAGGAATAAAGAGGATGGAAAGTTGATTGGCTCTTTGGTGAGTTTTTCTGAACCCTGAGCAGCGCGGACCGTGGCACACCATCACTCCCATCATTTTTCTTGTCTCTCTACTTGGATTTGGAGCTGCCTGAGTTACTGATAATTTTCATTGGATCTCATAATTGTAGAAAGGTGACACATAAAAGTTTCATGGGATAGTGCGTTAGAAAATTTGGATTGCTTTATAATATTTAATCAGGCTGTGTACCACTGGGCTTCTTTTTAAATTGTATCTACAGGTGGCTGACATTTGTAACTTACGCCTTACCATAAAGAGTATTGCAACCTTTTTACTTTTATTATGAGGATTGGCTATTCTGAATTAAGAGGAATGAAAAGTGCCAGATGGAGGATAACTTGATGCAAATTGCCATAGTAAACAAATGCTTTGGTTCTTTTCATGCCAATTTTAAAAGAAAAGGAAGGATATGGATAATGAGCCACTGGAACTGTAAAATGAAGGCTAAACTGATTCTATAAGTAAGACTATAGAAATTGAAATATGAAGGCTGTGAAATAAAATGTAAAGATGACAAAAAAGTGTAACAATATCAGTTTCAGTGAGCAGAATAGCAGAATTACCCTTAGGGTGGAAACACACTGTACGAGTGAAATACGAGTCACTCAGTCGAGTGTTGGTTCATTAATCCTGAATGGCCTCTCCCTGTCAGGGCAGGAGCGTCAGCTGCTTGTGTTTCTAAGTAACTCTACACTCCCATCCTGACAGGGAGAGGTCGATCAGGGTTAATGATCTGACACTCATGTGAGTGACCTGTACATCACACGGACAGTGTGATTCCAGTCTTAGACCTGTTTCACACATCCGTTTAAACATGGATGTGCAAGACAGGCCATTTTTTTGCGGGGGTGTATCCATGTGTCACACATGTGCCACATACGTATGTTGTCCGTGTGCTATCCAGATGATATCCAGTTAGGACACAGACAGCCTGTCATTGCATAATTACCTGCCTCCAGTGCTGCCTGTTCCTCTCACTTCCGGGACCGCTGCTGCACTCAGTGCAGTGAATATTAGATGACACTAATGAGCGGCACCAGAACAGAGAGAAGCAGGCAGCACTGGAGGGAGGTATGAAATTCTTTATTTTTAAGGTTTTTTGGCTCTGGTTCATGCACATGGATATCACACAGAGTACATCTGTGTGCAGGACGTTTGTGGCCAAATTGGGTCCGTGCTGCTGGCAAAAAACAGACATGTCTCCGTGTGGAGCACACGGACACGCATCTGCTCCTGAATAACGGACATGTGAAGGTGGCCATAGAGAATAATAAGCCTCCATATGTCCGTGCCTCCGGCATCTGTCGGCATATACTGCACACGTGTCGGAGGCGGAGGTGTGAAAGAGACCTTAAAGAAATTTACATGGAAACCTGGCTGATGAATTAAAAAAAAGTACAAGGGTAAACAGGCGGGCTAACCTCAACAAGGGGCAGGAAATCATGTCCAAGGGGCATATACTCGGCAAGTTCCTATGGCACCAATTGGTATACGTGTGCTATAAGCAAATCATCAATTCCTGAATGATTTAATGATCACAGTACAAAAGTTATATAGGTCTGTAAAAAATTAAGAATTTACAAAATCACTTTATCTTCTTAGGTAAGGCTCAAGAAATAAAAAGAAATAAGAAATTGAAGAAAGATGTGAAAATTATTTACAAATAAAATGTATTCAGAATGTGTTAAAGTACTTAGAGCATTGTGTTGATTAATTTTAGCTAAGAAAAAAATGTAGCATGGTATGATGTTCTAAAGAATGCTGGTCGACAAGCCTGAGTGGGAGTGGGGGATTGGAGAGCTGGTACAGTAAAGGCCCCGTCTCACGCTTCAATGTGTCAGTGAACCGACCAACGATCCGACTTGACCTAGATCACTAGAATGACGTTCAATGATCGCTAGTGAGGTGTCACATGCATAGATCCCGTTAACGACGTAGCAATGATTCCGCGACAAGCAAATTATACTTGTGGTTGTTAGTTAATGACATCGTTATCGAGGTGTCACACACACCCATGCTTCAGGTTGAACGAACGCTCATCATTTGGTTTAAGGTCCAGATCACCAACCTCCCATCAACGATCTGCCCGATTATTGTTGATTAGATGTACATGGCACACTGAACGACGTCGTTACGACGTCGTTAGAACAACTGAAAACCCTTGACGTACTAACTATATCGTTACTGATTAGGGATGGGCGAATCTACTCGCTAGGACTCGTTACTCGGCGAGTAGTAAGGGACTCGCAGGACTCGGTACTCTGCGAGTTTCCCAGTGATTACTCGCACGAGTCCAATGCAAATCAATATCAATCCTAGTTTTGTCAGAAACGCTGACAACACTAGGATTGCCATTGTTTGCATTAGACTCGTGCGAGTAATCACTGGCTACTGTGCCAGTGATAGCAGGGAAACTCGCAGATAACTGCTGTTTCTTTGCAAGCCGAGTCCAGCTGTCTTCTCTGTGCAGCTCCAGGGTCCTAGAGCCCGCCTGCTCACAGAGATGATGTAGCAGTGCTGAGATTGTTCTCAGTCTGCTCATTCCCTGTGTACAGACATGAATGTCTGTGCACAGAGATGATGTAGCAGTGCTGAGATTGTTCTCAGTCTGCTCATTCCCTGTGTACAGACATGAATGTCTGTGCACAGAGATGATGTAGCAGAGCTGAGATTGTTCTCAGTCTGCTCATTCCCTGTGTACAGACATGAATGTCTGTGCACAGAGATGATGTAGCAGAGCTGAGATTGTTCTCAGTCTGCTTATTCCCTGTGCATAGACATCTATATTTATGCACAGGGGATGTAGCAGAGAGGACATCGCGTTTTGGACTGCGTCGGACGGAAGAGGATTTTTTTAATTAAAGATGGAGTCCCTAATGGCTTTTTTTTTTATTTCTAATAAAAAATTTTCCTTGTGTTGTGTTTTTTTTAAAACAATTTAATAGAAATTCATGGCGGTCATTCATGTCTAATATTGGCGTGACCGCCATAAATTTTGGGCTTAGGGCCAGCTGATAATACAAAGCTGGCCCTAACCTCTTTATTACCCAGCGTGCCACCGCTACCAGGGCCGCTGGAAGAGCGGGGTTCAGCGCCAGAGGATGGCGCTTCAATGAACGCGCCATCTTCTGGGGCGGCTGCGGGCTGCAATTTGCAGCGGGGGGTAGCGGTGGCACGCTGGGTAATAGAGGTTAGGGCCAGCTTTGTATTATCAGCTGACCCTAAGCCCGAAATTTATGGCGGTCACGCCAATATTAGACATGACCGCCATGAATTTCTATTAAATTGTTTTAAAAAAAACACAACACAAGGAAAATTTTTTATTAGAAATAAAAAAAAAAGCCATTAGGGACTCCATCTTTAATTAAAAAAATCCTCTTCCGTCCGACGCAGTCCAAAACGCGATGTCCTCTCTGCTACATCCCCTGTGCATAAATATAGATGTCTATGCACAGGGAATAAGCAGACTGAGAACAATCTCAGCTCTGCTACATCATCTCTGTGCACAGACATTCATGTCTGTACACAGGGAATGAGCAGACTGAGAACAATCTCAGCTCTGCTACATCATCTCTGTGCACAGACATTCATGTCTGTACACAGGGAATGAGCAGACTTAGAACAATCTAAGCACTGCTACATCATCTCTGTGCACAGACATTCATGTCTGTACACAGGGAATGAGCAGACTGAGAACAATCTCAGCTCTGCTACATCATCTCTGTGCACAGACATTCATGTCTGTACACAGGGAATGAGCAGACTGAGAACAATCTCAGCACTGCTACATCAGGCAGCAGGCGGGCTCTAGGACCCTGGAGCTGGCAGCCTGTACAGAGGAGACAGGATCTTATCTGTGCGAGTCAGCGATTACTTACAAAGTAAACAGGCAATGCAAATAAATGACAAAACTAGGATTGCTTCAGGCTGAAGCTTCCGAGACACATCTGCGATTTGTAAATCTCACACTACTCGCTATTACTCGCTTCCCCATTCATTAACATTGGACTCGCTAGACTCGCAACGAGTAGCGAGTCCTGTGCTCGGGCTCGCTAGAGTCAAGCGATTCCGAGTAATTTAGGATTCGCCCATCACTATTACTGATATCGTAGTGTGCGATGGGGCCTTTAGTGATCAAATCAGTCAAACACAAGAGAACTTGTGTAATTGTGGATATAATGGATGGCTTGAAGTGTAGTCCAGTATTTTAAGAATGGAAAATTGTGTGCTGAGAAAAACAGGTTGATTTAGGCAAAATTGATTAATTTTACATTCCCAAATAGTTAAATCAACTATATAGCATTTCATTAACTATAGTATGGTGATGCTCATTAGGAAAAAGAAAACAGTTAAAAATACGTATATACTCCTCAAAAGCAGAGAATATGACATCAATTATCAGCCAATAAAATTAATTTTTTGTCCATATATATCCAAGTATTCCAGTAAGGGCGCAGTCAGATGGCCATATAATTTGGACGGTGAACACATCACAACACTCGGGCTGGCTGTCAGCTCTCCTGAACTGAACATGACCCGCTGTCACTCTCGAGTCAGGGGAGCCATTGCCAAGTCGGAGCATTGTGATGCAACCATCGTACGAGTTATATCGCCGTCTGACTGTGCCTCTATTTGGAAGGAAACTTTTGACACTGGTACCTTAAAGGGAACCTGTCAGGTGAAAAAATGCTATTAACCTGCACATATAGGGTAAATCTGCAGATTAATAATGAGAGCTCTGCTGCTGGGAGGAAATAAACTTTATCCCTTCTGGAATCCTTGGGCTTTTAGTCATAGAGATGGCTTCAGCTATGGCTCTGTGCATAGTGAGCAGTATCTGTAACTGCACCACAAGGCTGCGGGAGACATAAAGTTAATTACTTTCCTACAGTTGGACTTTCAGTACAGGCATTTTGGAGTGCTATTAACCTGCAGATTAACCCCATATCTACAGGTGAATAGAGTTTTCTTACCTGATAGGTTACCTTTAATTGTGTTGTGTGTGCTATTGAGAAGCAACATGAAGCTATTTGTAGTTGGGTTGAGGAGTCATTTATTATCCTATCTCTTGTGGAATGACCAGATTCTAGACTGTGGACTTAGGCTGGCTTCACACCATGGTTTTGAGCTGTCAGGCTGTGTCCGGTGTTTTGCTGGATGCACTGGACACAGCCTGACAGCTCCGGACAGAACAGAACCAGAGAGCAAATATGCTCTCCAGTCCTGTTTTTGCTGGAATCGGAAGTCTGCGGCTGAAATGTCAGGATCGTGGCTTGCGGGGAGCTAGCCGCAGTCCTGAAATCTCAGCCGGGAGCTCTCGAGGTGCTGAAGTTCAGCACTGGGTGCTGCTGAACTTCCGCACCTGGCGTCCGGCAACCAAATCCAATTTTCTGTCGGATCCGGCACGATCCAGTGCCCCTAGACTCCCATTTTAATGGACACCGGATCTCGCCGGATCCGGGAGGATCCGGTTTATATTAACATTTTGCCCCGGACAAAAAAATGCTGCAAGCTCCGAAAATCGAATGCAGCCTGATGCTGCCTGACAGGGACAAAACCGGATGGTAAATCACATAGGGCTACATTATGTCCAAAATCAGATCCGGGGCTGTCTGGTTCACACCGGACAGTACCGGACCTGATAAAACCATGTTGTGAAGCCGGTCTTAGGGCCGCTTTACACACACCAACTTCTGTGTCCAACTTCTGAACAGATCTCTGGTTGCAGTGAAATCATGGACACATTGTTCCATTTTGTGGCCGTGTACAAATGTAACAATGTGTCCATGATTTCACTGCAACCAGAGATCTGTTGGAAGTTGGACACAGAAGTTGGTGTGTGTAAAGTGGCCCCTAAAGGGTAACTAACCAGACTTTCAAGTATGTTTTCTGAATAAGCTGTCTGGTGTGAGTACATGAGGAAAACCCGTATTTCTGGCTATTATATTACTTGCATCTTGCATTTTCACCAATTTCCCCTTTTGAAAATGTCGTGCAAAAACTACTTGATAATTCGGCCCTTTTGAAGTTTTCCTATAACATAATAGAAATGTGCAAAGCCAACTGACATCAACTCATACTTGTAAAGTATACGCTATCTTTCTTAACCAGACTTAATTACTTAATCCTGAAAATTACACACTCGTCATAATTTTCCTTTTCAAGAGAAAATTGATTTCTCCAATTAATACATTTCCATTCCATGCTTTTCTGTTTACTCGCTTGTTCAAAAAAATATAATTGTTTCTTTTAGGAACTTAATTGCGCAGTCGTCATATGCTTCATTTTCATATCTATTTGTTTACTTGATTCATATTACCAAGAAAATGGTTTCATTTCCCATCCACAGAATAAATGGCACACACGCTTATGAGCTTCTGCAGTAACACAGGTAATGATGACAGCTGCCAAATCATTTGTTAGAAATGCAACACACATTCAGAACATGAAAATATCTTTATTGTTCTGTCAGCTTTTGTATGATTGTAGAAAAGGCTTTATTTCACATTCTCAGTGTAGGGCAATTTCTTTACAACATCACATATAGCTACTACAATCTCTGCACATTTAATTCTTGAATTATTTTTTCTTTGACTTAATTTATAATATTTGTCAGTGAAACAAACTATATTCTCCTACTAAAGAAATATGCAAATTTTTTTAAGTGTAACTTACATTACGTTTTTATATCTTTAATTTTCTTTTTATGGTCTTCAGTATTTGTGCATTTTTTAAACAAATATAGTTATCTTATTTCTTCAGTTTGGTTTCTAATTAAATACAACATATCATTGTGTGCTTTGCACCATAATAGGTATTTTACAGGAACTGTAACATTTATAATGATATTTTTTACCAATTAAAACTAAATAGCTGTAAATGTTCTCTTATTTCTAATTTGTTCATTTCTAGTTATTATTATGGAGTTAGCCAGTTTATCTGGTATGCTGCTAACAACATTTGGATGTACGCTTTGCAGCAATCCCTACAGGGAATTCCTCCACAAACATAGTATGATGCCCCAACTGTGACCGACCCCAAGAAAGCCCTCCATACAGTATAATGGCCCCAACACAAACCTGCACATTGTATGATGGCCCTCACACTGCCCTCCAAACAGCATAATGGCCCCCATACAGGCCTCTAAAGAGTATAATAGCCCCTTCATGGCCCTCCATACAGTATGCTGGTCAACACACAAACCTTCACAGTTTCTAATTACTTGCATTCAGTATAATGGCCTTATGAGCCCCCCAAACAGTATAATGGCCCCATTGTAGCCATGCAACACAGAATAATGGCCACCATATAGCATATAAAGTATAAAGGCTCCCACATAGCCTCCCAACATAGCCCTTCAGGTAGTATAATGGCCCCCACATAGCCCTCCAAATATTAGAATCACTCCCTCATAGACCTCTAAATAATATAATAACCCTCACATAGCCCTTCATAAAGTTTAAAGGCTCCCAAAAAGTCCTCTATGGCAAGGGTCACACATAGAAATCCATTTTTGAGAGCCTTTCCCAAGCCAAATCCGATTTTTTAAGGTGACAATAGTGTCTCCTGAGCTCCTGGCCGTTTTTAGGACTTATAGAGATACGTTGGACTCACCCTAAGTCGGGTGTTTAAGGGTAAAAATAGAATAATATGTAAATATATACCCTGGCACACCAAAAATGAAGACAATGATTTCATGCAATAATGTCCGTATTTTATTGAAAATGTCAGCACTTGTTTATAAGAAAATGTATAATTCCCGACGTTTCAGCCACAAACTAGCTTTCATCAGGGGTTATCTACATGACAAAGATATAGTAGAATTTTTCAAACATATATATGTACATTTACAATAAATACAATACAACACAAATTAATACAAGTACAATATGACCTGACAATTGAACCTAGTGTTATAAATTACATACAACGATGGTCATAAAGTTCAACCGCCATCAAGTGATAGGATACCAGATGAATATTAAGTCAGCTTAGTTACAAAAAAGAATGAGATACATGACTCCCAAGTCCTTTACCTAGGTATTAATTGTCCATGTCACTTCGGTGCTGATTCAAACGACAACGTCATCTATTGGATAGGGATGGGCGAGTCTACTCGCTAGGACTCGTTACTCGGCGAGTAGTAAGGGACTCGCAGGACTCGGTACTCGGCGAGTTTCCCAGCGATTACTCGCACAGTAACGAGTCCAATGCAAGTCAATGGCAATCCTAGTTTTGTCAGAGTTTACTTTTTCTCACTCGCTAGACTCGCTATATCACATCGCTATGTAGCTTGAATCTCCCCAAATCGTTTAAACAATCGCACCGCTTCACGGATACCCGCTGTCAGCAGCGAGTCTGAGCAAGTCTGAGCGAGTCTACGAATCCGAGTCCTGTATACTGTATTCGGGACTTGTGAATACAGAATCTGTTATGTTCTGACAAAGCTTCCGAGACAGCCTAGCGTGTTAGGTCAGAAAACTTGTGAAGATGGACAAGCATGTTAGCCAATCATATTCAGTAATGCCACAGCCATGTTGTTTGTGGCAGGACTATGATTGGCTTCTGTCCATCGTGATGCCTATGTCATGTATGAGAGGCGAGGCTGTATATAAGCCTTGCCACCACCATTTCCTCCACATTCCTGTGACGATCTGAGCTAGTGCAGGGTGAGGTAGATGCTGGAGCAGATCATAGGGAGTGTCAGTCAGTGTAGGGAATCTTCAAGATTCCTTATATTTAACCCAAACAACTCTTCTGAGAGCTATCAGGAGGACAGAGGAGTACTGTGTAGAGGACTGTAGGCAGGCAGGCAGGCAGGGAGGAGCAGCCTTTTTGGTGGGTTTACACGTTGCGATATCGGCGTACAACTCCGACCAAAAGTCACATGGTTCGTGCGTTGGACCCGATATCGTTCCTGCGTTGTACGGTGTGAACATCCGATACGATGCAGGAACGATGGTAAACCGATATCGGGGGTCGAATGAGCGTGCTATGCAACCGCCCGATATCGGATTCCGGTTGGAGTCGGATCGTCCCGTGTGACGGCCCAACTCCGATGTGTACTGCAACGTCACCCATTCACTCCCATGTTAAATGGTCGTTCCTGGGTCGGGGGGCGTACACATCATAGGGACGTTGTATACCGATATCGCAGCGTGTAAACCGCCGATGCGATTCAGGGAAAACCGGGCACGAAATGCGCGCTCCCGCGCCGTTGTATACGATATCGAAACGATATCGTGACGTGTAAACCCACCATTGCAGTGCACACAGGACCAACCTCATAGCTTAGCTTACTCACACAGCTTTCCTAATAGCTGAAGTCAGAGGCTTAGCTGAGGTACTATTTCTTATTTATTTGCACCTGATTTTGGGTCATAATAACCCCTTCAGCTTTATTTCCTCTGTGGCAGACCAGTGCGTTGCTGCTCGCCTACCTGCAAATAGCACGTACGCCACCTGCTTGTGAGACTACTTGTGCGCACTTAATAATTTTTGCAGGGACTAGTGTGCTGCTTCACTGCCAAGTGTTAGCACACACTTAACCCGTCAAAACGGCAATGCGAGCACTTTCCGAGACACATCTGTGATTTGCAAATCGCACATTACTCGCTATTACTCACTTCCCCATTCATTAACATTGGACTCGCTAGACTTGCAACGAGTAGCAAGTCCCGGGCTCGGACTCGCTAGAGTCAAGCGATTCCGAGTAATTTAGGACTCGCCCATCACTACTATTGGACATTTATACAGGAACTAAGTGCCACCGTTGTATCATGTAAATAAAAAGCAATAAGTGACATGTATCATATACCAAGGTACTACAGTATAACTTAAATATAAAAATAATATGTTATTAATCCACTATGGAGGAATATAGAAATCAAGAATATACCGTCAATTGCACATAAGTTAACAAATCCATAGAGGGATATAGGCGTCTCATAACCATTACATTCTGTATGAGAATAAAGATATTCAAAGGAGAGACTAGCACCGTATATACTTGTGCATAAGCCGACCCGTGTATAAGCCGACCCCCCTACTTTTGCCCCAAAAACTGGGAAAACTTATTGACTCGCGTATAAGCCGAGGGTGGACTCCAGCACAGGTATACAGTCCTCAGCAGTGTGGTATACAGCCCTCAGCACAGGTATACAGTCCTCAGCATAGTGTACACAGCCCCGAGCACAGTGTATACAGTACAGCCCTTAGCACAGTGTATACAGCTCCCAGCACAGTGTATACAGCTCCCAGCACAGTGTATACAGCTCCCAGCACAGTGTATACAGCTCCCAGCACAGTGTATACAGCCCTCAGCACAGTGTATACAGCTCCCAGCACAGTGTATACAGGACCCCATCCCTGGTATACAGGCTCCCCCTCACAGTATGGCACCCCCACCTCACAGTACCGCCCCCCATGCTGCCGCTGCTCACTGTACAATAAATACAGTGTTATTAGCTCTAGCCCACCGGCGGATTGCTCCTGGCTGTGCATCTTCCCTCCTTCCTGCTTCTTGTCCTGTGACCGGGGCTTACCGCGATGACGTCACCGGCCGGTCGCATGACACGCAGGGAAGATGCACTGAGCCTGGAGCGATCCGCCGGCGGATGAGAACTTATAACATTATGCATTGTACAGTAAGCAGCGGCAGCATGGGGAGGCCTTACTGTGGCGGGGGGCACCATACTGTGATGGGGAGCCTGTAATGCGATATGCACTGCTCCCCCCGGATGGGCGGGGGATGCAGTGCATATCATGAATAAATTATGAGGGGCTCCACGTGACGAGCCATTCATATTACAGCCTTCCCCCACCTCCTCCAGCTTCCTCCTGCCCCCGGACACAGCCCCCACTTCACACAAAAGTATATGACTCGTGTATAAGCCGAGGGGGGGACTTTTCAGCCCAATTTTTGGGCTGAAAAAGTCGGCTTATACACGAGTATATACTGTATATACCTTTTATAGTCTATCCGAATATGTCATATATATAACACATATATGATATATCATACCTTAATAATGTACTTTAGAGATGCGAGTAATCTCCATCATGAGTCATTAGAGAACAAAGTATCCCTTTAATATATCTGGGATAAGAAGAATATAATGTTTCAGATCATATATTATGATAACTCTCATAACACAGGTTATGTCAAATAAGTACCTTTTCTATATAAATAGGATACCTGTTCACTGTAATGAGTTTTATTATGTCCTAATGATGATCCTTCTTAGGAAAAAGTAGCAGGAGCTGTCTGTATCATATAAAGTAATATAATAATGATATAAGATAGTTATAATGAGAAATTACCTATGATATGGTACACATAGAGCCACTAGGTCTAATAATGTAGTGAACATTGAATTATGTTATAGTATTATTAGACCTGGTGGCTCTATGTTTGCATAAATGATACAGAAATCAATGAAGTACAATAAAAGGAGATTAGTAATCTAGGTGGTACAATATGAAGAAAGATGTACAATCTATATATTCATAGACCGAGGATGAATCAGAAATATATAACACTACTCAAGGCTTTAGTCGCTCGGTCAACGATTTATATAAATATCAATCATATTCCATTAATTTCATTATTTAATGTATAGCGAGTTGCTAAACAGTAACTTAACTATTTACATACATGGAAGTACAAAGAGTACGTATATAAGAATGCCCGCTATGAATTAACGTGGGTATGATTTACATGAAATAGAAATGCTAAATAAGTTGGATTGGGGTACGAAGATTAATCTGGTCTTGTACATTGTTGAGGTCTTTATGGTTGATTTGTAGGAGACATAATTTTATTCCACTCCTTCCATTTTTTGGAGTATTTTTTTAAAAGATTGTTTCTAAGGGCGTATGTGTATTCGTATGTGTTGTGACATGCTATTTTCTCTATTGTGTTTTCCACCGTAGGGGGAATAGGGTCCCTCCAGAGGGCAGCAATGTTACTTTTAGCTGTGAGTAGAATTTGCGTAATGATAGGTCTATGTTTATGAGGGATGGATTCGGGGCCAACAAGGAGAAGTACTAGTTCAGAAGATAGGTGTAATTTCAAACCAGTGATGCTATTAATTAGAGCCTCAACTCCGTCCCAGAAGTATTTGAGAACTCTACAGCTCCAAAAAATGTGAGTCAAGCTACCAATAGCATTACAATTCCTCCAGCAGAGGGGGGAGTTGGAGTTTTGAATTTGATGAAGTTTAAGAGGGGTATAATACCAGCGTGTGTAAATCTTATAGTGGGTCTCTGCAAGGGATGAGCAGGGGATGTAAGAGTAGATAGATTCGAAGCGGTTGAACTTTATGACCATCGTTGTATGTAATTTATAACACTAGGTTCAATTGTCAGGTCATATTGTACGTGTATTAATTTGTGTTGTATTGTATTTATTGTAAATGTACATATATATGTTTGAATAATTCTACTATATCTTTGCCATGTAGATAACCCCTGATGAAAGCCAGTTTGTGGCTGAAATGTTGGGAATTATACATTTTCTTATAAACAAGTGCTGACATTTTCAATAAAATACGGACATTTATTGCATCAAATCATTGTCTTCATTTTTGGTGTGCCAGGGTATATATTTACATCTTTTTAGGACTTACTCATTTTTTCCTCAAAAACGCATATGCGTTAACGCATGGTACCTACATCTATCATGCGTTAATGCATGCGTTTCCCATAGGGCCCCATGTTAAAAAAACGCATGCGTTTCTTTACTGCACCCAAAAACGATGCTAGCAACGTTTTTTTGTGCCCAAGAAAACCGGATGGCCGTTTTTGAATAACGCAGGTGCACCTGAGTGCACCTGAGAGCACCATCCATTAACGGATCCATTTTTGGGACTTTGAAAAAAAAAAACATTTTTTTCAGTAAAAATGGTTCAGAAGCAAAAACGGCTGGGCTGTATGACCCTAGCCTATGTAGTATAATTGCCCCAACATAGCCCTGCAAATATAATGTCCCCCACATAGCAATTTTAAATAGTATAATGGTCCCCACATAGTCCTCCAAATAGTATTATGACCCCACATAGTATAAAGGCAACCACATCGGCCTACAAATAGTATAATGACACCTACATATCCCTCCAAACAGTATAATAATTATTAATATTCATTTTTTTTATAGAACACCATTGATTCCATGGTGCTGTACATGAGAAGGGGTTTCATACAAAATACAGATACGAATTACAGTAGACAGCTTGATAAAGATGGGAGAGTGCTCTGCCTTTGCAGACCTATATTCTATAGGATAAAGAGAATGAGACAGTAGATCAGTGAAGTTTGTGGCAGCTCTGGTGGTTATGTGGCTGTGGGATCATTGCAAACTGAAACCTTTCTTGAAGAGATGGGTTCTCAAGTTCTGTTTGAAGCCATATAGCTTTCCATATACTATGATCGGCCCCGCATTGCCCTCCATATAAGATAATAGGCACCATATTGCTCTCCATATAATATAATGGGCTCCGCATTGCCTTCCATGTAGTGTAATACATCCCTCATAGACTTTTATATAGTATAATGGGCCCCACATTGCCTTCCATGTGGTAAAATGCACCTGACATTACTCTCCATATAGTATAATGTGTATTAAAAATAATTAAAATTTTTATACTTACCCTCCGCCGGGTGTTCCAGAGCCGGGAAATCTTTTGCAGGTATTGTCCTGCCAGGGCCTTGCATGACGTCATAATGACATCGGTCACTGTGATTGGCCGCTCGCTATCATGTAATATGCGCATCACATATCACATGAGCGCGAGCAGTCAATCAGCGCCCATTACGTCACGCAAGGTCTTCTCACATCGGTGCCTGGCGCCCAGATAGCACGAACAAGCCGGCAGAGAAGTAAGTATTAATTCTTTATTATTTTTAATACCGCTGACTTTCTTTAATTTTGATTTCGCAATGTATATTAATGCACTGCGAAATCAAATGGGGGCGGTCACACATGTCACAGAGGGGAGGAGGAACCAGGATTCTTTCTCCACTATGTGACATCAGATGCAGCAGCACCGCCCCCTATGGAAAACAGCGCTGCATAAAGAATTGACAGGGTCATTCCTTTTACGCAGGTGCTTTTTCCCATAAAAGCGCTGTGTAAAAATACGCAGTGTCTGTACGGAAATGTGAATGCACGTTTTTGGCGACCGCCAGCGTCGCCGTTGTGTGTTAACACACGGCGATACCTCCGGCAACGCACCGGCGATGTTACAGGCACCATCGCCGCTGGGGTGTCCACAAACGTTTATTCCGTTAAACCAGAGAGTAATGTCACAAACAATAGTTAAAAAATAACATTTCCCACATCTCTACTTTACATCAGCACAACTTTGGAAACATAATTTTTTTTCTTTCGGAAGTTAGTAAGGTTCAAAGTTCATCAGCAATTTTTCATTTTTACTTCAAAATTTACAAAACTATTTTTTAGGGACCACATCACATTTGAAGTGACTTTAAAATGCCTATTCGACAGAAAACACCCAAAATGGACCCCATTCCAAAAACTGCACCCCTCATACTGCTTAAAACCACATTCAAGAAGTATACCGGCATTAACAACTCAGGTGCTTCACAGGAATGAATACAATGTGGAATGAAAACAGAAATGCATATATATTTTACCTAAAAATGTTGCTGTAGCATCAATTTATTCACTTTTTTCAAACTATAACATGACAAATTAGAAGCCAAAATTTGTTACCCAGTTTCTTATGAACTCGCTGATACACCACATGTGGTCAGAAATCGCTGTTTGAACAAATGGGAGGGCTCGGAAGGGAAGGAGCGCTATTTGCATTTCAGAAAGCAAATTTGGCTAAAATAGATGACAGGCACCATCTTGCATATGCTGGACCCCTAAGGTACCTAAACAGCAGAAATTACCCACAAGTGACCCCATTTTGGAAACTAGATCCCTCAAGGATTTTATATAGGGGTATATTGAGCATTTTGAACCCACAGTTGCTTCACAGATCTTGATAACAATAGGTCATCATATTCAAAATTCTCCTTTTTTTCAAAAATGTGTTACTTTAGCACCAGATTTTTTATTTTTACAAGAGCTAATGCCAAAAAGTGTACCCAACCATTTGTTACCCCCTTTCTTGTGAGCTTAACGATACTGCATATGTAGCAAAAAAGATCTGTTTAGACAAATGGGTGAGCTCAGAAAGGAACAATATATGAATTTTGAAAAAGCCGAAATAGATTGCGGGCACCATGTCACATTTGCAGAGTCACAAGGGTGCCTAAACAGCAGAAACCACCCACAAATTACCACACTTTGGAAACTGGACCCCTCAAGGATTATATCTAGGGGTATATTGAGCATTTGATTCCCACAGCTACTTCACATAATTTGATAACAATAGTCATCATATTGAACATTTTCTTTTTTTCACGCAAAATGTCTCACTTTTAGAGCATGTGCACAAGATCTGGAGATACTGTGTCCTGGACATCTCCTTTCCTGCATTTTTCTATTATTTCTTTATTAAATTTTTAAAACATACGACGTGGAGCTTCGCTATACTTTTCCTGCCAGCCAAGTACAGCAGGCAGCTACAGGCTGACACCAACCCCAGGTGCCTAGTTTTACCTGGCTGGAAACCAAAACTACAGGATAGCCCTTTTTTTTAATTATTTAATGAAATAATTTAAAAAAATGATTGTGAAGGTTCACCATATTTTTGGTCAAGCCAGGTACAACTAGGTAGCTGGGGGCTGGAATCCCAAGTGTAGGGAGGCCTATGCTTTCTGGCCCCACTGCTGCGAATTGCAGCCCACAGCCACCCCAGAAAATGTCACATTCATAGAAGGGCCATTTTTTGGCACTGTATCCGACTCTCCCAGCTGCCGTGTAGCTGCGGCAGACTGGGTAATAAAGGACTTAATGCCAGCTGAATATTTCAAACTGTCTCTAAGCCCAGAGATTAGTAACGTCAAGGCATCACTTATATGATATGTGACGTTACTAACCAAATCAGAAAGGATACAAATAAACACACAAAAAAGGTTTATTTGAAAAAACACTCCCTACCAACCCTCTTGCCCCAATTTATTGGGAAAAAACAGCCAACATACCGTATATACTTGAGTATAAGCCGAGTTTTTCAGCACAAAAATTGTGCTGAAAAGTGCCCCCCTCGGCTTATACTCGAGTCAGTATACGGCTGAGTCGGTGTCCGGGGGCTGGAGGAGGCAGGGGGAGGCTGTAATATGAGCGGCCAGTCCCGTGGGGCCGCTCATTAGTGCAATGCAATATGCACTGCATCCCCCTGTCCATCAGCGGCAGGGGGAGCTGTGCATATTACATTGCGCTCCCCCCCAGTGGTATATACAGGCCCCCCGCTCCCCCAGTGGTATATATAGGCCCCCTGCTCCCCGCCGTAGTATATACAGGCCCCCTGCTCCCCCCAGTGGTATATACAGGCCCCCACTCCCCCCAGTGGTATATACAGGCCCCCGCCCACCCCCAGTGGTATACAGGCCCCCGGTTGCTGCTGCACACCTGTAAAAGAATAGCTTTCATACTTACCCTCCTCGCTGTTACCGCGCGGTCCTTGTCTCCTTCCTGCTTCTACTCGGCCGGCCGGCAGAGCCACAATGACGTCATTGCTTCTGCGCGGTCACATGACGCCGGGTAGAAGCAGGAAGGAGACGAGGAAGTGTGGTAACAGCGAGGAGGGTAAGTATGAAAGCTATTCTTTTACAGGTGTGCGGCAGCAACTGGGGGCCTGTATACCACTGGGGGGGCCTGTATACCACTAGGGGGGCCTGTATACCACTGGGGGGCCTGTATACCACTGGGGGGACTGTATACCATTAGGGGGCCTGTATACCACTGGGGGCCTATATACCACTGGGGGGGCCTATATACCACTGGGGGGGCCTGTATATACAACTGGGGGAAGCCTGTATATACCACTGATGGGGGCTGTAACCTCTGATGGGGGGCCTGTATATACCACTGATGGCGGGCCTGTATATACCACTGATGGCGGGCTGTAACCTCTCATGGGGAAGAACTGTATACCAGTGATGGAGGTCCTATATACCAGTGATGGGGGATTATATACCAGTAATGGGGGGCCTTTTATCATGATGAGAGGGGCTGTATACCATGATGAGAGTCTGCTTCATTTTCCCCCTAGGCTTATACTCGAGTCAATAAGTTTCCCTAGTTTTTGAGGGTAAAAATTAGGGGCGTCGGATTATACTCAGGTTGGTTTATACTCGAGTATATACGGTAGTCCAGTGAGAAGGTCTGACATAATTCAGCAGGAGGTACCTTGATGATTTCCAGTCTTTTATAGCATATGGGGGCATCCATAGGCACTCTTCCAGGAGAATGACAGGTCATGACCTCAGTAAGGTGTGCTGCGGTGCCATGTTAGGGAGAGGGGTGGGGGGAGTAGGCTGTGTACCAGTACCAATGGGCTGTGTGCCGGTAGTGGGGACTGGGGCAGACATCTCTTTGTTATGAGACAAGTTGATCTTTCTGTATGACAGAGAAATCATTTTTTTTCCAGTGATTCACTCATTCATATGATCATGGTTATACACCAGTAAACGGTGTATAACAGCAATCACATGGCGAGTACTGGTAATAACTGGCCCTATTCTTAATCTGAGGAGTCTCAGCTATCCCCGGTAGCTGAAACCCTGGAGATTTTCAGGCACTGGGGTGCACTACAGGGTTTTTACTTTCTGACTTATTTAAAGGGCAGTAAGGAATAAGTACCCTGAAATGCTGCCGTTTTTTTTTTATCATGAATATTTTTATTGAGTTTTCAAATATCAAGTAAATAACATAACAGTTTGTGATGCATAAAAAGAAGACATTAATATGCATTTTACATGGATTAAGCAGATAGGATCAAGAATATTGGGAGGAAAAAGGGGTGAGGGAAGAGGTCAAAAGGAGTGAGGGAAACGGAGAGAGGACGAGAAGGGATGGAAGAAGAACGAGAAAGGAAGGAGCTTTGGACATATTAATTTGAGGGAGAAGAGGCTATGAAGGCAAGGTGTGAATAAAAGAGGAAAGATAAACAAAAAGACTAAAGGAACAGGGGAATCGAAAGGAGCAGAGCCGACCAACCAGGAAACCCAGCTTCAACAATCATTGAGGGAGAGAGATAGCTAAGGGGTGAGTCGCCCAACAGCTCCATGCCTCCCGAACATATCTCCTGTGCCCAACCTCTTGAGCCAAGTAAAATTCAAATGTAAATATAAGATTCAATCTAGAGGTGAGATCACTCATAGCCAGGGGAGTCGGAGATCTCCAGGCTGCTGCAACACACAGTCGAGCCGCTATTAAAACATAAGTAGCTACATGGCGGGGCACAGGAGAGAGAGCCTCCAAACCCATATGGAGAAGAGCCATCTGTGGCATGAAGGGGACAATTGTGTCCACAAGGGACTTCACCAAGCCCTTTACCAAAACCCAGAATTGGGCTTCACGGGGGCAAGACCACCAAATGTGAGCCAACGTACCCCTCTGTCCACACAGCCTCCAGCACTGGGGGGAGGCCACCCGCCAAAGCCCGCCATCCTCACAGGAGAGAGATGCTATCTCAAATGGAGCTTTTTGAGCTGCTCTATCTGGTTTATGCATTTTGTCGCCTTCGATACGCATCGAACTGCCCCCTCCCACTCCTCATCATCAGCTGTAAATCCCAACTCTTCCTCCCATCTGACCCTATAGGGAAGACGTGACTGGGGGCCTTCCTCCAGTAAACCCGCGAGGCCTCCAGACATTCTTACATTTGTTGCGAATAGAGAACGTAGGGGAGAGGGTCCAGGAGGAGACCATATAGCTCTCAAACGTTTGGATGATAAAAAATGTGTAATCTGACAGAGTTGAAAGCAAGAGCGCCAGAGAGACGGGAATCTGGTCACCAACTCCTCTCCAGAAAGTATGCCTTTGGGGCCTGCAATATCCGCAAGCGAGAGCAGGCCATGGGCTGTCCATTCTGCCAATCTCAGGGATGGGATGTGCAGACGGAGGACCCCCAGCGGGAATTCAGCTGCCGGCAACCTCGTCCACCCCCTCGGCGCACGTCTCCAAGCCTTAATCCCCGCCTCTATTGCACCCAAGTTATAGGCACGAGTCACGGTGTGATAGACTCGGCAGCTAGAAGATCCCGCATGGAACCCCCGGCTACCTGGCAAGACTCAATCTGCACCCATCCCAAATCCAAGGTACCAGCCACCACACCCCCAGCGCCTCCAGGAGTGAAGTCCAATAATAGGAGGTCACATCCGTGACTCCCATTCCACCGCATCCTAGTTTTCGGTACATAACCCTCCTCTGAACTCGGTGTTGTTTTGATGCCCATATTAATCTGTTAACATATCTCTGAATCTGAGATAGTAGTCGTAAAGAAAAGATTAGGGGAATGCACTGAAAAAGTTAAAGGAGTCTGGGGAGCCAGGTCATTCTAAACGACTGGATTCTCGCAATCCACGACAAAGATCCAACACTTGGGGGTCTGTCGCCCTTCCCAAAGCCGCCAGAAGGAGATCGGCATTACGTTTTACAACCCTCGAAGAAGAGTATAGGATAATTCCCAGGTATGGGATCCCCTCCGGCGACCACTGGAAAGCGAGAGTACTGGACAGCTCATCCGCCAACTCCCGAGACACATTGACAGGGTACATCAGAGATTTAGACGCGTTCACCTTATAGTACGAAATTTTTGCATATGAGTCGAGCAGGACCAACACCCTCGGAAGGAAACTTCAGGGCTTCAGGGCTAGAACAGGAGATAATGATGTCGTCAGCATATAATCCCACAACATGATCTCTGTCCCCCACCTTTATTCCTCGTACATCTGGATCAGAGCGGAGGAATGCGGGCAGCGGCTCTATTACCAGTGCTTATATTAAGGGAGACAGGGGACACCCTGTCTAGTCCCATTGGAGATCCTAAATGGATCAGAGAGATAGCCTGAGGAGAACACCCTGGCGGAGGGATTTGAGTATAGACTCAGAATCGCCAAGAGGACAGGACTATTAAGTCCGAACCTCCTCTAGGATCCGTTCCGGGACAACCTCCGCCAATCTCATAGCTAGTAGTTTGGAATCTCTGGATTTTTCCCGGGTTTTAATATCGTAGTAGCCGTCGCCTCTAGGCCCTCAGATGAAATTGAGCCTTTAGATCTCCAGCTGTTGAACAGATGGAGCAAATAAGGGGACAGGGTGTTGCCAAACACTTTAAAATAATCATTAATAAAACCATCCAGGCCAGGGGCCCTGCCCGATCTCAAAGAGAAAATAGCCCTACTGACTTCCACTAGGGTAAAAGGTTGATTGAGCTTCTCAAGGGAGTCCTCAGAGATCGAGGAAGCTGTATCTTTGCCAAATAGTCGTCAATCATCTCAGGGGAAGGCTGTGGAGTCGAGGGATCTAATTTTAGGTTATATAATCTGGAATAGTAGGAAGCAAAGACCTCTACCATCACTCTTGGGTCTCTCACCGTCTTTCCTGTGGAATCTCATATAGCTGTTATAGTGGTTTGTATCGACCTTTTTTTCAGACGTCTGGCCAGTAGTCTACCTGCCCTGTCTCCCATTGCAATAATTGCAAGTAATTCGTTCTAATCTTACAGAGACCTATCTCATATTGTCGAAGAAGAAGGGAGCGTAACTGTACACGTAGCTCTGAGATCTTTGTCAGCAAAGAGTGGGGTTAGCCTTATTCAACACTTCGAGTTTCTGAATCTGATCAATCCAGTCCCGTCTCCGAGCATCTCTGGCTTTTTTACGTTGAGAAGCTTTTTGAAGTAGCAACCCCCTCAGGACCGCCTTATGGGAGGCCCAGAGGGTCTCATCCGAAACATCTCCAGTGTCGTTCAGCTCAAAGTAGGACTGGATATCAGTGTCAGTTGTCTCTAACATGTGTTGGTCCATGAGAAGGTCCGGGCTAAGGCGCCATCTCCGTGGTCTCTCTCCCCCATACCCCAGGACCACCTCCAACGACACTGGCGCATGATCTGACCATGTGATAAAACCCACCTCAGCTTTCCGACACACCTCCAGGGATCCATCATCTACCAGGAAAAAATCAATCCTGGAGTAGGATCCGTGGGGGCCATAATGGAATGTGTAGTCCCTTTCAGCATGGAGATAGCGCCAGACGTCGTGGAGGCGGTACTCCCGGGACAGAGGAAGGAGGCCATCCCTAAGTTGGGTCAAGGGGGAGGAGGTGTCAAGGCGAGACTCCATCACGACATTAAAGTCGCCACAGAGAATCACCCGCCCCTCTGTGCCAAGTTCGGAGCATAAACGGTGGCAATCGTGTATGCAACACCAGAAATCTCACACATTAGGAAGATTTATCTGCCTGCCGGGTCTGCTACTACCCTGTAAACTGTAGTGAAAAGCTAATCATCAAACAAACTCCCGCTTTCTTAACAACATTATTAGAAAAGAGGATGTGAAGGTATCTGGGATGACTCAGTCTCTTATTGTCACCTACTAGCAAGTGGGTCTCCTGAACACAGAGGACATCAGCCCAGGATCGGACCGCCTCTTGCCATAGAAAGGATCTCTTAACAGGAGAATTCAAGCCCCTAGCATTTAAAGAGACAATCTTGAAGCTCATGCTGGGCGTCAGGTCGGCCGCACCAGCTCCCCAGAAGTGAAAGCAAGGAGGTGAGGTAAAAATATAGGGAGGGGAGAGCGAAAGAGAAAAAAGGGTAGATTGAGCAAGATAGTAAAGAGAGAAAAAGAAAGAAAATAAAGTCCAAGAGCTAAGCGGTAGAGGGGGGGGGGTTTCGGATACAGCTAGAAAGAAATAGAGTGACGGGGGAAGGGGGTCAGGGAAAAAGAAGGGGAGGAGAAGGATATAGGGGGGGAAGGACTAACAATTACAAAAATATATACAGTATATGCTCACTCAAATCTGAGCAAGGGGGTAACAAGAGAGAATTCCCGGCTACCCACAACCCCCCAGGATGTTATCAGGGGAGAACAAAGAGAGGAAGCCGGGAAGTGAACTCCAGGGCAGCCCACAAATCCCCAAACAAAGTCTGAGGTTAACTGGGAGACCCACTCAGAGAGTCCAACTCCCGCCAGAGGCGAGCGGCCACGGTAAAAGCAGTCACTTAACAGGATCTTGTCGTCTTGGGGTGCCTCCTGGGTCACGGCGAGCCGTCGGGCTGGCAGGGCTAGAAGGAGGGGACCTCCGTGTCTCCATCAGGTTCCATTCCATCAGCGAGGTCCTCATCTTGGACGGCGAGGAGAAGGAGTGCCTCGAACCCTTATATCGAAACGAGACACTAACTGGGGACCCCCGGGCATATTGAATACCCCGCTCCCTCAAAATAGCACAGAGTGGGGCAAAGTCTCGGCATCTTGCCAGGGTGCCTGGTGATAAATCAGGGTAGAGAGACCACGTGTTATAAGGGGCTTCAGAAACTGGGTTTCTCCACAGAGTCTGCAGCAGAGTATCTCTCATTTTAGGGTGCACTAATTGTAGTAAAACATCTCTGGGCACCTCCTTGCCAATGCGGGGCGATCGGGGGAGATGATATATCTTTTCAATAGCTAAGTCCCCTGGCGCTGCTGTAGGGAGAATGAGGTGCAGGAATGGCTGTATTGTCTCCAGCAGAGACTCCTCTCCCTCCACCTCCGCCATTCCCCTAACTTTCAAGTTACCTCGGCGCAGCTTACCTTCAAAGTCCCACATGGTGGCACGCATAGCTCTGATATCCACATCCATATCATGAAAGCTATCCGCCAGTTCGTTATGTGCCTCTGCAAACTCAGTCATTTTCTGCTCCAGGTGGCTGGTGCGTTCCCCCATTGCCGCCATATCTGCCCTCAGCTCACCTACAATGTCTCTGACATCGTCCTGGATGGAGCGGCGGAGGTTATCTAAAAGGCTCTGTAGGGAGCCATAAGTTATGGAGGCCGCATTCTCTTCCCTGCTGCGGGGAGACCGCTCTGCTGACTCGCGGGGGGAGCGAGTATCCTGTAGAGAGCGGGAAGCTGCCACCGCAACAGGCGCCATCTTAGCTGCTGGTGCTGCCTGGCGCTCCGGAGGGAAAAAAATCTGTGACCCTCTGTGGTGGTCCACGGCTTCGGGAGCCGGTCCTAGGCATCCCGACTCACTAAGGAGGCTGCTGGCACAGTAAGGGAGTCGGTAGAAACCGTTATTCGCCATTAAATACCGGGCAATTGGTCACCTCCTGCGAAGCTCCCTGGTTATGCATCCTGCATGTTCAGAGTCAGGACACGCCCCCAATACTGCCGTTTTTATAAGTTAGGCAGTCGTTAAGAGGTTAAATGAAACTTTTTTGTTTATGATACTTCCTGGAGTTTAGGTTAAAAAGCTGGAAGGACAAGAAGCACGATATGATCTTATCTGAGTAGACCGTAGAAAATGTAAAATCAGAAGTGATTACCTGGTAAGGTTATGTGATCATAACCAATATGAATGCTTGAAAAGGCTGCTTCAGACCTCCAAAAAGAAAATAAAATCAAGCCCTGGAATGGAATTGATGAATTATTGCTCTACCTGGAGATTTAATAAGAAAAAGACTCATACAGTCCCTACAGATTATATCGATTTTATTGTCAATGTGTTTCAAAGTAGTCCACTTCTTGATCAGGACAAACCATAGTAACCAATTTTCTATGTTTCAAAATTGCAATGTATCTGTATAAATTGTATAACATACTGCGAATGTCGGATTTTTTATTTTTTTTTGCACCCATAGACTTCAATGGGTTAGTCTCATCCTATTTCCAGAAGAAAATTGTGCATGCTGCAATTTTTTTCACACACAGATTCAGTTAGTGAAAATAGTGGGTCGTCTGCACTGCCCCATTTAATAACATTGATCTGAGGTCCATTTTTTCACAGATAGTGCTTAGATAGAAATATAATCATGTTAACCTGGATTTAAAGGGATTTTGTCAGTCAATTCATTTCACCCAAACATCATGAATAGCTTTGCAGACTTATAAATTATTCCCTGACATGCTCAGGGGTTTCAGAGGTAATATACAATGAAAATCACTGTCAAGTCACTCTGGCATGTGTACAAAGGAAGAGATCTGTCAAACATCTGCAGCAATGCTGGGAAAGCCAGCCAGGAACAAACCTACATCTTCAAAGTATATTTTCTCGGAAACTCCATCAAATTTCAGAGACTAATTTACCTGCCTGGAATTGTTGTCATCATTGTTGTTTCTGCTGCTTCTTTGTCACTGGCATATTTCTTTTGTCATATATAAAGTAGTGCAGGCTTCAAGCTGAAACTCCCTGAAGAATAGCCAGATCACTTCTTTTAGCGGCTTTACAGCTTTTAAAGCCTGAAGCAGAACTTCAAAGTATGTTTTCTCTGAAACTCCATCGAATTTCAGAGAGTAATTTACCTGATGTCTTCCATGTCGTATCTGCGGTGGCTTTGCCGCAGGCATATTTCTTTGTCATATATAAAATAATGGAGGCATATATGAAATAATGAAGAATCAGAAGGTCACTATTTTTAGGGCTTCACAGCTTTTAAAGCTGGAAGCAGTTATCAAAAAGTTAAAAAAAGATCAAACATACGCACAGCAAGTCATTTTGACATAGTAGTGCAAATATTGATTATTTTTCAAATGTATTGTGTGCTCTTTCAGATATTTAAGAAGCAATATCCATATGATGGCCATATGCAATTTTATAGATGAATTTATCACATAAGTGTAGAAGAGGTGGCCTCGCATGCTGCTGATGCTCTAAAATAATAAAAGTTTGCTCTTAAAAAAAAGCTAAAAAAAATAATAATAATAATGCTAACATAATAATGATAAAATAATTTTAAGTTCTTTGGACTTCACAACTGCTGCCACATCTGGCATTTTTTCCAAAATTCACACCCTCCAGGTGTCAAAAAGACCTGCAAACTCCAGTAAGCTTAAAAAATATTGGTGAAGAGGGTATGTGGGAAGTCTTTATTTAAATAAAGTATTATTTTCTTCCTGTGTTTTTTTAACTATTAACTTGCCAGGTTGGAAATGGCGATGTCTGAAAAATACCCATCCATTACTAACCTCTGCGCTTCATTTCAGATGTCAATTCACAGCTGACATCCACCTCATTAACCATTTCCCCAAATGCCCCGCAACAGGGCAATCACAAAGAGCCTGGACAAGTGGTAAAATTGGCACATCTAATAGAACCGCCATATAGGCAGTGGCTGCGGGCTGCTGCTTTAAGGCTAAGTAGGGCCAAATTACCATGGAACTTACCACCCTGATAATACAAAGCTGTCTGCTTCACCTTGGCTGGTTATCAAAAATAGGCAGGAGTCCTTAATTTATTAATGAAAAAATGATTTTGATCCCTTCTATTTTTCATAACAAGCAAAGTCAAAGCAGACAGGAATGCAATCCACAGCTCTATCTTTTACCTCACTGCTTATTAAGAAATTATCAAAAAAATCATTTTTTAATTTTTTTTTTCCAAGTGGTTCGCTGGTCAATCAAAGCTATGCTAAAACTTGACATGGCTGTGATTTAGCTGGAATTGCCCTCTCTGGTAAAGCTTGCTGATTGGCTGCCCTGCAGTCATTCAACAATCTTTTTTTGGGTAGAAAACCAAAACAGGAACATGAATGTATAGTTAGAAGTCCGTTTTCAGGGTTGAGCATAGGACACCAGGTCTCCGGTATGAACTCAGAACTCTACAGTTTGGTTGAGCATTACTGCTTACAAAAATAAATGCATTGTACAAAATTACAATATAAAGTTCACTTCATTGGTACATTTTTCTCTTGAATTTGTTAAAATCTAATTTCATAAAGACAAAAAGGTTGACACAAGGAATGTTAAGCTAATAAAGCTTTGTATTCTTCACAATGCTTAAATTATGAATCTAGAAATCTCCTTGTTGTGGTGCAGATTAATTATCCATAATTTATATTTTGCACACAATTAATAATTCATTAATTATATTAAATGGAAAGAAGGGATAAATGATCAAATAAATGAGAGCTTACCAGTAGTCACCCTCCCACTGCTATAAATCATTTTATCACTACATTTCTGTAAGCAATACAAGCAGAGTTAACTTACTTTGATTTGTTTCTTGTCCCCTAGGTTACATGATTTAGCTATCAGTCTACAAAAATATTGTAAATCAGATGTTAGTATTTAATGCCAATAGCTTTAAGCTATAACAAAAATGTGACAAAATGCTTCAAAATCAATAGTGTTCAATGAAATGAAAATGGAATCTATGGAAAATAACAGAAGGCAGCAACATGGCAGAAATAAGGACATTGCTCAAGACATTTTGTAGCAAACTCATGGGACACCCCTAAAACATACCACCTAAATGCACCACTCGAACTGTATTGTCCTGTTATGTCCTATGAAAATCTTTCCTCATTATAAGGTATATCAACCAGGGATGAGCGAGTACCTTAATATTTGTACTCACTATACTCGCAACGAGTAGGTACCGGTACTCGCTACTCGTTGCGAGTATAGCGAGTACGCATACTTTCGCAGTGTATCTATAGATACACTGCAAAAGTAGCCTAAAAGTGAGTTAAAGTTATTAAAATAATAAACTTACATACTCACCTGTCTGACGCCTGCATCGGGCCCGGCAGAGAAGCCATCCGATCGTGGGACAAGTACCTGTGACTACCAGCCAATCAGATGGCCGGTAGCGATTTCGCCAATCAGATGGCGCCACGTCACAACCACGTCATCGCTAGCGGCCACCTGATTGGCCAGATTTCAAGGTCCTGACAGTACATCTAGGCCCTTGCAAACTGGCCAATCAGGTGGCCGCTAGCGATCACGTTGGTTGTGACGTGGCACCATCTGATTGGCTGGTAGTCACAGGTCCTTGTCCAGTGATTGGATGGCTTCTCTGCCGGTCCAGGAGCAGGCGTCGGACAGGTGAGTATGTAAGTTTATTATTTTTAACAACTTTTACTCACTTTTAGGCTACTTTCGCAGTGTATCCATAGATACACTGCGAAAATGAGATATCGCTACTCCGAGTACACATAAGTACTCGGAGAGTAGCGAGTAGCCCGAATATCGCTACTATTCAGCAAATACCGAATAGTAGCGAGTATACTCACTCATCCCTAATATCAACTAAACATGACATCCTTAGCTATCAGCAGCTGGAACATCAAGGATTGAATGCTTAAGCTTTTGTGTTCAAGATAAATTACCCAGACTTCAAAGAAAGAACATTAACATCCAAATCCTCCTGGAGACATTAGCTCGAGCGGTGTCCGCTAACTATTGGAATTGTTAGCGGACACCATGTCGCGTATGGAGAGCCCATGTGTGCCTAAACATTGGAGCTCCCCCACAAGTGACCTCATTTTGGAAACTAGACCCCCCAAGGAATGCATCTAGATGCATAGTGAGCACTTTGAACCCCCAGGTGCTTCACAAATTGATCCGTAAAAATGAAAAAAGAAAATTTGTGTGAAAAAAAAAGTACTTTTTCCTTCTTACAGATCAATTTGTGAAGCACCTGGGGTTCAAAGAGCTTACTATGCATCTAGATGCATTCATTGAGGGGTCTAGTTTCCAAAATGCGGTCACTTGTGGGGAAGCTCCAATGTTTAGGCACACAGGGGCACTCCATACGCGACATGGTGTCCGCTAACTACTGGAATTGTTAGCGGACACCATGTCGCGTATGGAGAGCCCCTGTTTGCCTAAACATTGGAGCTCCCCAACAAGTGACCCCATTTTGGAAACTAGACCCCCCAAGGAATGCATCTAGATGGATAGTGAGCACTTTGAACCCCCAGGTGCTTCACAAATTGATCCGTAAGAAGGAAAAAGTACTTTTTTTTCACACAAATTTTCTTTTTTCATTTTTGCGGATCAATTTGTGAAGCACCTGGGGGTTCAAAGTGTTCACTATGAATCTAAATACAGCGAAGCCCTTTTTTATTTTTTTTCTAGGACTAATTCTAGAAAAAAAAAAGGCATGGGGCTCCACCATATTTTTGGTCCAGCCAGGTACAACTTGGCAGCTACGGATTGCCACCAACCCCCAGCTGCCTCGTTGTACCTGGCTGGCAACCAAAAATACAGCAAAGCCCTTTTTTTCTTCTAGAGCTAATTCTAGAAAAAAAATGGCGTGGGGCTCCGCCATATTTTTGGTCCAGCCAGGTACAACTAGGCAGCTGGGGGCTGGAATCCGCAGCATTGAGAGGCCCAAGCATTCTGGGCCCCCCATGCTGCGAATTGCAGTCCGCAGCCACCCCAGAAAATGGCGCATTCATTGAAGCGCCATTTTCTGGCGCTGTACCCAGACTCTTCCAGTTGCCCTGGTGCCGGTGGCAAACTGGGTAATAAAGGGGTTAATGCCAGCTTTTTATTGGCAGATGGCACTAAGCCCGAGATTCATAATATAGGGCCAATGTTAGACCCACCATTAGGAATCTCTGGTAAATAGTCAGAAAATACACACAGAGAAAAATCTTTTTATTTGAAAAAAAAACACAAACAAAATTCGGACTCCATCTTTATTATAAAGATACGACGTAGTCCATAACGAAGGTCCCATGACGCTCGATCGTCTCCGACGCAGTCCACAACGAAGGTACCGCGATGCTCGATCGCCTCTGCTCAATCCAGAGACTGCAGCAAGGGATCAAGTGTCCTCTTCCTACAGCCTCTGGGGTCAGAGTTATGGTGCACTGTATGACAATGATCTGTCATACAGTGCACCATGACTATGATCCCAGAGACTACAACAAGAGGACACTTTATCCCTTGTTGCACCCATCCATCCACGCACGCACACAACCACGCACGCACATCCACGCACGCACATCCACGCACACACACATCCACGCACACGCTGACATCCACGCACGCACATCCACACACATCCACGCACATCCACACACATCCACGCACATTCACGCACACATCCACGCACGCTGACATTCACGCACGCTGACATACACGCATGCACACATCCACGCACGCAAGCTGACATCCATGCACACATCCACGCACGCACGCTGACATCCATGCATGCACGCTGACATTCACGCATGCACGCTGACATCCACGCACGCACGCTGACATCCACGCACACATGCTAACATCCACGCACGCTGACATTCATGCACGCTGACATCCACGCACGCACACTGACATCCACGCACACACGCTGACATCCACGCACGCACACATCCACGCACACACATCCATGCATGCTGACATCCATGCACGCTGACATCCATGCACGCTGACATCCACGCACGCTGACATCCACGCACGCACACATCCACGCACGCACGCTGACATTCATGCACGCTGACATCCACGCACGCACGCTGACATCCACCTACGCACACATGCACGCTGACATTCACGCACACATCCACGCACGCACGCTGACATTCATGCACGCTGACATCCACGCACGCACGCTGACATCCACATACGCACACATGCATGCTGACATTCACGCACACTGACATCCACACATGCACACTGACATCCACGCACGCACATATCCACGCACGCTGACATCCACGCACATCCACACATGCTGACATCCACGCAAGCTGACATCCATGCACGCACGCTGACATTCATGCACGCTGACATCCACGCACGCACGCTGACATCCACGCACGCACATATCCACGCACGCTGACATCCACGCACATCCACACATGCTGACATCCACACATGCTGACATCCACGCACGCTGACATCCATGCACGCACGCTGACATTCACGCACGCTGACATCCACGCACGCACGCTGACATCCACGCATGCACACATCCACGCACGCTGACATTCACGCACGCTGACATCCACGCAAGCACATATCCACGCACGCTGACATCCACGCACATTCACACATGCTGACATCCACACATGCTGACATCCACGCACGCTGACATCCATGCACGCACGCTGACATTCACGCACGCTGACATCCACGCTCGCACGCTGACATCCACGCATGCACACATCCACGCACGCTGACATTCACGCACGCTGACATCCACGCACGCACGCTGATATCCACGCACGCTGACATACATGCATGCACACATCCACACACGCACGCACATCCACACACACGTCCACGCACACATCCATTTATGCACACATCCACGCACACTTCTATGCACACACACGTCTATGCACGCACACGTCCACGCACACGTCCACGCATGCACACGTCTACGCTCACTCATGTACGCTCACGTCCACGCACGCACATGTCCACGCATGCACCCCCCATCTATCTATCCATTCACCCATCCATCCATCAATCCATCCATCCATCTATCCATTCATTCATTCATACATACATACTTACACTCTCGATCCACCGATGAGCAGGAGGCTGGAAGAGGAGGTGGAGAGAGGAGCCATGGCCACCGACCGGCGGGCAGGGGAGGCACACAGCTGGAGGCAGGACGGCTGCAGCGGCGGGTGCACCGAGGTATGCAGCCCGCCGCAGGAGGTGAGGGGGGGCAGCACACAGGACTGAGATGGGGCTGCCTGGGGGGGAATCTTTTGGAGGGGACCAGACAGTGTTGCCGGCAGGCACACCCGCAGGTGCAGCCCGCCGGCATATACATAATAATAGAGGGGGGCGGGCAGTTTGGGGGACGGGGGGCCCCCCTGTGAGTCATGGAGCGGGAGGGGGGTGAGGAGGGGTGGACACATGCCGATCCGCCCCTCCAGATCTGATTGGAGAGCTCCAATCATATCTGGAGGGGTGAATCCCTATGATTCCCTCCGATCGACAGTTTCACTTTTAAACTGCTGATCGGAGGTGTCCTGGGCATGGGGGGTTAATCCACCCCCTGTGGGGTCATCTACAGGCTGTCACAGAGCAGCAGCATCTGTGACACCTGAGTGACCCCACTCACAAGAGCTGCAGCAGCTCGAATCTGCCAGGACGTTGTACAACGTCCTGTGTTGGTAACAGGCAGAAACACAGGACGTTGTACAACGTCCTATGTCGGGAAGGGGTTATGTCAGACATCTACAAGGTTCTACAGAGGAAGACAGCCCAATTCCAGTCAAAGGGTAAGGTTCTCCTCTGCGGAGACCTCAATTCCAGGACAGGTACAGAAAATGACTGTAACCAGAAGGAAACAAATATGTGCTAGTAGATGAGTCATTTTACAGCGACTCAGTACAGACAGCAAGAAACAGCTATGATAGAGTGGTGAACAAATGTGGCAGAACACTGCTGAACTTCTCCTGAAGCCTGGGCCTGTATATACTGCATGGGCGCATCAGGTGGGACTTATTAGGGAGATTTACACTAAACTCCCACTTGGGCAGTAGTGTGGTGGATTATGCCATAACAGACATGGACTCAGCAAACATAAACACCTTATAGTCACCTGCAAAACCAACTTGTCAGACCATAACCAGTGGTGTATATGAGATCCACGGACAAACCACCCACAGAAAAGCCTCCACAACCTACCACCATCCTTCAAGTGGCCTAAACAGTTAGGCACTGAATACATCAAAATGAGCAACAGAACTGAGATCCAAGAGCTACTTGTACATTTTAACACAAGTAGCTACACATCAAAACAGCAAGGGGTCAACCTAGCAGCAAATGATTTTAAAAAGATCCTATTTACCATGGCAGAACTAGCAGGCCTCAGAAAGACCAACCCCAAGAGACCTACAAATAAAGAATGCCAAAATTGTGTGACAAAGAATGCAAGGCACTACGCAACTCCCTAAGGATGGCCTCAAACCAAAAACACAGAGACCCCAACAACAGGGACCTTAAAGCAGCCCATGACACCCTACAGAGGCAATACTAGTGCATCTTAAGGGAGAAAACACAGAGGCACACCTCCCAGAAGCTACGGCAGCTTGAAGACTTCCTCCAGGGCAACTCATTCTGGGGGACCTAGAGTCATTAAAGCCCAAGTAGTACACCCTTCACATCCTGAATGGCAACATATGGCACAACTACTTCGAGAGCCTCTACAGGAAGAAGAACTAACTCCAGAACAGCAGCATTTAGCCAATAAACTGAGGAACATGTAGGAAACAATCAAGGACTTCCAAAACCCTCTGGACTCACCAATCTGTGTGCTAGAAATAAAGGTTAACACATTTTTTTTAAAGAGAAGGTAACATACCAAAATAAGAAGAAAGGGTAAATACTTACGGTAATTTATATGTTAACACTGTTTCTTTTATATAACCTTTATGGCCCCTTTACACGCAGCTACAGGTAACAGGTTTTCCACAGGTAACTTACTGGCTGCAGTGAAATCATGGAGACATGGTTCTATCTTGGTGCTGTGTACAAATGGAACTATGTCTCCATGATTTCACTGCAACCAGTAAGTTACCTGTGGAAAACCTGTTACCTGTAGCTGCGTGTAAAGGGGCCATTACAGATAAACTGATCAACTCATCCTCCTTAAATACTCAAACTCATCAAAAACATGGAGCAAAGAAAGCACATAATGCCCCCACCTACAATAAAGAAAAAGATACAGCCTAATTAATCTAATAGAAAGTAAATCCTTAAATCTGTAATTTTGGCTATTTAAATTTAGCATATCTAATCTTCATTACATGCTGTTTAAAAAGCAGTTAGTGGACTTGAGAGGTTTGCTTACAGTTTGCAAATACCTTTAATCTAAAATTTCTATTCAATATGTTTAAGATCAAAAGGAAAACTCTGAACATACCATGGCAATTTCATAAGAGGGGAAAAATAATAAGTGACTCTTTCTGTTCTAATAGTGGCAAGGTTTTAGAGGAATTTGTTCATATTATATCATATTTAAAGTATAACAATTTTAAAGAAGCACTAGACTTGTGGCACTAGCACCTATGATGTTACAGAGCATGTGATTTGTGAGGAAATATGACAGCATAATCAATGATGAATGGTCTGTGATATTACCTGTCAGAAAGCAACATCTGCTGAAAAGTGTAGCAATGTGTAAAACAATAAGAAGGACACACGTTGGATATTGTAGAGTAATGAGGGCAACTTCTCAGGAAAATTTGCATGCAACAGAAAAAAAGAGGGTAATACTGCCCAAACATTCATAAAACACCAAAGAGAGTCCATACCAGTGTTCATATGCAATGAAGTGTTTATTAAACCCATCACATGGGGACAAAAATAAATGGTGTAAATGTTACAATAATAAAAATGGAAAGTAAGCGACAGAGGGAGAAAAGGAAAATACATGTACTAGTATAAGTAGAAGAAAAGTAACAATGGTATATTAGGGTAACCTCTTAAAGTGTCAATTTGTAGCGGTCAATAATAAAGCAGATGGTGGTTATGTGGCACCACAGAGTCCGGTTGCCACAGTGGCATTGCCTCCCTTCGGGGGTGATGTCATGCTTAGAAGCAAGAAAGGGTATCCACACCAGGTAAACCCACAGCATGCAATAACTTCCTGACTCCAGGCCTGAAGGGGGAGCTCGAGACCCGGGTTCAGGGGAGCTCCCTATGAATTCTGGCTTGTGAGTGGGGTTAGCAAGTTCAGTTCCTAGGAGGACTGGGATGACGACCTGTGGACTGGAGCAGTGCTAAGCTCATCCCAGGCAGAGTAGAGAGTGAAGGAAGAACAAACGTGAGCGACCCGTCAGAGAGGGTCAAGGAGAAAGCAGGCCTGGGGAATGGAGCCAGTTGCCCAGCTCACCTAAGCGTAAAGCACCAGAAACGGACACTGAAGTCCTAGGTTGTGAGGGTACTACAGACCCAGCAGCCAAAAAACTCTATGTCTCCCGGCCACAGCAAAGCACCTGAAGGCACAGCACCATTGGAGAGCTCAGGGACAGTCGCCAGAGGAGTGGTGCCCGGAAGGGCTCAAGCTGCCTGCCATACGGGTGAGAGACTTAAGAGCAGGAAGAGAGGGCCGCAGCTTAGCTACAGGCAGCCCGGACAAGCAAAGAGAAGCGCAGCAGGGAGGCCTCAGAACTCACTGGGTGAGGAGATCCCTAACTTGCTTCCAGGCCACCCAGATTCCTAACATCTCCTGTGGACAATGTCCTGAAATCCAGTGGCCTACAAATGCTGTAGACTATACCAGTTGTCCTGGGGAGCTGCTCCACCCATGGGGAGCAATACCACCTTAGCTGCGATCCCATCATTCCCAGAGGTCCCGCACCGCAGCATCAGCCTTCCATTGCCGAACATCACGGGTGGCGTCACAACAACCATCCCCAAAACCAAAATCCCCGAACTTTTATTGACACCGCCAGGGTCATGGAGCCGGATCTAGAACCTGTGGCTTTCCCCATCAGTACTGTAACCCAGTTCCCAGTATCCCATGGCCCTGGGGAGGCGTTTCAGTTACCTTACTAAAAGTCCAGTAGAGAGTTAATCCCATCAACCCTGAATAAAATGCAGAGGGCTTACTGTAAACTAAATAAAAGCTTACTTATTATTCCAACCAGATAAGGTGAGTCTGCCTGTACTGAGTACATGTGGAGATTAAGATGATTGCTAGTGTGTTCAGGCACCAGAGAGAGGCCAGCCAAGAGATTCTAGTCACAGGGTGTTTATTCACAACGTGTTTCGACAGCATTGCCTGTCATCATCAGGTGACCCATTGGATTGCCCCTTTTGTTTTCTTTTCTCTGTACTGAGTATATTTTAGGGACGGCCCCGACATGTGTTTCGCATCAGGTTGATTTGGGGTGCATGTGGTGAGGGGCGCAGGTTAGGAGTATATGTATGGTGTCTTGATTGGGCTCAATGTGTATCACCAGCACTTAAACGTATGTGCGGCCAGCAGCAGGGCGACGAGGAGGCATTCGTGAAGCACCCCGGGTTAGGAAGAACCTTTCCGCTGATATCAAAGACCCAGGGCACTCCCAAATGAAACCTCCTGATGCTGCCCATTTTTGGCCGCCCAGAATGCAGGCACCCAACTAAATTCACTATCACAATTGAGGTGAGGGCAACAGAGCTAATTCAGATTATTCAGTCTCCTGCACGTTACCATGTAGTATAAGCTGCCCAGGGGCTACAACTATCTCTGATAACCCCTGCGTCCTTCATGTCCTGCAACATCTCTTTTGCTTTCTGGTAGTGTGCTTTGTGGTACAGGCCTGTATCTTTCTTTAATGGGTGGATGGTTTCCTGTGGGTATGTGATGGTGTACCCATTTTATCCTCCCAAAATCGAGTGGATGCTTACTAACACCTATTCATACTCTTGAACTACCCAATAAACTGTGTTTCTGGTGAGAAGGTGTGTTGTCAGTTCCTACATGGAGCTCCTGACACCATTTCTCTAGCTGCTTCTTGGAGTTGTGAGGTTCATCTGACACTGACTGAGCTAGTGATTCAGCTACGTGTATGGAGTTGTTGTCTACATGGTACAACTTAGCAACAGTGGAATATCTTGGTAGCTTTATTTCTTCATCACCATAATTCAATACACATACAGGTACCCTTCCTTTGCGAACATCAACCATCCCCCTGGCTGTCAGGAGTGTAGGACTACTGTCAGACATCACTGGCTCTACTACTGCCTGGTAGTCCTGCCCTCTGAGGCCTACTGCTACCCGACACCAGATCATCATTTCACTTCTTGGTGGCACTACAATAGGAATTGGGTCTATTACACATACGCTACCAATTTCACCACTTGACAGTGTTACCTTTTACTGGTACACAAGGGCTCGGATCTTCTTCTGAAGAACCCTCCTCTCTCCTGGAGTAGCAGTATCTGCACTCTGTTGAAGCAAAAACAGCACTTCATCTAGACAATTAACCATTATATTTGTACCAAGTATCACATAGGGATCCCTCTCACTAGGATTACTCTCAACCACAATGAGTCCTTGATTTTTTTAATTTCACCCTCCCCACCTTTACAGTTACCTCCCGATACCCCTCTATATTGACAGGCAACCCATTGGTAGCAATAATATTCAAGTTAGGGCTTGGAGGGTCAAGTTCGAATTCAGACCAGAACCGTTTGTAAAGGATACTCGGAATGGTGGTCACCTGGGATCCGGTGTCTACCAAAGCAGTGGTAGCAATGCCGTCTATGATGATGGACAGGTACGGACAATCTCCCACGTACCTGCACAGCCAATTGGATGGGCCTGGATAGTCTACTCCTGGGGTTGCTCATTTAAAGGGCAGAACCGGTAGTTGTGCCCTTCCTTGTTGCACTTGCAACAGATAGGCTGTCCGCTGGAGCTGTAGCGGTCTGTGGCCCTCCATCGAAGCGGCGGTGTCTAGGGATAAGCGAGTATAATTGTTACTATTCGGTACTCGCCGAATAGTAACGATATTCGGGCTACTCACTACTCCCCGAGTTTCTTGTGATTACTCGGAAGTAGCGAGCAGGTCTTTAACTTTCGCAGTGTATCTATATATACACTGCGAAAGTGCACTAAAAGTGAATAAAATTTGTTAAAGAATAATAAAAATATCATTCTCACCTATCTGATGCCTGCATTGGGACCGGAAAAGAAGGCATCTGATCAACGACAAGGGCCTGCAAGTCTGACAGCCAATCAGATGGCAAGACGTCACAAACCATGTGATCGCTACTAGGGATGAGTGAGTATGCTGGTCACTACTCGGTACTCGCACGAATATCTCGGTACTCGGGGTGCTCAGCGAGTACCGAGAAATCTCGCGATACTTTTGCTATGCTCGGGGTCCACCTCCCTGCAAGTTGGCGCTCTTTACAGAGCCAGCCCACATGAAGGGATTGGCTGACAGACACTGAAATGCCACAGCCATGTTGGTTGTGGCTTTACAGTATTGGCTGGCCGCACAGCATCATCAGGTTTTTATAAGACCTGACTGATCGTGCTCGTCACTCTGCTCCACAGACAGTCAGTGTAGGAGAGGTGCTGCTGATTGATGGACAGATTTGTGGCCTTTCAGCTAGTGTAGGCGCAGGGCTGACAATCTAATTACCACAACAGTCCTTCTGAGGAATAATAGAGGCTGTATACAGGCAGGCATGGAGACAGGGTATATAGCAAACTTCGTTGTGCCAGTATAACAGCCTGCATTACATCTGGGACTGGTGTACAGGCTGGAAATCTCATCCATTCCAAAACAGTGATTTTAGGGATTAATTTAGCTCTCTATAGGCAGGAGTAAGTTGTAGTGTAAATTAGGATATGCCAAAAGACTCGGTATTCTCGTCAGCGTTTGTGTCTGACCAGTCCACCTGCAGGGCCTTAATCTCTAATCTCAGTGTTCAGCTAAAAAACCAACTCTTGTCTGCATTCATTTAGCATCTTAGTGCAGTTGGTGTAGGTTGTAGCGTAAATTAGGATACGCCAAAAGACTCGGTATTCTCGTCAGTGTTTGTGTCTGACTAGTCCACCTGCAGGTCCTTAATCTCTAATCTCAGTGTCCAGCTAAAAACCAACTCTTGTCTGCATTCATTTAGCATCTTAGTGCAGCAGGAGTAGGTTGTAGCGTAAATTAGGATATGCCAAAAGACTCGGTATTCTCATCAGTGTTTGTGTCTGACCAGTCCACCTGCAGGGCCTTAATCTCTAATCTCAGTGTCCAGCTAAAAACCAACTTTGTCTGCATTCATTTAGCATCTTAGTGCAGCAGGAGTAGGTTGTAGCGTAAATTAGGATACGCCAAAAGACTCGGTATTCTCGTCAGGTTTGTGTCTGACCAGTCCACCTGCAGGGCCTTAATCTCTAATCTCAGTGTCCAGCTAAAAACCAACTTTTGTCTGCATTCATTTAGCATCTTAGTGCAGCAGGAGTAGGTTGTAGCGTAAATTAGGATACGCCAAAAGACTCGGTATTCTCGTCAGCGTTTGTGTCTGACCAGTCCACCTGCGGGCTTTAATCTCTAATCTCAGTGTCCAGCTAAAAACCAACTATTGTCTGTATTCATTTAGCATCTTAGTGCCGCAAGAGAGGTTTGTAGCTTCAATAGATACGCCAAAACATGGTATTCGCGTCAGTGTTTGTGTCTGACCAGTTCCAGCTGACGGATTAACGCTGTAATCTGTAATCTCAGTGTGCAGCTAAAAACCAATCTTTTGTACGCATTCATTTAGCTGTATACAGGCAGCACAACATTAGCGAAATGTGCAAGGCCGGGCAAGGGACAAGGAACTGGACGTATGGTGGTGCAGCCATGAGGCCGAGGCCATGTGCAAGCTCGAATTGCGCCAGACAAACACCCACATCATCTCGCTCGCACCTTCCTGTACCAATTTCTAGGGGACCGCAGCAGTACACCACTATTAAGCCAAAACCAGTGTCAACAGGTTGTTAGTTGGATAGCGGATTATGCTTCCAGTCAGTTTGGCACCACCACAAATACCCTGTCTTCCAGCGGTCAAGTGTCAGTAGCCGTGAGACTGACCGCACATTCCACACCTGATACTCCTTCCTCCCACCATGCCGAGTGCCGGCCCCGGCATAATGATCCCACACTTGGACACTCTGAAGAGCTGTTCACTTATCCATTCGTAGATTCTGGCCTCTCGCCAGCTCCAGTTGAAGTGGGTCATGAGGTGATCGTATGTACCGATGCCCAAATATTTGAGCAGCCACGGTCTCATGAAGGCAACGGTGGGAATGTGTCTCAACAAGGAAGTGGACAATGATGAGACTCAATTGCCAGAAAGTCAGGAGGAGGACCAGGGTGCGGAAGTGGAAGACGACATGGTGGATTATCCAGCAACTGACCCAACCTGGCAGGAGAACATGCAGAACGAGGACAGCAGTACACAGGGGGAGTTAGGCATAGCATCACAACAGGCCGGAAGAAGCAGGGTGGAACAACAACACGACAGAACTTGCCAGTACAACTGTTAGGTCTTCCCGAGTCTGGGAGTTTTTTAAGGTGTCTGCAGATAATTCCAAAAAGGCCATTTGCAACACCTGCCATGCCAGCATCAGCAGGGTAGCAAAACTAGCAGCCTGACCACCAGCAGCATGATCAGGCACATATCAGCAAAGCACCCGACTTTGTGGTATGTACAGCAGAGTCCAGGAGCAGTGTCTGCGGGTGACACCGCTGCGTCTTCCACTGTTGTGCGTGCAAGCCAATCCCCTGTCCATACTGCAGGCGAAGATGCCTCCTCTCCTTCACCTGTACTTGCAGAAGCAGAAATAGCACCATCATCAGCCACGTCCTTGTCCCAGCGCAGTGTTCAGTTATCCATACACCAATCTTTGGAACGCAGGAGCAAATACGCTGCCAACGCCCCGCATGCCACAGTTCTAAATGCACACATTTTGCGACTGCTTGCGCTGGAAATGTTGACTTTTAGGCTGGTGGAGACGGAAGCATTCCACAACCTGATGGCGGCGGCTGTCCCACGTTAATCGGTCCCCAGCCGCCACTATTTTTCCCCGTGTGCTGTCCCGTGTTACAGAAGCACGTGTCACAAAACATCACATGTGCCCTTAACAACGCAATTTCAGGCAAAGTCCACCTAATCACGGACATGTGGACAAGTGCTTGTGGGCAGGGCCGGTACATCTCGTTGACGGCACACTGAGTTAATATTCTGGAAGCCAGGACCGAGTCTGAGCTTGGGATGGAACACGTCCTTCCAACACCAAGGATTGCAGGCCCTAACTCAGTTAGGGTTTCACCCACAGTGTACAGCTACGTAGCGTCATGCTCCTCAGCCTCCTCCTCCACTTCACCCTCCACACCAGTCCCAAGCTGGAAGCACTGCAGCACTGCCTTGGCTAAGCGGCAACAGGCTGTGCTGAAGTTAATATGCGTAGGTGATAAACCCCACAATGCTGAAGAGTTGTGGACAGCTCTGAAACAGCAGGCAGATCACTGGCTCACACCGCTGAACCTACAGCCAGGCATGGTCGTGTGTGACAATGGCGGGAACCTTGTGGCGGCTCTGAGGCAAGGAAAGCTGACACATGTTCCATGCGTGGCCCTTGTGCTCAACCTCGTGGGTCAGCGGTTTATTAAATCCTACCCGGAGCTGCCTGATCTGCCATCAAAGTACGTTGCCTGTGTACCCATTTCAGAAAGTCACCTACTGCTTCTGCCGCCCTTGCCAGCTTTCAGCAGAGTTTGCAGCTTCACAGACTGGTGCGTGATGTCCCCACGCATTGGAATTCCACACTGCACATGTTGGTCAGGATTTGTGAGCAGAAGAGGGCAGTTGTTGAGTACCAGCATCAACTAGGCCGTCAGTATACGGTTCAAACTCCACACAAAAGACCTCAGGAGTGGACATGGATGTACAACATATGTACCGTCCACCAAAACTTTGAGGACTCCACCAAGATGGTGAGCGGCGATAACGCCATCATTAGCATCACCATCCTGCTTCTCGGTCTTCTAAAACGCTCTCTGCTCAAAATCAAAGATGATGCATAGCAGGTGGAGCACGATGAATTGGAGCAAGAAACCGTACTGGGTGATTACACACAGCCCAGCCTCATCTCATCCCAACGTGCATTGGAGGACTATGACGAGGAGAAGGAGGATGAAGAAATAGAGCTTCTTTCATGCGGAATTGACAGTAATACATGCACAACAGTCAGACCCTCGGTTCAGCGTGGATGGCCAGAGGACAGGGGAGAGAAGGAGGAGGACGATGAGGCCAGCATGGCTTGTCATGCTGTTGGTGAGGACCCTGAAGTCTTGCCTGTTAACAGACTGGCGCACATGGCTGACACTATGTTACGCTGCCTGTCTAGTGACCCTCGTGTTATCAACATCTTGGCGGATACCCATTACTGGTTGGTGACACTTTTAGACCCACGCTACAAGGAGAACTTTATTTCTCTTATTCCCGAGGCGGAGAGGTCTACAAAAATGCCGCAGTACCAGAAGGCCATAGTCGCGGAATTAGTCAAAAAATTCCCTTCTGAAAACGCTAGTGGCAGAGGTCACGATTCGGTGCACAACCTAGGCGTCCGGCCAAGAGTGGCACTAGTGCAATCCAGCAGAGGTAGGGGAACACTCTCAAAGATCTGGGACATTTTTCTCAGCACCTCCTGTACCACAGGCCCTGAGGTGCGGGGTAGTGTCACCAGGACTGCAAAGTTTGCGAAGATGCTGAGGGAGTACTTTGCCGATCGTAGTAAAATGCTCCTAGACTCCTCTGTGCCTTATAATTATTGGGTATCCAAGCTGGACACGTGGCAGGTATTGGCTCTCTACGCCTTGGAAGTCCCGGCTTGCCCTGCCGCTAGCGTTTTGTCAGAGTGTGTTTTTAGTGCCGCAGGTGGAATCATTACTGATAAGCACACCCGCCTGTCAACTGAAAATGCTGACAGACTGACTCTAATCAAGATGAACAAGGGTTGGATTGGGCCTGACTTCACCACACCACCACCAAATGATAGCGGAATTTAAATTTTGTGCCGGTAGATTACCATGCACCTCCGCACACCAACACATCGGTACACACTTAATGTCTTTGGCTACTTGCTGTACTGCTTCTCCTTCTCCTCATCAGCCACCATCAAATGATCAGTGAAACCGTGGTTCATGATGCCATGAAAACATAATTGTTTTACATCATATTTATGATGATGACCCTAACCTTTCAAAAGTTAGGCAGTAGTTTCATGTATACCCCCCAGGGGTAAATGTTTTAGTCCATGCTTACAGAATGGGCATTACAAGTACACGAGACCTGCTTCTTTGTAATGGGAACAATATTTAGAGGCTCTCCTCTATGTTTCTTTCCAGGGGCATTGAAGTGCCTCTCAATTTTTGGCTGCCCTGCCTAGGGCAATACTAGAAAAGACCCACTTCCTTATAATGGGCACACTATTTAAAGAGGCCCTCATGCACATCTCTATCCAGGGGCATTGGGGTGTTTCCTTTTTGGCTGCCCTGCCTAGGGCAATACTACAAAACACCCGCTTCCTTAAAATGGGCACAGTATTTAAAGAGGCCCTCATGCATGTCTCTTTCCAGGGGCATTGTGGTACCTCCCAACTTTTGGCTTCCCTGCCTAGGGCAATCCTACAAAAGACCCACTTTTAATGGGCACAATATTAAAAGAGGCCCTCATGCATGCCTCTATCCAGGGGCGTAAGAGTGCCGCACAGTTTTTGGCAGCCCTGCGTAGGGCAACACTACAAAAGTCCCACTTCCTTAAAATGGGCACATTATTTAAAGAGGCCCTCATGCACACCTCCATTCAGGGGCATTGAAGTACCTCCCAACTTTTGGCAGCCCTGCCTAGGCCAATACTACAAAAGACCCACTTCCTTAAAATGGGCACATTATTTAAAGAGGCTCTCATGCACGTCTCTATCCAGGGGCATTGGGGTGCCTCCCAATTTTTGGCTGCCCTGCCTAGGGCAATCCTACAAAAGACCCACGTCCTTATAATGGGCACAATATTTAAAGAGGTCCTCATGCATATCTCTTTCCAGTGGCATTGGGGTGCCTCCCAATTTTTGGCTGCCCTTCCAAAGGGCAATACTACAAAAGACCCACTTCCTTATAATGGGCACATTATTTAAAGAGGCCTTCATGTACGTCTCTTCCCAGGGGCACGGGAGTGCCACACAATTTAAAAAAAAAAAATCTTTCATGTAATCCAAAAAACTAACATACACCAACTCTGTCTCACTAGCGGGTATGAGCCCTTAATATTTTCTCCATGAAAATCCATTTTGGTTTCATTTTGCAATGTTTTCTTGACAGTCCATAAAAGTGGCGTAATAGTCTGACAACATTCTTCACAGCAGTGACCTTGGGGTCTGAAATGCTTACAGGGGTCTTCCCCATGCTGTTCCCATGTCATTTGAGCACTGTTCTGATACTTTTGTGACATTTTTAGGGTTTATCCATGCTGCCGGGGGTCATGCCAGAAAAATACTCGGGTCTCCCATAGGATAACATTGGGCTCGGTGCTCAGGCCGAGTACACGAGTATCTTGGGATGCTTGGCCCGAGCTTCGAGCACCCGACCATTTTAGTACTCGCTCATCTCTAATCGCTACCAGCCACCTGATTGGCCAGATTGACAGGTCATCGATGTACGTTCAAGACCTAGCAATCTGGACAATCAGGTGGCAGGTAGCGATCAGGTGGTTTGTGACGTCTGGCCATCTGATTGGCCAGATCGCTACCAGTCATCTGATTGGCTGTCAGACTCGCAGGTCCTTGTCGTTGATCGGATGTTTTCTTTGCCGGTCCCGGTGCAGACGTCGGATAGGTGAGTATGATATATTTTTATTTTTTAACAACTTTAATTCACTTTTAGTGCACTTTCGCAGTGTATATACAGTTACACTGTAAAAGTACTTGCCCGGCCCATTCCCTGCCATTAGACTCGCTATACTCGCAGTGAGTACCGGGACCTACTCGTTGCGAGTATAGTGAGTCCGAATATTGCAGTACTCGCTCATCCCTAGCGGTGTCCTCTTCTTCATCCACGGTACGTCTTTCGAGCTGACAGCGAGCTGTATCTTTCCTTGTGGCTGTGTCTCTGTCTTGGGTTGCCTAGCACCCAGGAGCTTGGCCATTTCTATGCTCAGCTGGCGCACCTCGGAGCACAGGCTATCAAACTGGTCAGGGGTCACAGCCTGCATGTTGCTCTCTGCTGCAGGGGATAAAGAAGGTGCTTCCGGCAAAGAAGTTGTTTTAACCCATTGTGGCTGTGGGACTAAGTCTGTTAGTGAAGAGAGTTGCTGCCCCTTAAAGGTGAGTTCCTTTATAGTGGCAAACTCTGCATCAGAGTTTTCGAGAGCCCACCAGTATGCTTGCTTGCTGTCATCTGGTAACCTGAGCCCCCTTATGAACTGTTTAATAAGCATTTTATTTTCATCACATATACCAATTGGATCAACTTGTTTAAGCATTCTCAGCACTTCCTGCAGGCGTAAGGAGCAATCTAGGACACTTTCTTGTGCCCCCTGCTTGCAGTGGTAAAACAACATTCTAACTTCAGTCTCAGTATGATGTTCAAAGAGTTTCTTTAACTTTTCAAAAATTTGGACAATAGACCCCTGATCTTCCTCTGTCCAGTTTCGGGTTTCCAGCTCCACTGCACCTGTTAACTGTCCCATCACTACTAATGCTCTCTGCTTACCAGTCATCGCATACATCTCCAACACATTACATATCTTTCTCTTAAATGTGTCCAGGTTGCCTGGCTGTCATACTTGGGCAACCAGGCTGCATTAGGGACGTATGGCAGGGAGATCGTCATTATCGGGGCTACTGGTGCAGGCCCTACGGGTTGTGCATTTTGGGGCCTGTTTGCATCGATGGGCTGGTTTACTTGAGGGGCTGCTGCATCGTTTGCATCCAGGCACTCATTCTCGCTTTCCCCTAGTGAATCGCTGCCAGTCTCTGAAAAACTAAAGTACGCAGTCAGTTCCGCAGGCGGAGAGTGGAGCACCTCTGGTATTTCCAGATCAGGCCGCTACATTCAGCGGTTTTCGTCATAGCGTAGGGTGGGGGCTATCTTCGTGGCCTTGTAACACTCCTTTCTTTCCCGCTCTGTGGTGCAGAAATGGCGGCCTAGATTAACAGTTCACAAACACAGTCTATACACACCACACAGTACCCGGTTACACAGGGCACGGAATCCTGTTCATGACGCCAGGATTTTGTATCGTACCAAGGGATTATTGTACTCGGATCTCAGGCGTACTGTCACGGGGATGTCACGGGTGGTCGGTGCCCGAGTCCATGCCCCTGATGACAAAATAAAAAGGTGTATATTTACAGGGATTAAAGTTATTGTCAGTCGTGACGCCACCTGTAGATCCGGTGATGGCACCGGCGCTGCTGGGACCTACGGGGTGATGGGCAGCAGCAAGGTGTTGTAAGCCCTCTACAGGAAGAGCTGGGTACCCCGGGGCTGTAGGGTATGATGGTGGAATAGGGCAGCACAGTTGGGATGAGGCAGCGTAGTCATTTGGTGTGGGACAGGTTGAAGAAGGGACACGCACACAATAAAGTCTTTTTCTGTACCTTTTACTGATGGTTTTCCAGGTACACGTCCAGGGTTGAAGGGTGCAATTTGGGATTTCCACATCGAGTGAGGTATAGGCCTCCTTTTCCTGTCCCTTCTCTTGAGTCTGGTGTGTGAAACAAGGGCCTGACCTTTCTGTGTTCGTTACACCCGTGTTGCTGCACTGAGGGCTCTCTCTTGGGCTACTGCTATCTCTCCTGCGGTCCCTGGCTCTCAAATGTGGGGTGCTGCGGGTGTCCAGGAAACTAAGCCTCCGCGGTGTTCTGGATTCTCTGCTGGGCTAACTCTCTCCCCTGCAGACTCGGGCTCCAGTGACCGGTGTTCTGTGGGTGAGCCAGTATGGCTCCTCTGCCACCTTTTGTAGTGTTCCCTGCCTCTGCCTGTCATCCTCACTCTCTCTGGACCTCATACTGGCTCTGGCGGTGTGCTGGTTTCAGGCCTAGCATGGCTCCGGTAACCAGTACTGCTCACTAGGCACTGAGCTGACCTTCAGAGTTCTTCTAGTGACATCTTCACCGAGACCTATTTATGACTGCAAACATAACATGGCTGCCTACGGCCTGGAGATGAATTTGGTGTAGGAACATTAATCCCTATAAAGTCTGTGCTTACTAAGGCACTACCAACCATGGCATATACAATCTATATGTTAGCATGATATTGTCACGGGTTTGGAGGCGTTCCATTAACATCGTTAGGACGTCGTTGCGTGTAACACCAAGATTTAACAACTATAAGTTGTTGGATTGTTGATTGCAGGTTTGAGAACATGTTCTCAAATCTCACGATTATCTGTATCTGCCAACCTGGTATATCGTTGTGTGTGACACCGCGCTAACGATGTCGTTGACGACTTCGCCCATTCATAGCAATGAGCAGGATCATTCGCGGGGTATCGAACGATACCTGCTCACAACATCGTTGATGAGATCGCCACGATATCTTACGTGTGACATCTCACCAACATTGTAAAAACGATGTTTGCAACAACCGCGCGCCTACGAGATTGTAGCAGACATCATAGTAACATAGTAACATAGTATTTAAGGTTGAAGGAAGACCTAAAGTCAATCTAGTTCAACCCATAGCCTAACATGTTTATCCAGAGGAAGGCAAAAAAAAAACATGTGGCAACACTAAGCTCCACATTGCTAGAAGAAAAGTTCTCTGCAGCACTCAGCTACTACCAATGATGTACAAATGCTAACAAGCTATATATATTTGAGAAAAATTTTTAAAAACTCACGTTTTTTTCAAAAAACTCAAAATCTTATTTTTTTATTTCTGAAGTTCTTGGTACACACATTGGCCAATGTCTGTTTGCTCATCAACTGCGACAAAGTGACTTCAGATCTGATGAGTCCTAACACTGATATCCCTATCCTCCTTGTCCACCCCCCACTTTCAGTGGGCAGACTCCATCTCGACCCTAGATCACCTGTAGGTGATGAGGGTGCAAATTGCAGCATGAGCCAGCAACTCCATAAGATACAAAACAGAAAAAAAACTGCACAGAAAATGAGTAGCCACAGAAGTCAGTTTATATACCTTTCTCCTTATGGACTTCTGACCAATTGATCGTGGATATGTGTTTTTGTGTCCTCTTCCTGAGTTCCAAGGTCGTCTTGCCAACATATACCCTGTTGCATGGGCAAATAAGAGCATATATACATTGCAGCTCTTGCAATTGATATAATTCCTCAGGGTATATTCTTTGGAGTCATATGGGTTGACAAATAGACTCTGAACCGGTATCATGTATTGGCAGATGTTGCAAGAGCCGCATGGGAATGAGCCCCTCAACCTCATACCTCCCATAGTTCTTTTAGTGGGCCTGGAATAGTGACTACAAGTGAAGGTTATCACGAAGATTTGGTGCCCTCCTGGCCGTTAAGAGGGGCGTTCTTCAATTAAGGGATTGAATTTTTGGATCTAATGTTAAGATTCCCCAATGTTTTTGAAGAATATCACCACCTCCATCCATTGATTGTTGTACTCGGTGATTAAGTGAATTCTTTTGTCCGGCTCACAGTGGTGTGATCTCAAAAGTGACTTTTGGTCCTCCTTATTGGCTCCTTGAAAGGCCTCCGCAATGACTCTTCTTGGATAACCCCGGTTGCTGAATCTGGTGGTGAGTGATTTGGCATGTGTCCTGAAGTCAGAGTCAGTAGTACAGTTCCGTCTGGTCCTCAAAAATTGCCCGATAGGTATTCCCTTCCTTAGGTGGTATGGGTGGAAGCTAGAAAATGTAAGCAATCCATTAGTAGCAGTGGGTTTGCGGTACAAGGTGGTGGATATCATTCCTTCCGTGTTGATTACATCCAGATCAAGAAAAATTGCCCTCTCAGCTGAGATAGAAGAGGTCAAAAAGATGTTGAAATTATTTTGATTAAGGGTAGAGAGGAAGTTGTTTGCCTCAGACTCAGTACCCTTCCAGGAGAATATGATGTCATCTATAAATCGATGCCACCCTCTCACCTTGCTTTGGAATGCTTCAGTTTGGAAGACCACTGTAAGCTCCCACCATCCAAGGAAGAGATTCGCAAAAGATGGTGCACACTTGGCCCCCATCGCCACTCCGGAGGTTTGCCGATAGAAAGTCCTGTCAAACACGAAGTAATTGTGAGTAAGCACAAAATCTAACAGATTAACCAGGAAGGAATCATGCATTCTATCGGAGCCGGTTTGTCGGTTCAAAAAGAAAGCAACAGCCTGCATACCATCACTATGGGCAATGTTTATATATAGTGACTCGACGTCACATGTTATAATCAAGGTGCCAGATGGAAGGATAAGATCTTGTGTATCTTTGATGAAGTGAGTACTATCTCTCGTATAAGAGGGTAGACCAAGCACAAATGGCTGCAAATAAAAGTCCACATATTGGCTAGCCCTCTCACAGAGACTCCATATACTGGACACAATTGGTCTGCCAGGTGGGGACATTAAGTTCTTGTGTACCTTTGGGAGTAGGTAGAAGGTCGGAGTAACGGGTTCCTCTAACCAAAGGAAATCTTTCTCCCGTTTGTTGATAACTCCATAACGAAAGGCAGAATCCAAAAGTCTGGACAACTTGTTCTGAAAAATGAGAGTAGGATCAGACGGGAGCTTGGTGTAAAATCTCGTATTAGAGTGCCTCACTCAAATACATCTCTATCAGGGACCAAGTGTCTTTCAGTCCGCGCCGCTGCTCAGATAAGTACCAGAACCACTGGACTGCTTTAAATAAAAGATCTTCAGTTTTATTTTCCGACGCGTTTCGGAGCTAAACACCCAGCTCCTTCCTCAGGGAATGACCCTGAGGTCACTCAAATGCATGGTATTGGGCCAGAGGACTATGTACTAGGGTGTGCTCCCTGTACATATATGCCGAGTCTTTTTCTTGTCCGAGCTATTTAAAATGTTGTTTTTTATTTCAAAAAGAAGAAAGTTTGCAAGTTTTGCTAAGTAATTTTAATTTGCAATTAGGTTTGAAGAATTTGGATTACAACTGTATTTTAATTTGTTTCAGGACTTTTGTTACTTACTTCAATTTAGGAAAAATAATTTATACATTATGTAATATAATAAATTATACTAATATATTAACTGTAATCAAATATTTGCCTCTTCTATTAGCAGTTATTTTTTTAAAGTAAACTAATTAGTATTCATACATTATAGCCATAAAAGTTTCTTATTTCTATAATTAAGCCCCCAGGGCATATTTCAGGATTGATGGACCTTCAGGTTTACAGTAAATTTCATTAAAAATATTTAGAGGTGTCACCTGCACAGCTGCGAAGTCTGTGAAAAGCTCTGATTTATCTCTGCAGATTTGCCAGTTTATGTTAATGGCTACCATAAATAAAGTGTGAGTGACAGATGTTTAAGCTGCAAAGAAGCATATAAAATATTGACTATTATCTATAATGCATTTTACCTGAATCTATAAATTTTTGAACTATGATTCACAGGAAAGTAAATTATCTTGATTTCACAATAATACATGCATTTATTAGAAGATTGCACAATGATAGAGATGTAATTATAGAGTTATGCAATGCAAGCAGTGTGAAAGATCAATGCATGTGTGGCAGTCATGCTTCATTTATGAGTTGGCCATTGGCAAAAAACAGAATGTGTATAAAAGACTTAAAGGGGTTGTCCACTACTAGGTCAACCCCATCTAATTCCAATTGTTTCTCCAATTAAAAATATAATACCCTGTAATCACCTCCTGTGCTGCTGCCATTCCAGTACTGACAGTAACAGCTGCTCGGGGCTCACATAACATTGTGACAAAAGACCGTCAGGAAGATTTAGCAGACTTTGGAATTGTGGTACATTGTTCTACTATTCAGAGACACCTACCCAAATATGGCCTTCATGGAAGGCCATATTTGACTTAACTATGAAATTCAGAGACAGAAGTATACAAAAAAAAACTTCTAAACTAATCTGATGCATTTTTTAAACAAGTCCTGTGGACTGATGAAGTTTAAATAGAATTCTTCGCTCACAATGATTAAAGGTATGTGTGGAGACAAAAAGGTCACTTAATTTCAGGAAAAGGACATCTCAACAACCATTAAGCATTATATTGGATCAATCATGCGTTGGAGTTGTCTTGTAGGATTCAATGAAATTTCAACAAACTCTTGATGATGAATAATGATCCTAAACACACGTCAAAATCCATAATAGAATACGTCAAAAGGCGCAAGCTGAAGGTTTTACAATGGCCTTCAGAGTCCCTTGAACTGAACATCAATGAAAATCTGTGGATAGACCTTAAACATGCAGTGTATACAAAATGACCCAGGTATATCACAAAACGTGAAGACATTCAAAAGGAAGAATGGATGAAAATCCCTCAAACAAAAACTGAAAGACTTGGCTGGCTACAAAAAGCGTTTACAAGCTGTGTACTTATAAAAGGGGGTGCTACTAGGTACTAACCATGGAGGCTGCCAAAACTCTTTGTCAAGGTAAAATATAAAGGTATTTTGTTTTTAAAGTACAAAGTAAATGTGCTTGCCCATGCTTAACCATTCACAATAACAGTAACTTTGACCAGGGTGCCAAAAATTTTGTATGCCACTCTAAATATCTTAATGAATTGGAGTATCATCAAAAAGGTAATTTATTTTAGTACCGTATATACTCGTGTATAAGCCGAGTTTTTCAGCACAAAAAATGTGCTGAAAAGTCCCCCCTCGGCTTATACACGAGTCATACAGCGGTACCCAGTGGTATACAGCCCCCCCCCCCCCGTGGTATACAGGGCCCCCCCTTCCTTCTGGCAGACCTGTAAAGGAAGAGATCATTATACTTATCGTGTCGCCGCCGCCGCCGCTCTGTCACCGCCACCTCGCTATTCCGGGTCTTCATGCTTCCTTCTCCGGCGCACAGGAAATGATGTCATTTCCTGTGCGCCGGAGAAGGAAGCATGAAGACCCAGAATAACGCGGTGGTGGTGACAGAGCGGCGGCGGCAGCGACACGATAAGTATATTGATCTTTTCATTTACAGGTCTGCCAGAAGCAAGGGGGGGCCTGTATACCACTGGGTACCGCTGTATACACCACTGGGGCTGCTGCTTTATATATCACTGGGGCTGCTGCTGTATACTACCTCTGGGGCTGCTGATGTATACACCACTGGGGCTGCTGCTGTATACACCACTGGGCTACTGCTGTATACACCACTGGGGCTGCTGCTGTATATACCACTGGGGCTTCTGCTATATACACCACTGGGGCTGCTGCTGTATATACCACTGGGGCTGCTGCTGTATACACCACTGGGCTGCTGCTGTAACACTGCTGGGCCTGTATATACCACTGGGGAGGCTGCTGTATTCCACACTGCTGGGGGCTGTATACCTGTGCTGGGGTCCACCCTCGCTTATACACGAGTCAATAGGTTTTCCCAGGTTTTAGGGGGGGTCGGCTTATACACGGGTCGGCTTATACACGAGTATATACGGTAATTCAATACAAAAAGTGAAAAGCATATATTATATAGAGTCATTCAGAGTGATGTATTTCAAGTGTTTATTTCTGTTAATGTTGATGATTATGGCTTACAGCCAATGAAAACCCAAATGTCATTATTTCAGAAAATGAAAGTGGGAAGCAGGAAGGGTTAAAAACCATGCTGCCATATTGCACAAGACATAAAAGGGTGAATAAAATATTGATTTATTAGTCAACTCGTTTCAGGGCTCTGTGAAATGCCCTAAAACATGGCAATATTACTTCGATTTTTGATGATATTCTAATTCATTGAGACGCACTTATATATATATATATATATGTATATATACACTGTATATATATTTATGTATATGTTATATATATATATATATATATATATATATTGGGGATTTTTTAAAACATAGACATATTTGGTATCACTGCATTCAGAGATGTCAGATTTAGCAAAATGTAAAGTAAATTAATCTGATCAGTAAACGCTCGATAAACGGCATAACGAGTAATCAAAAATGAAAATTCAAGAATTATGTTTTTAAGTCTGCCAGAACATTGCAATAAAATGGAATGAGAGATGATCTAAACAATGCATCTACCCAAAAAAGGTATCAGTAAAAATGTCAGCCATAAAAAAGTCCCAGATCCTGAAAATTTAATGTTATGAGTCTTGGAAAATGACAAATAAGCAACTTTTTAAAGAAGGGGGGGGTACCAATTTCACACTATTATTTCACCCAATACAGGGTAAAAAAATACAATTGTGGAATTGCATTTTCTTGCAGTTTCACAGCTCTTGGATTTTTTTTCTGTTTTTTCATTTTCTGTGGTAAAATGATTGGTTTCAACTCATCCTGCAACAAAAAAAACCCTCATATGGCTATATTGATGGAAAAATAAAAAGGTTACGGCTCTAAAAAAGTGATGGCTCTTTAAAAAGCAACATCAGTATATGTGATTTTAACATTGTACTACCTTATCTGGGCATGTGGTGTGTGATATGGCCAAACACATCTGTTTGATTTACGGAAGAGGAATTTTAAACCTCACAAAGCCTATGCGGATAATGCAAGAACTGCCACAAATTAGAATGAAGAAGACCTGATGAACATTTCTTATCAGCCAGGTATTTAAATTTGTCCCCCATAACCTTCAGATTGTTCTGTACCCTTTCCCAAACTGAAGAGAGTGACAAAGTAAAATGTTCCTTCCGAGGAACCCCAAAAGACCCATCTCTACTGAGAGCACAAAACTGAGAGTGAAAATTGTATGCACCATAGGATGGTGAGTTAGCAGTGGACTAATGCTGGTGATTGTTTAACATAAATTCAGCCACAGTTAAGTGACCAACCTTCCTGGTTCTCAGACACGAAACATCTACGATATGTCTCTAAACTTTGATTTAAGGGTTTGTTCCTTTGAGACTGGAAAGTCATGGAAAAAGATAGATGCATCCTCAGATGAGGACAAAAACATAGATACATACAGTGAATGACCATTTTTAAGTTTTGTATATAGCTTATTAGCCTGTAATATCTGTAAAATCTGCTTGATGTGTACCAGATTTGACTTAAAATTGGTTGAGTAAATCAAAATTTAATCAAGATATACAACCACAAATCTGCCCACCAGATGCCAAAAATGTCCTTGACAAAAAGTTGAAAAATAGAGGGAGCATTAGTCAAACCAAAAGGCATAACAATATTTTCATAATGACCTTCAGGAGTAGCAAAGGTCGTTTTGGAGTTATCCCCCTCTGATTCTAATCAGATTATAGGCCCCTCTATGGCCCAACTTTGAAAACTATTTAGCACCAACAACCTGATTAAAAAAGCAAGAATCAGCCATATCCTCCTTCTTCTCCTCTCACTTCCTAAAACTCAATGTAGACAAAACCGAACTCATCATCTTTCCTCCGTCTCACACACCTTCCTTACCAGATCTATCACAATAAATGACATCACCCTTTGCCCTGTACCTGAAGTCCGCTGCCTCGGAGTAACCCTTGCCTCTGCCCTGTCCTTCAAACCACACATCCAAGCCCTTGCCATCTCCTGCTGCCTCCAACTCAAAAATATTTCCAGAATACATCCCTTTCTCAACCCTCAATCTACTAAACTACTAGTGCATGCCCCCATCATCTCCCGTCTCGACTACTACAACCTCCTACTCTGTAACCTCCCTGCTAACACTCTCACACCTCTCCAATCTGTCCTTAACTCTGCTGCTCGACTAATCCACCTCTCTCCTCGCTATTTCTTCACTTCTCCCCTCTGCAAATCCCTCCACTGGCTCCCAATTCACCAATGTATCCAATTCAAACTACTAACACTGACGCACAAAACCGTCCACAATCTGTCGCCCCAATATATCTCTGAACTAATCTCCCGATATCATCCAACTCGTAATCTTTGATCCTCCCAAGACCTCCTCCTTTCCTCCACACTTATACATTCCTCGTCTAACCGCCTGCAAGACTTTGCCCGAGCATCCTACATTCTCTGGAATTCTGCACCCCAAAACGTCCGACTGTCTCCCACACTCAGAACCTTTAAGCGGAACCTGTAAACCCATCTCTTCAGAACAGCCTACAGCCTGCAATGACCATAGTGTCACCTCAACACCACTGGACCCAGTGCTCCACCACCACTGGACCTGGTGCTCACCCACCATTGGACCCAGCGCTCCACCACCACCAGACCAGACCCAACCTATTGTCTCCCTCCCTATTGCCCTGTACAATGTAAGCCTGCAAGGGTAGGATGCTCACTCCCCTCTGTATCAGTCTGTCACTGTTAGTTTGTTCATTGTACTTTTAATTTGTTTGTATGTAACCCTTTCTCATGTACAGCACCATGTAATAAATGATGCTGTAGAAATAACTACCGTATATACTCGTGTATAAGCCGACCCGTGTATAAGCCGACCCCCCTACTTTTGCCCCCAAAACCTGGGAAAATCTATTGACTCGTGTATAAGCCGAGGGTGGACCCCAGCACAGGTTAACAGCCCCCAGCAGTGTGGTATACAGCAGCCCCAGAGGTATATACAGCAGCCCCAGTGGTAGTATACAGCAGCAGCCCCAGTGGTATATACAGCAGCAGCCCCAGTGGTATATACAGCCCCAGTGGTAGTATACACGCAGCCCCAGTAGTATATACAGCCCTAGTAGTATATACAGCCCCAGTGGTAGTATACACGTAGCCCCAGTAGTATATACAGCCCCAGTAGTATATACAGCCCCAGTGGTAGTATACACGCAGCCCCAGTAGTATATACAGCCCCAGTAGTATATACAGCCCCAGTGGTAGTATACACGCAGCCCCAGTAGTATATACAGCCCCAGTGGTATATACAGCCCCAGTGGTAGTATCCAGCAGCCCCAGTAGTATATACAGCCCCAGTGGTAGTATACAGGCAGCCCCAGTAGTATATACAGCCCCAGTGGTAGTATACAGGCAGCCCCAGTAGTATATACAGCCCCAGTGGTAGTATACAGGCAGCCCCAGTAGTATATACAGCCCCAGTGGTAGTATACAGGCAGCCCCAGTAGTGTATACAGCCCCAGTGGTAGTATACAGGCAGCCCCAGTAGTATATACAGCCCCAGTGGTAGTATACAGGCAGCCCCAGTAGTATATACAGCCCCAGTGGTAGTATACAGCCCCAGTGGTAGTATATAGCAGCCCCAGTGGTAGTATATAGCAGCCCCAGTGGTAGTATACAGCATCCCCAGTAATGCAGGGCCCCCCAGCCTTGCTCCGGTCACCTGTAAAGCAAATTATACTAATCACTGTCCCGCTGTCCGCGCCCGCTCGCCGCTGCCATCCGCGATCCTCCATCTTCATGTGTCTTATTACTTTTTGTCCTGTGTTCGGCTTCGGTAATGACGTCATTCCCTGCGACGAACACAGGAAACAGGAAGAAGACACATGAAGATGGAGGATCACGGACGGCAGCGGCGAGCGGGCGCGGACAGCGGGACAGTGATAAGTATAATTTGCTTTACAGGTGACCGGAGCAAGGCTGGGGGGGCCCTGCATTACTGGGATGCTGGGGCTGCTGTGGGGCTGTATGGCTGCCGTCACTGACTCGCGTATAAGCCGAGGGGGGTACTTTTCAGCCCAATTTTTGGGCTGAAAAACTCGGCTTATACGCGAGTATATACGGTAATAATAATAATAAGCATAGTGGGATAAGGGTTTTGGCTCTTGATATACAGTGGGTATGGAATGTATTCAGACCCCTTTAAATTTTTCACTCTTTGCTTCATTGCAGCCATTTGGTAAATTCAAAAAAGTTCATTTTTTTCTGATTAATGTACACTCTGCATCCCATCTTGACTAAAAAAAGCTGAAATGTAGAAATTTTTGCAAATTTATTAAAAAATATTAAACAGAGAGAAAAGAGCTTTTGCTAAATTCAATAATGTATTTTTATTTTTATTTCATGATCTGAACAAGAGGAGGACGGAAAAGTGAATCAGGGCCTCAGAAAACACCGGTACATATATATCTTTATGCAGGGTCACGCAGGGCCCTTTACATGTGTAGTAAGGGGCAAAATCTGCTTTCACAGAAATGTACAATGCTGGATTAGATAAATGAGAGATGTTGCACTATATATTTCACCATTAGTGGCCCAGATCAACAGCACAAATACAAAAATTGCTATCAACAATTGTATGCACGAAAATAGTATACAATGTATTGGTCAAGTGACCAAACAACAACCACTGCCACAGCAGTGTTTTACAAAGTGATAGTCAGGTTAGTTGGCAATATAGACCATAAAGTGCATTATTAAGTGCAGTCAAGGTGCAAAATGGTATGGAGGAACTACTGGAACCAGCAGTCCCTGCTGTATCACAGCATGTAAACAAAGACTAGAACAGCAGACAGTTTACCCTCATTGTAGTTACCAATATACCGGTGTCTTACAGGACCCGGTGGAGGGAACAAGTCAGGGCTGCAGACCCCGACGCCGTTTCGTGGCTAGGGGAAACCCCTCACAGCCACTTCATCAGGGGGATAGAAGGTTTATGCCGCGTTCTCCATTTTATGTGCGGCCGCATGCAGCTACGTCACCCGGACCGGAAGTGACGCCACAGCCATATCACATGACCGGAAATGACGTAGCGCGACCCCGCTCCAATCGGAGCGGGGCCCGCGGCGCCACATCCAGCCATATGACCCCAGCACTAGGTAACCCTGACAACCCAGCTCAACCCCGCCCCCAGGCGCAGACCACACCAGGCCCAATCCAAGGACGCGTCACCTGGATTGGAATTAGCCGGGGGGGCCGCACCTGGGACGGAGGAGCGGGTACAGGGACCCCGGCACATAGGAGGCTAGTAAATATACATACCAGGTGCATGACAGGCGTGTCACATAGGCATTGTATCGAAACACAGAAAAAAGACATCAGGGATTACATGACAATTACAGTACTGAGGAGAGCACGGGATCCAATACTGCTTCCTCCATTATGCTCTCTCCATTCCCTTAGGTCTTATGATGTTGTGTATCCGTGACACGTCATATTGTCATTCCACCAGTGTTAGTCCATAGAGTTGCAGGAAGCCACATACAATCCTTCCAGAAGAGCAGACAGGAAACCTAAGGACTACAGATAAAAACCCATAATAGAAAGAGTAATACTAAAAACACCATGGTCCAACTAGACCTATCACAGTCAAAAAATATGGGTATAACCCAACTTGTAAACAGAACGGCGATGGCTAAAGAAAAGGGGCAAACGAAAGATTTTCATTCAACCCCCGCGGAGACATAGTGTCCAACGTCACTATCCACCGCGTTTCACTCTGTAATAGCAATCTCCTCAAATCACCACCACGAATCCCACCATGTATTATATCAATGCCTCTAAATTGAAGAGATCTGGGGTTACAATTGTGGTGTTCGAGGAAATGCCTCGGTATGGTCTTTAGGGTTGATTTATCTTCCACCTGTGCTGCGCCCAGAATGCCACATACGTGTTCCTTAACTCTCCTCCGTAGCTCCCTAGAAGTAATTCCAATATATATCAGCTGAGAAGAACATGTAGCGTAATACACCACATGGCTTGAACTGCAAGATATATGTTCCCTGATATCGTAAGTCCGGGAGCCATCAGAGGAGGTGAAAGAGCCCACGCGTTGGACATTAGGGCATGCAACACAGTGACCACACGGGGTACTGCCCCGACGACGGGGACCAGTATATCCAAACGGGTTCGGTGGAACTGGAACGTAGTGACTGTTAACTAACATGTCACGTAAGTTCCGCGAGCGTCGGGCCGTCACAAGAGGTCTTTCAGGTATTACATCCCTTAGTATCGGATCGGATCTAAGAATCGGCCAGTGCCTGTTCAACACATCACGAATAGAGCTCCACCTCTGGTTAAACGTAGAAATAAATCTAGGGGGCTGCACATCCACCCTTTTCCCATCCTTCCGCCCATAGAGGAGCTCATGACGCGATGTGTGCTTCGCTCTCAAATTTATTAAAAAGGAAAAACTGAAATATCACATGGTCATACAGATTCAGACCCTTTGCTCAGACACACATATTTAAGTCACATGCTGTTCATTTCCTTGGGATCCTCCTTGAGATTGTTGTACTCCTTCATTGGAGTCCAGTTGAGTTTAATTAAACTGATAGAACTTGATTTGGAAAGGCACACACCTGTGTATATAAGGCCTCACAGCTCACAGTGCATTGCATGTCAGATCAAATGAGAATCATGAGGTCAAAGGAACTGCCCAAGGAGATCAGAGACAGAATTGTGGCAAGGCACAGGTCTGGCCAAGGTTACAAAAGAATTTTTTCAGTACTCAAGGTTCCTAAGAGCACAGTGGCTTCAATGATCCTTAAATGGAAATCGTTTGGGACCACCTGAAGTCTTTATAGACCTGTGGCTGAGCTCCAGAGATGCACTAGGGAGATGGGAGAAAGTTCCACAAAGTCAACTATCATTGCAGCCCTCCACCAGTTAGGCCTTTATGGTAGAGTGGCCTGACGGAAGCCTCTCCTCAGTGCAAGACATATGAAAGTCTGTATAGAGTTTGCTAAAAAACACATGAAGGACTCCCAGACTATGATAAATAAGATTCTCGGTCTGATGAGATGAAGATAGAACTTTTTGGTGATAATTCTAAGCGGTATGTGTGGAGGAAACCAGGCACCGCTCATCAACTACCCAATACAATGCCAACAGTGAAACATGGTGGTGGCAGCATCATGCTATGAGGGTGCTTTTCAGCTGCAGGAACAGGATGACTGGTTGCAATCAAAGGAAACATGAATGCGGCCAAGTATAGAGATATCCTGGATGAAAACCTCTTTCAGAGTGCTCTGGACCTCAGACTTGGCTGAAGGTTCACCTTCCAACAAGGCAATGACCCTAAGCACACAGGTAAAATAACAAAGGAGTAGCTTCAGAACAACTCTGTGACCATTCATGACTGGCCCAGCCAGAGGCCTTACCTAAACCCAATTGAGCATCTCTGGAGAGACCTGAAAATGGCTGGTTACCAACGTTCACCATCCAACTTGATGGAAATGGAGGGGATCTGCAAGGAAGAATGGCAGAGGATCTCCAAAATCCAAGTGTGAAAAACTTGTTGCATCATTCCCAAGAAGACTCATGACTGTACTGGCTCAAAACGGTGATTCAAACATTACTGAGGAAAGGGTCTGAATACTTATGAACATGTGATATTTCAGTTTTTCTGAAAAGTAAAATAAAAAATAAATGTGCAAACATTTCTAGATTTCAGGTTTTTTTAAGTCAAGATGAGGAGCAGAGTGTACATTAATGAGAAAAAAAACTTTTTTTAATTTACCAAATGGCTGCAATGAAACAAAGAGCGAAAAATTTAAAGGGGTCTAAATACTGTCCATACCCACTGTAATTTAACTATAAAAATCTAAACAAGGATGCAGGCTTACATCTTTTTATTAACAAAGAAGAACCCTGCTGCCACTGAGTAGGGGAAGATCTGATATGTTCCTTAAGGTACCATCACACGTTCCAATATCGGCTGCGATGTCGGCTGCGATGCCGCAAGTGCGTGCTTGCTTCCGACATCGCAACCTAGCTGTCACACGGCAATATATTGCCGGTGACGGCGCTGCGATGTTGGCGCCGCGATCGCTTGCTGGGCTGGGATTAACCCAGCGATCGATCTGCTGCAATGCAGCAAATAGGCAGAATCGGCCGTGACATCGGTGTCACACCGAACAATGCCGCAGTTTAAGTTGAAGTTGACAGGTTTTCCTGTCAACTCCAACTTGAACAGCTATCGACACAACAACGATGTAATTTCAACATCGTTCCTGACGTCACTTTTAAACGATGTCGGAAACTATGTTGAAAGGTGTGATGGTACCTTTAGTAAGACTTTAAAAGATGTAGTCTTTCATTGCCTGCCTTTTAAGGCCAGAAAGACCGTTTAATCTGAATTTAAGTGGTTTTACTCCAGGGTGCAAGGTAACGGGGCAATGAAATACAAGATAGGGGGGGATACAATTCTTGATACTGCTTTTCTGAGAATACATCCTCAAAGTTGGATAGAAAAGAGGGTAAGGTCTTACTGGAGATGGTAGAGAGAATAGTATTCTGGCAGTTATTCATACAGAAATCAATTCAACTGACCATCCCTCTGACCTGCCAGTCAACAACAGTATTGTGCATAACCAACCAGGGAAGACCAAATACTATAGGTGTAGGAAGACCTTTAAGTACATAGCAAGAAATGAGCTCATTATGCAGGGTCCTGTATAATGGTTTACGTTATGTACACTTTGCGTAAAATTACCCCATCCCAAAAGGCCACTGCCTCACTATCCAAGAGGACTGAAATTATCTCAGTTTTCATACCTAAGACAACCTGTGCAGGAAAGACAAACTGAGATGCACATGCAGAGGAGATATGTACACCCAGGTTGTAATACTCCACAGAATTGGGGGGATCAGAAGCTTTTCAACATGTTTTTTTCTGTTTAGGTACAGAAGGACAGACCCCAATAAAATGATCTCTTTGGCCACAAAAAAAAAGCCCTATCTCATGATGAACCACAGGAGGATCAAACTGAGAACACCTCCACCAACTACATGGGTGCATGACAGCATACAGGAGTGATTTCACCCCTAGGAAGTACAAATGGCAGTGGGCATCACAAGTCTATCTCTGAGGTCTATTTCAATCTGTATGCTAATGTCATAGAAGCATCCATTTCTGAGAGACCCTGACAAAAATTGTTTCTGAGGGCTGAGCCATTCAACCTATTGTCAGTGACTAGGGATGAGCGAGTATACTCGTTACTATTCGGTACTCGCCAAATAGTACGGTACTCGGGTACTCATTACTCCGCGAGTTTCCTTGTGATTACTCGTAAGGAGTAACGAGTACAACGTAAGTCAATGGGAAATGCGAGTAATTCCTCAGCTGAACCCTACACAGTGGTCTGGGGGCTGAGGAAAAGGCTGACATGGGTGCATGATTGTTTAAAAGCCGGCAGTAAAAAGCAACTGGCTTTTAAACTATCATTCAGCCTCCCATCCCATTCTATGGTTCCCTGCAGCCTCCCATCCCGATCTTCTGCTCCCCATGCTGCCTCCCACCCCGATCCTGAGTTAGGAGTGGGGCGAGGAGCGCAGCACATGGGAGTGGAGAGCGAAGGACCCAGGCGGGGAAGCCTCCCCACTCCCTGGTTCTACACTCCCCACCAAGTCCTAACTTAGGATGGGTGGAGAGGCGGCAGGGGAGCGGAGTGGGGGCATGAGGGAGCAGGGAGCACAGCACAGAACGGAAAAGCCGGCGGTGAATGTCTTCTCACTGCTGGCATCCCCGGTCCTAGCTCTGGATCGGGGTGGGAGGCTGCCGGAGACCGTAGGATCAGGATGGGAGGTGGAGGATCAGGCTGAATCATGGTTTAAAAGCCAGCGACTTTTTACTCCGGCTTTTGAACAATCATGCACCCATTTCAGTCTTTTCCTCAGCCCCAGACCGCTGTGTAGGGTCCAGCTGAGGAATTACTCAGCTTAATTGCTTTTCCCATTAACTTACATTAGACTCGCTACTCATAACGAGTAACCGAGTATCGGGACCTAATCATTACGAGTATAGTGAGTCCGAATATTTCACTCCTCGCTCATTCCTATCAGTGGCCCATCTGTGGAACTCTGAATACCACTCCTCCACAGGCTGATCCTCCTGCTGAAGCTTACATAGCTTGAACTCAGCAAGGGAGACTCGGTCAGGATAATCATACAGTCATATGAAAAAGTTTGGGCACCTCTCTTAATCTAACTCTATTTTTTTTGTTTAAAATTGTTTTTTTGCGACAGCTATTTCAGTGTGATACATGTAATAACTGATGGACACAGTAATATTTCAGGTTTGAAATGAGGTTTATTGTACTAATCAAAAATGTGAAATATGCATTATTTCAAAATTTGACAGGTGCCAAAGTATGGGCACCCTTCTGATTTTCATGATTTGAATACTCCTAATTACTTTTTACTGACTTACTGAAGCACTAAATTGGTTTCGTAACCTCATTGAGCTTTGTACTTCATAGCCCGATGTATCCAATCATGAGAAAAGCTATTTCAGGTGTCCACTTGCAAGTTGTTCTCCTAGTTGCATCTTCTCTGAGGAGTGGCATCATGGGCTCCTCAAAACAGCTCTCAAATGATCTGAAAAAAAGATTGTTCAACATAGTTGTTCAGGGGAAGGATACAAAAAGTTGTCTCAGAGATTTAACCTGTCAGTTTCCACTGTGAGAAACATAGTAAGGAAATGGAAGACCACAGGGGCAGTTCTTGAAAAGGCCTGAAGTGGCATGCCAACAAAAATATCAGAAAGGCAGAGAAGAAGAATGGTGAGAACAGTCAAGAAGAATCCACAAACCACCTCCAAATACCTGCAGCATCATCTTGCTGCAGATGGTGTCACTGTGCATCGGTCAACAATACAGCGCACACTGCACAAGGAGAAGCTGTATGGGAGAGTGATGCGAAAGAAGCCGTTTCTACATGCACGCCACAAGCAAAGTCGCCTGAGGTATGCAAAAGCACATTTGGACAAGCCAGTTTCATTTTGGTAAAAAGTCCTGTGGACTGATGAAACAAAGATTGAGTTGTTTGGTCATACAACAAGGCGTTATGCATGGCGCGACAAAAACACAGCATTCCAAGAAAAACACTTGCTACCCACTGTCAAATTTGGGGAGGGTCCATCATGCTTTGGGCTGTGTGGCCAATGACGGCACCGGGAATCTTGTTAAAGTTGAAGGTCGCATGGATTCCACTCAGTATCAGCAGATTCTTGAGAATAATGTTCAAGAATCAGTGTCAAAGTTGAATTTACGTCGGGATGGATCTTTCAGCAAGACAATGATCCAAAACACCGCTCCAAATCTACTCAGGCATTCATGTAGAGGAACAATTACAATGTTCTGGAATGGCCATCCCAGTCCCCAGACCTGAATATCATTGAACATCTGTTGGGATGTTTTAAGCGGGCTGTCCATGCTCGGTGACCATCAAACTTAACTGAACTGGAATTGTTTTGTAAAGAGGAATGGTCAAAAATACTTCATCCAGGATCCAGGAACTCATTAAAGCTACAGGAAGCAGACTAGAAAGGCTGTTATTTTTGTAAAAGGTGGATCTACTCAATATTAATGTCACTTTTCTGTTGAGGCACCCATACTTTTGACCTGTCAATTTTTGAAATAATGCATATTTCACATTTTCGGTTAGTACAATAAACCTCATTTCAATCCTGAAATATTACTGTGTCCATCAGTTATTACATATAGCACACTGAAATAGCTGTTGCAAAAAAACAATTTTACACAAAAAAAAAGTAAGATTAAGAGGGGTGCCCAAACTTTTTCATATGACTGTAGAAGTGAGTTTAAATATAGGAAAGGAGTGGTAATAAGGTACACCAGATGAGATTGACAGCTACAAGGGTTCTCACCAGGATAAGAAAGGAACTCTTAACCATTCAGCACTGAAAGGTAATAATTACACTCTACTCAAGATAATCGCCAAGCGAGCTCTAAAAAGGACCTGCAATCAGCAACATGCCATGAGTCCTTCTGATCACAGATACCCCAGAGGTCACAGCAGGGCAGAACACATTTATGACAATTATATAATATTTCTGCTTATCAATATAGAGAGATTCTGTTAAAGACAAAACACCACTTTTACTTTATTAAATATTCAGGTTAATTAATATTTTGGATTGGCCTGTACTGTAGTTGTTCAATAATAAAGTTAATCATAAAATATACAAATTGTCAAATAATTGTGTATACAGTGTATTATCTTTCTGTGCTTACGTTTACAGCATCCTGTCCGGTCATCTGTGGCAGCCGATCTTCACTCTCTGTGTGCCTCTGCCACTTACAAGGCCCCGTGACATTATCACCCTGTCAGTAGGCCTCATGTATCATAATGATGTGTGCTGCACTGCTACATTATAATATAACATGCTTTTAGAACCACCTGAAGTGCCCACGTTTTCATGCCAAGAATGCCAGCTGAAGTGAAGACCGGTTACCTCTTTGACGTGGACAGGACCTTTGAACAATAGCATAAATCAAATTATTTCTAGTTCTCTTTCCACTTCTACCATTTGCAGTTACCGCTGGTTATTTTAAGGGCATTACATGGGGGTCCCAGACATAAGACATTCATGACATGAATAGTGTTTGTGCGCATAGCTTGCAACCAGATCATAGAAAAAATGTGACTGTCATTTGTTAGCATGTGAGATTTAATTATAATGTAATGAATATATTTCTAGAAATAATGATCTGGATTAAAAAAATAAAATCACATTTTTGACACTACAGACACATTTCATTTTGTTTGACATGCTATGCCTGCAATCTTCTAATTGCAGATACAATGTTAGAATAAGTGCACTTCTAAATCAGCAAGTGGTTTTTTTAGCATATTTTCTTAATGCTCGACAAGTGCAGGACATGAGATAATTGCATATTGTTATTCTAGCTCTGCAAAAATTGGAATCTAAAAATACTACAGTAGATGCATTACTTTCCGCAGGTAATGTGTGCCAGCATGAATTATTTCTATGCTACAATACATGGCAATGTTTGAGAATAGTTTCAATGTCTTATTAAAATGTATATTTTTTTCTCATAGTAAAATTGCCTTATATTCACATGGTTTTTAGATGAGTGAATAAGTTTCAATATCAATTTTGTTTTCAAACATCTATGATATGTTCACGTGTAGTGTTCTTGCAGTATTTTGTGCCATATTTTACATAGCATATTTGGTGTGTAAAATACACAATGTGTTACAGTGACAGCATTATCAAAGAGATTCCTGAAGCAAAGGTTTCGATGGATGTTATGAAAAATAACGCTACAGTATAAACTCCATCAGCAGAGCCAGTATCGTAGCTCAGCTTCTGGCCTTGAGCTGATAACCTTTGGTTGTGAGGTCAGTTTCTCTCTTGCAGCATGTATTTTATTGGTCCAACTGCTGATAGTTGTCTTGTCTTTTCTTTCCTTTGGCTTGCCTTGTTTTTTTTATTTCAACTCAAGTTTGTTTATTTCTTTGTTTTGTTTGCCCTATCACACCTTGGGAGGAGCTATTTATCCTAACCAGTCATATGTCTTAGTGGTGAATATATTCTAGGGCGGATGGATGTTTGGAGTCTCATCACCCCAGTTTCAGATAATTTTGCTATATTGAGAAAACCAAACAGGAGTGGTGTCCCCGGTCCGCGCTGCTGCCCGAAATGATGCGAAAGAAGACAATGCTTGTATGTGCTGCTCCTTTACTCGACCTCTCACCAATGCATTTCAGTGCAAGAGGTGAGAGGTCGAATAAAGGAGCAGCACATACAAGCATTGCTTCTTTCGCATCATTTCGGGCAGCAGCGCAGACCAGAGACACCACTCCTGTTTGGTTTTCTGAATCGTTTTCCACGGTGCACGTGGCGGTGAGGGTCCTGTGGTAGCTGTACTTAGGCGTACAAGCCAGTTGTGGTGATCACAACCTGACCAGGTGAACAAGCAACTTGTGAGGCCACCTTTTACTTGTTATAAGGGATAAGGCACAATCTGCGTCTCTTTGTCTCCTTTGTTTAATTTTAATCTTGCTATATTAGCACTTTTGTTTTTCTCTGCAGTTTGTTTTTGATTTTCCCTTTCCAGCATTATCCCCTTCTGTTTCATTTGAAAGAGTTCTACTTTATCAGTAACTATTTTTGGTTTCTCTCAGTTGCTTTCTTCTTCCCTGTGTGAACATGTCTTTAGCAGTGCGTCTTACCCACTCTGCTTCTGTGAACTTATTTTATATTTATTGGTGCTTTGTGTTACACTTGGTTTTTAGTTTAAGGCACAGTTAGGACACTTAGTGGTCAGCTGACACTGAGTTGCAGTGCCATTGCATTACATTATGGTGCAAATCTCCACAGTCAGGCAAGGAGAAAACAGGGTCAGATTTAGGTACTCCTAGTGTGTATAGGGACCTGTGGTTAACATATCCCCTGGTTTATTTGTCCCCATGTGAGTGGAAGGACTCAGTCGTAAATTATAGCCAGCCCATTTTGGTGTGTGTTGGAGCATCAGTATAGATCAAATTTTCCCCTTGGACACACAATTACAGGCATTATCCCTGTGGTCATAGTAATTAGGGACAAACAGCAGCAGGCATGTTCACCCGCTACTGATGACCAAGGTTATCAGTTTACTACATTGAAATCTAAGGTAAGGATGCCAGATTACTTCAATGGTGACCAAAGTAAAGGTGCCTGTTTTGTCTGCTTCATGAAAATTAAACTTCCATTTAAGTCCACTCACCTCTGGGTCCAAGTCCAAGAGTCAACAGGTAGGCATCATTTTGTCTTTACTCCATGGAGATGCAGAGGCATGTGCTTTTTCTTTACCTGAGGATTCTTTGGGTTAACTCTGTAGAGGCATTTCTCTCAACTCTCTGCCTCATTTATGATGGCCTTGATAAAGTCTCTGCAGCTGAATCTAATGTACTGTATATATCATCAGTTGAGACTGGTGAACCTATGCAAATTGGTGCTTGCAGGATCCCAGAAAGACTACGGAACTCAGACCACAAACTTGAATTCACCTGTACTGTGGTCATTCTGTCACATTATGGTTCAATGTTTCAGGAACCTTAGAGAATTTCGAAAAGAGAAAAAGAAAAGTCTTAAGTGTGAAGACATTAGTTTAAAGAGTTTGAGATTATCTCTGATTCAAGCATCAGGCTTTCTATTACAGGTGCCCTTGAAGACTAAAAAAGGTTTTGTTTTTAAACCTTCACCTCTCCAAACAAACCTACTTCACCATGCTGATCTCCTCACTATCCAACAATTCAAAAAACTCTTTGACACCTTTCACTCTCTCTTCAGTCCTAAAGTGCAGACCCCATCACTCACCTCTGTGCTGATGATCTGGCTTCTTTATCGAGAAAATAGACAACATCCACCAGAAAATCAGCTCCTGGCCTCCCATTCTTCCCCACATCTCCTCTGACTCACTCTCCATATTTGACCCAGTCACAGAAGAAGAAGTCTTCAGGCTCCTCTCTTCCCACTAGATGCACCACTGACACCATTCTCTCCCACCTACTCCAGTCCCTTTCTCTGGTAGTCACTGCTCACCTTACCAAATCTCTCCCTGTCTTCTGGCATCTTCCTCTCCTCCTCCAAACACTCTATCATTACTCCATTATTAAAGAAATTTTCTCTTGACCCATCCTGCACAAATAATTACAGACCAGTCTCCAATCTCCCCTTCATCTCTAAACTGTTGTAGCACCGGGTGTACACCTCACCTGTTACCTCTCCACTCACTCTCTTCTAGATCCATTACAGTTTGCTTATCATCTCCTACACTCTACAAAAACTGCCCTCATCAAAGTAACCAATGACCTTCTGATGGTAAAACGTAATGGTGACCACTCTCTGCTTATTCTTCTTGACCTCTCTGCAGCTTTTGACACAGTCAACATCCATCTTCTACTCTCTATGCTGCACTCCATCAGCATAAAGAACACTGCTCTCTCCTGGTTCTCATCCTATCTTCTGACTGCTATTTCAATGTATCATTCACTGGCTCCAATTCCTCTCCTCTTCCTCTCAAAATTGGGGTCCTTCAGGGTTCAGTCATTAGCCCTCTTCTCTCTCTAACGGCCCCAAATGGACAGACCATCAGCATATATGGCTTCCAGTACCATCTCTATGCTGATGACACGCAATTATACACTTCAGCCCCTGACCTTACCCTTGTAGTACTGAAAAACACCAATGACTGTCTAGTTGCAGTTTGCAATATTATGTCTGTTCTCTATTTGAAACTCAATCTTTCCAAAACAGAACTTCTTCTGCTACCGTCCTCCACTAACCTCCCTAAATATTACATCTCCCTCGCAGTGTGCTGCATCACGATAATGCCTAGGCAGCAGTTTCACTGTCTGGTTGTTATTTTTTACACCGATCTCTCTTTCACCTCCTATATACAATCTCTCGCCCACTCTTGTCGCTTGCACCTGAAGAACATCTCTAGAGTCTGGCCCTTTCTCACTATGGAAACAGCAAAAACCCTCACCATGGCCCTAATACATTCCCACCTTGACTACTGCAATTCTCTATTAATTGTCCAACCCCTCAATAGACTTTCCCCTCTCCAGTCCATCCTTAATGCAGAGGTCAGGATCACCTATCTGGCCAATCGTTACACAGATGCCTCCGCTCTGTGCGAGTCACTGCACTGGCTGCCTATACACTACAGGATCCAATTCAAATTGCTTGTGTGGCACCCCTATGGCTGGGCGCTACAGGGAGGTACTGCACCCCAAATAGAAGGTGTAGTGCCTCCATAGCTAAGGGTTTGGGATTGTGCTTATGGAGTCTGTATCAGCACGCAACACTAGGCCACCTTAGAATAGGGGGAACTGAGATACAATAAGTCCCGGGGTGGAGCCTAGGCTAGAGTGGGAAAACCAGGAAGTTGAGTGTTTTTAGTCAGACAGTTCTGGGAAGGCAGTCATTTAGGATGCGCCTAACAGCTGAGTGACAGAGGGATCACCCATCTCCAGGAGGGTGACCCGGGACAGAAGTGGATGAACCAGCACCAGTTGGAGCTGGCTGGTTAAGTCTGGGGAAACACCGGCAACACGGAAGCCGAGGCGGTCAGCGGTTCATCCCTGACCATAAACCGACAAGCCGCGGGCCCTTAAAAACCGGGTAGCTGTAGGCACCACAAGACTGTACCTTACTCCTCAGGCCCATAATTGGTCCAAGACTACAAAGGTAACAGCCTGATTCGGTGGTGGAGAGTGTGCGTCCCTGCTGCTCCCGTCCATACCGGTCAAGGACTAACCATACCTAACCGTACAAGACCAGGGGACTGGCGAGAGAGCTCTGCAAAGGTGGTTAAAGACAGAGAGGAAGATAAACTTAGGCCCCGAAAGATAACACTGGGGAAAAATTTGAAAAAAATTTCTGTTGAGTTAGGTTTTTGAGCTGATTTATACTAAAATTGGCATGCTGATTCAAAAAATGTAGTCAGTTTTTTTCTAGCACGTCAAGTTTTTCCTCCACAACTTACCTGCCAGAGAAGCACAATTGCACTGATATCTGTAATAAGACTTGTTATCTGATTACAATTCGACTCATATAGAGCTACGTGGCAACTTGTAAGAGTAGTCACAACTGAGACATGCCTATTTCTTATATATTTCATTTTTTGTTCATATTTGTACTATTTAAAAAAAAAAAACACTTTTTAGGTACAGTAGTTTCCATATTTTTGAGAAGACAAAAATCCTATAGTTCAAAAACTTGACGTGATAGAGAAAAACTGAGATCATTTCTCGATTCAGCATCCAAAAATTAATTGAGAACAGTTGTCTGACCAAACTCCTAAAAAATTGTGTTCCCCAGTGTAATAGGAAACGAACATCTTCAGACTTCATAGGGGCTCCCTGAACCTGCAGCTACATCCCCGTTCTTCCAGACTATACCGTGTATTGTTTGACATCTGCTGATACCAGTAAAAGGACGTTGAAGCTAAAACAGTATCTGTCTTTATTCCTGACGGTGCCCGGAGGGCCTCAGCATCCTCAGAGGGGTAAGAACAACTACTCCCCTCATACCTCATCGCTGCCCTGAGGTAAGCACCACCAGTGGGGAGCTTTACCATACTAAGCTGCATCACATCACTTCAGTGGCCTGCCCGCAGCGCTGGTACCAACATTACCAGGGTCCACAGGTGGCGTCACGGACTATTAATCCTTGTAAATATCCCCCCCACCAAACGAATAACAGCGAGGGCACGGATCCGGGAACCCAACCACCCGTGATTTCCCCGTCACAACCATCAACCCATCCCGGTGTCCCGAGTACCCCTCTCCCTGTGCTCATCACTTGTTCTCACCCACAAAGCTCTTCATAGTGCTGCTTCTCCTTACATCTCCTCCCTCATCTCTGCCTACCCATTCTCTACATTCTACAAATGACTTTTGACTAACATCTGCATTAATCTGAACCTCCCAATCCTGGCTCGAAGACTTCTCCTGAGCTGCATCAGTTCTCTGGAATCCTCTACCCTAAGAAATTAGGACTATCCGCAACTTACATACCTTCAGTCGTTCCCTAAAAACACATATTTTTAGGGTGGCCTATCATGCTCCCTAATAGTATTCCTTTATACTGTGTATAGCCCATTCACTATCTCTCTGGACATAACTCTCCTTCAAATTCCACCAAACCCAGCTCTACACATGTAATTTTTTTTCTATTTCCCTCTTTCGCAATATGCCTGGACCATCACTGTAATAAGCCCCTGTACTTTGTTTAACTCCCATCTCATTGTAGATTGTAAGCTCTTTTGAGCAGGGTATCCTTTATTTCTGCTTTATTGTATTATATTTTTTACATTGTTTCTCTACTTTAATTATTGTATTGTATTTTTTATATTGATTCTCTACTTTCATTACTGTACTGCATTTCGTTTTATACATATCTGTTACCTATGACCATTAGTCATTGAATTGTAAAGCGCTGCAGAATATGCTGGCGCTATATAAATAAGGATTATTATTATTTTTATTAAACCTGCATGTCACAATTGCTCAATGAAGTGCATCTCGGATGTAATAAGTGTTTTTGCTGTGTTTTGTATCTGGTGTTCTGAGCTGTCAGTAATTGATTGACAGTGCAAGCTTCCATTCTGGATCTGGGTGGTGCTGTGTTGCTCAGGTGTTTCATTTTCCCTGTGATTGCTTTGCTACTTTAATGAGCAACCTCTTCAAGAATGTTACCAGTCATACATTATATTTGAGTGGGTGTGCAGTGCTGTGTGGCCTGCATTTCTGTGTCTGTTCTGATCTCTGTTATCTGACCCAGGGCTGTTGCTGGATTTCACTTTTCCCTGCTCTCTGTATTTGTTCTGATCACCTAGTATCTTGAACCCTGGACCATGGTCTGAATACACCTCTGTTGACTCCTGAATACTCTTTGTGATCTCCTTGAAACCTGACCCTGGACCATTTCAGGACTATGTCTCTGTCTACTCACTTAATACTATGGGCTCTCATGGAACCTGATCCAGGATTCCCTGACTTCCCACCTTAAAGACTACTTTAGTCTGTGTCACACCCACTCTATCAGTAGTGCCTCATCCTATAAGAAAATAAGAAATTGTCCACAGCACCACATGGGAATGGAACTCAATGAGTTCCCATAGAGAGACGCACGTCCAATAGCCAGGGAGTTCCACCCGGTCCAAATAACACCAAGAAAAAAGAAGAACAGCGCCTCACAAGCTGGAATCTTAAAGGGATCCTGTCACCCCCAAAACACCTGTAAACCTATTAAAACCTGTCCCTAGAGCATATTAACACTATCCCTACACTCTTTTTACCTCCTAAATGCAGTAAGTGACATTGAATAAAAACGTTTTATAAGTACCTGATTAGTGATGATAATGAGTGACTATCTATTCATAGTCACTCATCAAGACTGCCCCTCTGCTTCATATCACGCCTATTCAGGCGTGATCGTCAGCCTAGATTCAAATTGCCGCCTCCCTGCCGTGCCCTGTCTCGTCCGAGGCTGCAGTGTGGCTGGTGACGCAATCCGCGTCATTCCCGGCGCCTGGTGACGTATTTAGACCGGCGCCGCGCTGTCAGCTTCAAAATGCGCACTGCGCATGCCCAATGCGCATGCGCAGTGCGCATTTTGAAGCTAACAGCGTGGCGCCGGTCTAAATACGTCACCAGGCGCCGGGAATGACGCGGATCGCGTCACCAGCCACACTGCAGCCTCGGACGAGACAGGGCACGGCAGGGAGGCGGCAATTTGAATCTAGGCTGACGATCACGCCTGAATAGGCGTGATATGAAGCAGAGGGGCAGTCTTGATGAGTGACTATGAATAGATAGTCACTCATTATCATCACTAATCAGGTACTTATAAAACGTTTTTATTCAATGTCATTTACTGCATTTAGGAGGTAAAAAGAGTGTAGGGATAGTGTTAATATGCTCTAGGGACAGGTTTTAATAGGTTTACAGGTGTTTTGGGGGTGACAGGATCCCTTTAAATCTGCATAATGTTTATTCCGTCCACCAGAAGCACAATGTTTCGGTCATGGACCTTTATCAAGTGCACTTGATAAAGGTCCATGACCGAAACGTTGTGCTTCTGGTGGACGGAATAAACATTATGAAGATTTAAGATTCCAGCTTGTGAGGTGCTGTTCTTCTTTTTTCTTAGTGCCTCATCCTAACTATTAGTAGTGACTAGTGTTACATTACAAATGTCCTGATTTTGTTTCCCACCTATGGATCCAGTACTTATTCTCTGTGATCAGGAAGTGAATCAGACTCAGTTGGTCCATGATCTAGAATTGAAACATCAGAAATTAGAATCTTCACATACCCAGTTACAGGGGTAGTTGTCTAGTACTTTGGGTGGCTCCCAGAATCCACCATTACTGTCGGCATTCATGACTATTGGACCATCTGACATGCTATAGAGCTCCCCATAACCAGTAGTGGTGCTTCCTGGTAAATTCTCGAGAGAGAGAAGGCCCAGTTTAGAATTTTTAGGGAGAGTTGTAAAATTGTTTTTTTTTATATACCATAAATTTTAATTGGCAATAACACATGAGTTCAATCATATTGTTTGATAATTTTGTATACAGTCAGAAGACCTTTCCATAAATAGTAAATACAATCCAAATAAACATAATGTAACTAGGGATGGGCGAATCTACTCGCTAGGACTCGTTACTCTGCGAGTAGTAAGGGACTCGCAGGACTCGGTACTCTGCGAGTTTCCCAGCGTTTACTCGCACAGTAACGAGTCCAATGCAAATCAATGGCAATCCTAGTTTTGTCAGAGATTCTGACAAAACTAGGATTGCCATTGACTTGCATTGGACTCGCTACTGTGCCAGTGATAGCAGGGAAACTCGCAGAGTAAGAGAGTAAGAGCTGTCTGCTCTGTGCAGCTCCAGGGTCCTAGAGCCCGCCTGCTGCCTGATGTAGCAGAGCTGAGATTGTTCTCAGTCTGCTCATTCCCTGTGCATAGACATCTATATCTATGCACAGGGGATGTAGCAGAGAGGACATCGCGTTTTGGACTACGTCGGACGGAAGAGGATTTTTTTAATTAAAGATGGAGTCCCTAATGGCTTTTTTTTTTATTTCTAATAAAAAATTTTCTCTGTGTGGTGTTTTTTTTAACCCTTTATTGGAGATTCTTAGTGGCTGGGTCAAACCTGGCCTGACATTAAGAATCTCAGGCTTATTACCAGCTTGTATAACAAAGCTGGTATTAACCCCTTTATTACCCAGCGTGCCACCGCCACCAGGGCGGCTGGAAGAGCGGGGTTCAGCGCCAGAGGATGGCGCTTCAATGAACGCGCCATCTTCTGGGGCGGCTGCGGGCTGCAATTTGCAGCGGGGGGTGCCCAGAAAGCTTGGGCCTCCCTGCGCTGCCAATTCCAGCCCCCAGCTGCTTAGCTGTACCTGGCTAGACATAGAAATTGCGCGGAGCCCCACGCATTTTTTTTTAATTATTTCATGAAATTCATGAAATAATAAAAAAAGAGGGCTCGCCTATATTCTTGTGTCCGGCCAGGTACAAATAGGCACCTGGGGGTTGGGGGCAGCCCGTCGCTGCCTGCTGGATCTGGCTGGTTCCAGAAATATGGCGAAGCCTACGTCATTTTTTTTCTGAAAAATCAATAAACCAATCTTAAAAAAGGGACTGCCCCTTTATTAACCCCTCGCCCATGGTCCAGGGGTTAATAAAGATGCAGTCCCTTTTATTTACATTGTTTTATGGATTTGTCAGAAAAAAATTTGACGTGGACTTCGCCGTATTTCTGGAACCAGCCGGATCCAGCAGGCAGCGACGGGCTGCCCCCAACCCCCAGGTGCCTATTTGTACCTGGCCGGACACAAGAATATAGGCAAGCCCTCTTTTTTTATTATTTCATGAATTTCATGAAATAATTAAAAAAAAATGCATGGGGCTCTGCGCAATTTCTATGTCTAGCCAGGTACAGCTAAGCAGCTGGGGGCTGGAATCCGCAGCGCAGGGAGGCCCAAGCTTTCTGGGCACCCCCCGCTGCAAATTGCAGCCCGCAGCTGCCCCAGAAGATGGCACGTTCAATGAAGCGCCATCCTCTGGCGCTGAACCCCGCTCTTCCAGCGGCCCTGGTGGCGGTGGCACGCTGGGTAATAAAGGGGTTAATACCAGCTTTGTTATACAAGCTGGTATTAAGCCCGAGATTCTTAATGTCAGGCCAGGTTTGACCCAGCCACTAAGAATCTCCAATAAAGGGTTAAAAAAACACCACACAGAGAAAATTTTTTATTAGAAATAAAAAAAAAAGCCATTAGGGACTCCATCTTTAATTAAAAAAATCCTCTTCCGTCCGACGTAGTCCAAAACGCGATGTCCTCTCTGCTACATCCCCTGTGCATAGATATAGATGTCTATGCACAGGGAATGAGCAGACTGAGAACAATCTCAGCTCTGCTACATCAGGCAGCAGGCGGGCTCTAGGACCCTGGAGCTGCACAGAGCAGACAGCTCTTACTCTGCGAGTTTCCCTGCTATCACTGGCACAGTAGGGAATTCAATGCAAGTTGATTTGCTTTGGGCTGGTTACTGTGGAGTAAACTGGGAAACTTGCAGAGTAGCAGATAGAGCCTGAAGCTTCCGAGACACATCTGCAATTTGTAAATCGCACATTACTCGCTATTACTCGCTTCCCCATTCATTAACATTGGACTCGCTAGACTCGCAACGAGTGGCGAGTCCCGGGCTCGGACTCGCTAGAGTCAAGCGATTCCGAGTAATTTAGGACTCGCCCATCACTAAATGTAACCCAAATGTCATGGCACCTCATAGTGTTTCTGTCCTGTATACATGACTTAATAATCACTATATTTTATCTTCTATAATTGCCAGTGCAACAATTCAACATTGAAACACAAGAAACAAGGGGAAAAAAGGAAAAACAGTCAAAAATAAAATACTGCTAACTAATACAGGCTTCCGACCCCTCAAGCATGATATAATTTTGCATGTCAGAATGTGTCATATGCTAAGAAAATGCCACTTTCATCTCAATCACTGGATTAACATGAAAACAAGAGCCATTTGTTCCAGCTATATTTAAATTGTTGTACCTTCCCCCAACCACCCTGCTAACATGTGTTCCATTATACAATTAAAATGAGTCTTTGTAAGTATTTCTTGTGTGTCAGGGAGCTGAGTACTTTTCCATTTTTGGGATATGCTACCTCCAGTAACCGTAAGAATATGACTCATAATCAAGACATCTTCCAACACCAACTCTCTAAGTCCCAGAGAGAGTAGTGCCACCTCTGTACCACACGCCAGTTCATCCTCCATTTCTTCCTGGGCTCCTGTTGATTGGTTGCTAACATGCGCCCTCGTGAATGCCTCTCTACCACCTCCCATGCCTGCCGTCTTGGTACTGCCATCTGTGAGGATCTTGCAGATGTTGTCATCCCTTCCACATAGGACTCCTCCTGTACTTCCTCAACCTCCTCTTGTCCACCACCTGACTCCAAATATTGTTTAGAGCGTGCTCCAGCATGTAGATGACCGGAATAGTCATGCTAATAATGGCATCGCCAGCACTAAACATCTTCGTCACCATCTCAACACTGTGCAGAAGGGTGCATAGGTCCTTGATCTGAGACCACTCCTGCATCGTGATCTGCCCCACCTCTGGATCTCGTTGGCCCAGGCTATACATTCATAACGTATTGCACCAGGGCTCGGCGGTGCTGCCACAGTCGCTGCAACATGTGCAGAGTAGAATTCCAGCATGTCGGCAGATCGCATTTCAGCCGGTGAACGAGTCGTTGAGCTGCGGGATGCGAATGCCGGAAGTGAGCACAAAACGACCGTGCCCTCTGCAGAAGCCCATCTAAGCCAGGATAGTGTGTCAAAGATTGCTGGACAACCAGATTCAACATGTGAGCCATACAAGGCACTATGTGTGATATTGCCCCGGCGAAGGGCCGCACCCAGGTTTGCAGCATTGTCGCACACGGCCTTCCCTGACTGCAGGTTGAGTGGAGACAACCATTGCTGAAACTCGGTCGCCAGAGCTGACCACAACTCCTCAGCTGTGTGACTCACATTTCCTAGGCATTTCAAGGTAATGACCACCTGATGGTGTTGAGCCCTGCTGCCTGTATAGTAGGGAGATGTGCAGGATTCCTTCTGTGCAGTTACAACGCGGGTGGCATTGCCAGACAGGCTTTGGGGGAGGTGGAGGACCGAGACAGGTTGAGGAGGCAGAAAAAGTGGAGGAACTTCTACCTACAGAGGATGGATGCACAACTCTTGGAGACGGCAAGACTTGGACAGCAGACCCTTCTCCAGCTCTCACATAGTTAGCTAATGCCCAGTCAGCGACATGTAACGCCCCTGTCCATGCTTACTGGTCCAAGTGTCTGTGGTGAAATGCACCCTGTCACATGCAGAGTTTCTCAAGGAAGCAGTGATGTTGTCTGTGACATGCTGGTGTAGTGCAGGCACACCTTTCTTGGAGAAGTAGTGGCGACTGGGCATTTGGTACTGGGGCACTGCGACGGACTTAAGGTCTCGAAAATCCTCAGTGTCCACCAGGCGGAAAGGCAGCATTTCTGAAGCCAACAGCTTGCAGATGGTGAAATTCAAGCGCTTAGCTTTCTCATGGCTAGGAGGAAGTGGCCTTTTACTTGTCCACATCTGAGGGACAGAGGGCTGGCTGCTGTGCTGAGGGCTGGTGTCCCCGGCAAACTGCTGGTCTTGGAGGGAGGTGCAGGCGAAGATGTAATGTTGCCTTCATCCAAAGGTGGTGCTCTCGATGTCTGAGAGAGCTCAACATCAGCAGCATTGTCTACTTCAAAACCAAGTGACGACCTGCCAATCACACTGCCTGTTGCGGGTAAAGAGGTGGAAGGTGTACTTCCAAAAGCATGTGTGACAGCTGTCCCCACAGTCAGAAATGATGAAGAGCACACGGATGCACTCTATGGGCAGACGGTGGTAGGCCGCCCAACTAGACCGCATTCTAGTACGTTGAGCTTCCCACTGAGACTTGTGCTTCATGTCCATGTGGCGGTTCATACATGAAGTACTCAAGCTAGTGAGTTTTGGGCCTCTACTCAGAGATTGGTGACAAATCTTGCAGATGACATGAGTTCGGAGATCCTTGGCGATGTCATAAAAGGCCCAGGCTAGACAAGTCTTAGACCTATGCAAGCTGCAGAGCCAGCACGACTTCCGCTCAGAGGCAGGTTGTGGCTGCGGATGCAGTTGTTGGCGTGCTTCCAGTGCTCCTTCTATGTCCACGAAGGTGCAACCTAACCTCGTTGTCAGTAGCATTCCTCCTCCACCTTCTGTGCTGACCTCATCGACTGGCTGACTGTGGGTTGACAGTAAGTGGGATCTCCAACCTCATCATCATCCTCTGTGTTCTCACACCCTCATCCTCAGAGACAACCTCTTCCTGCCTTGACCAAAACTTAATTTGTCAATCAAATCCGGTATCTGAGTCTCATCAGCATCAACCTCCTGGTGTCCACCAACAGCATGTACTGTTAGGGAATGAGGGTCTGCATAAAGGTCAGAAGCTTCTTCGTCTGGGCCTGGGTCTGACTCACAAAGCTTCTGGGCATCAGGCAGATCATTAACTCGTTGGACTCACTGCAGCTTTGGTGCAGACCTCTGATTCCCAGGCTATTGTGTGACTGAAACATCTCTGTAGACTCAAACAAGTCTGTTACCCCAGACTGAGTAGGGCGGCTGGACACTTGGGAGCTTGGAGGAATCAAGTGTGATTGGTCTGACACCTCAGATGACTGGAGGGTTTGTGATGTAGAAGTTGAGGTAGAGGAGAGGCCACTTGATGGAGCACTTGAGATCCATTCAAGCACCTGCTGTTTTTGTGCCTCACTTCCAAGTGGTATCTATGGTTGTGTCCGTAAGAAAGGGATTATATCCGATTGGCCTCAGAAAGAAGTAGACATCTTGCTTTGGGTGGAAGATTGTCTTTTTTCAGCAGATGTTAATGTAGCTTTAGCATCTACCCCACGGATACAAACTTTTTTTCCCTTTCCACCACGCCTACTCCCATTACCCCCAGCAGCAGGCCTTTTGCCACTCATTTTGTATGTGAAAAAATTGGGAGCAGTACAGTTGTTTTACAAAAAAAAGGTGAATGTCAATCAAGCAGAGGTGACTGAACCAACACTGCTACTAGGCCCAAAGTGAGACCTGGCAAGACGCAGTTAAAAATTAGTAGGAAGTACACTGGCGGTGTAGTAGATTGTATTACAAGTGGCCTACACTAATGTTTTTGTCACGCTGCGACTTGACCAGAACTCAGATGTGGCAAGGTGTAATTAAAAATTAGTAGGAAGTACACTGGGATGTAGTAGATTGTATTACAAGTGGCGTACTGTAATAGATTTTGTCACCCTGCGATTTGAGCAGAAGTCAGATGTGGCCAAGGTGCAAAAGAAAATTAGTAGGAAGTACACTGGCGGTGTAGTAGATTGTATTACAAGTGGCCTACACTAATAGTTTTTGTCACGCTGCGACTTGACCAGAAGTCAGATGTGACCAAGGTGCAGTTAAAAATTAGTAAGGAAGTACACTGGCGGTGTAGCTTTTCACAAGTGGGCTACACTACTGTGTAAATCACACTGCTAGTAGTCCGAACAAATTGCTGAAACTAGCAGCAGCAAAGAAAATGCCTACTTAAGACAGGTGCGACATATAGAAAACCGGGAGCACACCAAAAGTTTGAAAAAAGTATATACAGGATTTTATTTAACAATTATACGGACATTAACACATTAAAATCAATTAAAACCACACTGCACACTTTACCCTGTGCTATATAAGATGAATCACAAGCAATGGCAGATGTTCCCCTGACGAAGCTGCACATGGAGGCAGCGATAAGCGTGGGGTAGCATTCCACATGAACTTCTAACTTTACACAGGTCTCAGTATCCTTTATCTCCCCCCATATCAGGCTTTATTACTGCTGGTATACTATTAAGAATTGATGCTTGTACAAGCTATGTAATTGATTGCTATGGATCAGTGACCTAATGCAGTACCACAACCTTAGGGTTTAGAGGCTATTCCCTTTTTTTGGAGGGTGGGTTAATTTTACTGGTTGCTAACCACAATTGATGTCAGATCTTCTGGGATTTTTGACTGCCCATACCTGACCTTAAACTGTGTGATAGGTTTTAGATAACACTCTGATGCCACCTAATGGACTGTACTGGTGACACTTATAGAATTGGCCATTCTTATTAGCTAGAAAGTGCCCTTTCCCTTTTCGCACAAAGCACCACCCAGACCATTTGGTCCTATACCTATCACTACTAGCCATATTATGCAGACCACCAGTGTCATGCACTTGTCACATTTCTAGATGTGTATATGTACTCATTAATTTGCATAAATACTTGCATCTGTACTTTACTCTAACCAGAAATTGTATATATATACAACCCGCTGTCATATGAGCACGTACTAAGGCCCCTTTCACATCAGCGTTTTTTTCAAATTGCAGCAGATGCAGTGAAAAAACGCATCTGCCGCGATTACCGCATACCGGCTGCACTTGCGGCATGGGGCTTGCCGCAACCGCGCCGCAACGTGCGCAAGTGCAGCCGGTATGCGGTAATCGCGGCAGATGCGGTTTTTTCACCGCATCTGCCGCGATTTAAAAAAAAACGCTGATGTGAAAGGGGCCTAAGACATCTTGGTTCTAAAAGGGGCTCTTGTACACTATGTCTGATTTGACTTAACAGAGTATTTGAATCTATAACCCCTCTCATTCTGCACCTTACTCAGGTATATATAAACTGAATTTAAATAACTGATGCGATTCTATGAACAAGTGTGGCTTGTGTGATATATCTTTTTTATTTGTATAACGAACTGTACATGCATCTTAATATATGTTTACCTGATGAAATTACTTGCACTGCAATCTTGTGATATATTGTTCTGCATAAACCATCCACCGGACTGGTGGGGCTGTATATTTGGCTCAAGTGGTTAGCACTGTAGCCTTTGCAGCACTGGGGTCTTGAGGTCTGGGTTCAATTTCCACCAAGGACACTAAGACAGCATCTGCAAGGAGTTTGTATGTTCTCCCCGAGTTTGCGTGGGTTTACTCCGGGCACTCCGGTTTCCTCCCACATTGTAAATACATACTGATAGGATGTTTAGATTGTGAGCTCCAAGAGAGACAGCATTTCTCATGTATGTAAAGTGCTTTGGAATTAATAGTGCTATATAAATGAATAAATATTATTATTATTATATATTTCTGCCACAGTGATCTATTGGGTTGCAACCTTAATCTTTTGACCTTGACCTGACTTATATTGTCAGTGTTCTTTATACACCTAGACGTCCATGTATTGGATTTCCCACTGGTTTTAATTTATTTTAATGTGTTAATGTCCGTATAATTGTTAAATAAAATTCTGTATATACTTTTTTCAAACTTTTGGTGTGCTCCCGGCTTTCTATATGTCATGCCTTTTTCTTGTTCCAAAATACTGTTTTCGTACATGGTGAGCACGTATCATTACTCTATGGATATCTAGTGGTGCTCCTTTTCTCTACCATAAATACTTAAGACAGGTGGTGTAGCTTTCTTAACAGCAGTGCTACACTACCTGCCCTAAAGGACTCCCAAGCTAGCTGGCCAGATGCTGTTAAAAAGACTTGTACAGCACTCTGGCACACACCTGCCTGGCAAAAACTAATAGGGACTGCTCTAACCTAACCCAAAGAGCTGTAATTAAAACTAGTCCCTGCTTCTATGGAGTAGATCTGAAAAAAGGCTGTTACAGACCTAGTCCCTAGTCCCTACTCCCTACTCTTATGATGCAGCTCTTACAAAAGCTAATTCTGCTAAAATTCACACATTCCCCCCAAGCCCCACCTCCCTAAACCTATCTATCTAACTATGTATTAGCTCTGTAGCTGAATGGGATAGTAGAATTGTGAGTTTTGACTGTAGTGGCGCTCACAGCAGCAGCGGTGCCATCTGACACACAGCTACAGCAATGAGCAAATGGTGCGATGAAGAAAATGGCCGGGTCTTATAGGACAAGGACATGTGACATATACAGCCAATGATGCTGACCTTGCTTGTGCAAAACATGCCCTTTACTGTGTTTCACTGTGATTGGCTCAAAGCCTGCACTGCCCCACTCTACATGCGGTCTTTTTTCAAACTTTTGGGTGTGCTCCCGTTTTTCCTTATATTTTCTTTGGCCCTTTTTCTTGTTCCAAAATACTTTTTTTCCGTACAGGGTGAGCACAAAATCATTATTTCTATGGATATCTAGTGGTGTTTCCTTTTTTCTTTTTTTTAAACCAAAAAATACTTAAGACAGGTGGTGAGCTTTCTTAACAGCAGTGCAAAAAACTCCCTTTGCCCTAAAGGACTCCCAAAGCTAGTTTTGGCCAGATGCTTTAAAAAAAAGACTTGTACAGCACTCGGGGCACAAAAACCTGCCTGGGCAAAAACTAATGGGGACTGCTCAAAAAAACCAAACCCCAAAAGGGAGCTGAAATTTAAAAAACTGGGTCCCCCTATGGAGTAGATCTGAAAAAAAAGGTTTTTAAAAAGGGCCTAGTCCCTAGTCCCTACTCCCCACTTTTTATGATGCACTCTTTTCAAAAGCTAATTCTGGGGTAAAAT
>JARQOC010000003.1:705110578-705173153 GCA_033576535.1 Allobates femoralis
AAAAAAAGTAAAATGATTTAAAAAGTTTTTTTGATTTGCTGTTTGTGGATGTTTGTTTTTACTATCTAATGAAGCACTATCGCTGAAGCGGACAATGAGACCGATTGGACAGGTGTGGTTATACCAACGTCCTCATGCAAGCTGTAATTATCCTTTACCTATACAGCAAAGCGTCATATATATTTTTATTTAGATACCTGAGGAAGGCGGTTGTCTCCACTGAAACGCATTGTATCCGTTTTTTATATTATCGCATGTTTTGAGTAATAAAACATTTTTGTGGACAAGAAGTTCTTAAAATCATTACCACGGGAGCGCGGCCACCATAGAATTGGATTGCCTCCTATTGAACCTTTATGCCTGTGGGAATCCGTGGACCCAACACAGGATCAATTTAAAGCAAGCAGCAGACCCGGATAAATATCCAAAGCATGAGGAGGCTTTGGAAAAAGCATATGCTTGAAGTTTTATGACAAGAGGTGAGTGCATAAAACTTCATTAAAAGGGCACCAGAGAGTTACATTGGTAATGCGCTTAGAACTCCAACTTGAACGAACTATAGTTGTCAGGGTTCCTTTCTGTAGGGCGAAGCTTCCAGCTAGCATAGGCAATCACTCTTTCTTTGGCCTCTTGCTTCTGGGAGAGCACCGCTCCTAACCCCACATTACTGGCATCGGTGTATAACAGGTATGGTAGGTTGTAGTCGGGGTAAGCTAGGATCTCTTCTCCTGTTAGGGCCTCTTTCATCTGTTGGAACAAATCTTCTTGTTCCTCGCCCCATTCCAAGGGAGGATCTCTGGACTTGCCTTTCTGGGGTTGGCAGACCAGGTGGTTCTGCAGGGGAGCAGCCTTCTTCGTGTACTCCTTAATGAATCTCCTGTAGTATCCCACCAATCCCAGGAACTGATGTACCTCCTTGAGGGTCTTTGGTTTCGGCCATTCCTTGATGACAGTGGCCTTGTCTGGGTCTGTGGCCACTCCTTCGGAACTGACTATGAGTACCAGGTACTGAACGTTCGGCTTTAACAGGTGGCATTTGGATGGTTTCAGCTTCATCCCGTATTTAGACAAGGCTTCAAATACCTCCGGTTGATGAGTTAGGTGCTCTTCATAGGATTTTGAATACACGATAACGTCATCCAGGTAAAGCAGTACTGTTTCAAAGTTCTTGTGCCCCAGGCAACATTTCATCAGCCTCTGGAACGTTCCGGGTGCATTACATAGTCTAATGGGCATGCTGTTGAATTCACATTATCCCATGGGTGTAGTAAATGCCGTCTTCTCACGGTCTTCTTCTGCAACGTAGACCTGCCAGTACCCGCTAGTGAGATCTAGGGTTGAAAAGTAATTAGCAGGCTTCAATGCAGCTAGTGATTCCTCAATTTGAGGGTAAGCATCTTTGTGTGTTATGCGATTTATTTACCTGTAATCTACACACATTCTCATGCTGCCATCCTTCTTTCTGACTAGGACTAGTGGAGCCGCCCAGGGGCTACAACTATCTCTTATGATCACTGTGTCCTTCATGTCCTTTGGCTTTCTGATAGTGTGCAGGTGGAATAGGCCTGTATCGCTCTTTGATTGCTGGATGTGTACCTGGGGGGATGTGATGTTGTACTCCTTTGTTCCTACCAAAATCAAGTGGATGCTTACTGAATACCTGTTCAAATTCTTGGACTACCCGATAGACACCTTGCTTTCTATGTATGGGAGTGGAATCAGTTCCTACATGGAGCTGTTGATGGGTAGAGGTAAGGGTCCCACTGCATGTATCTCATTGTTATTTACAGTGTGCAGCTTAGCAATGGTGGAATACCTGGGTAGTTTGACCTCATCATTGCCACAATTTAAGATGCACTAGTATTCTTCCCTTGTGTACATCAACTACCCCCCCTGGCTGTCAAGAGTGTAGGCCTGTGCTCTGAGCTGATGGGCTCCACTACCGCCTGATAGTCCTGCCCTCTTAGACCTATGGCTGCTTGATACCAAATAATAATTTCACTCATTGGAGGTATTACAATAGAAAGCGGTCTGTAACCCGCACGGTACCAATTTCACCACCTGTAAGTTTTACCTGTTGCTGGTGCAGGAGGGCTCTTATCTCTCTCTGAAGAACCTTCCTCTGCCCAAGTTTTGCAGTGTCTGCAATCTGTTGAAGCAAGAACAACACTTCCTCAATGCAATTGCTAACAACATTTGTACCCATAATAATGTAAGGGTCTCGGTTATTGAGGTTCTCTTCCACCACAATAACTCCTTGGTCTTGTAACGCCACCCTCCCCACTTTTATGGGAACTTCTCTAACCCCCATTATAGTAAGTGGTTCACCATTAGAAGCATAAATGTTAGGGTTCATATCGGGTGGTTTAAGTTCATTACCTGACCAAAATTGCTTGTAAAGGATATCAGAGATCACTTGTGACCCGGTGTCCAACAAAGCAGGTGTTGAGATGCCATCTAGTATGATAGACAGGAACGGTCACTGTCCGATGTAGGTATCATACCAGTTGGTTGGGCCCTGTTGAGTTACTCCTTGGGTTCGGCCCGACCCCCAGGGTCTGCTTGTTTAAAGGACAGCATTGTGTGATGTGGCCAGTCTTGCAGCAGCATCGGCAGATGGGTTCCCCTGTGGAGCTGTAACGGTCGGTAGTCCTCCCTCTGGGAGACGTGGTCTTCCTTCCTTTCATCCACAGGACATCCTCTGGGACGTTTTCCAGGCTGTCAGCAAGCTGGATTAGAGGTTGTGATTTAGACAGTGGTCTTGGCTTTGGCCCCTGCTGCAGATGTAGGGCTTCTATGACAGTGGCTAGGTTTTTACCCAGCTGGCGCACCTTGGAATACAAAGAGTCAATGCTATTTGAGTTAGTGGACTGAACACGGCTTTCAACTGCAGGCACGGGTACTAGTGTTGTTGTAGGTGGAGCCTTGCCACTGCACCACCGCCAGATGGCAGCTTCATGAGTCTCCACTGGCTGTAACCCCTATATGGCCATGTCCTTTAAGGTGTTGAAATCAGCGCCCGGGTGGCTTAGGGACCACCAGCACTGGCTTTTATTGTCCTCTAGTGATAGAAGCCCTGTGTAAACTGCTCAATCAATAGTTTATTCTCATCATGGACACTGGTAGGGATGACTTGCTTCAGGGCTCATAGCGCCTCCTGTGAGCGCCATGCATAGGTCCAGATGTCATCCTCCGGCTTTTGGTAGCAATGGTAGAAGCGCATTCTTATGTCAGCCTCATTACAGTCCTCAAAAGCAACTTTTAATTTGTCAAAGATTATAGGTACTGATCCCTGTTCAGCAGTGTACCAGTGTCCAATACAACAGCTGCACGCTGCTGGCCCGTCATTACATACATGTCCAACACGCTGCAGATCTTTCTTTTGAAGGTGGAAAAGGTATCAGGGCGGCCATCATACTGGGATAACCACATAGCACCCGGGATATACGGTAGCGAGATCAGTATGATCGGGGCTACTGCGCCCTGTGGGTCGGCGGCTCTGCTGGTTGCAGCCATGGTTGCTTGGGGGTGATTCACGGGGTCTGCGAAGGTATTTTCATTGTCGCTGGACGTAGCGGACATTTTTGGGTTCCCCTTAGTGAATCACGACCAGTCTTTAAACAGTTAACAGATTCAGAACCCGTAGGCAGGGAGTTAAGCGTTTGGAATTTTCCGGATTAGGCCGCTGCGCTTCAGAGGTGTTTGGCAGAGCGAGGGGTGGGGTTTGGTGAATACAAGTGGCTTTAGTTTACGCCTTTCAAGATGTAGTTATCACCCCTTCATCAGGACAACAACCAACACAGTCTGTTTGCGATGATACTGCTTATATGTATTCAAACTTGGTGCCAGACAGAATGCATGATCACGGCAAAGTTCGGGGGTTACAGGAAGTACTTGCATACACTGTGTGCAGAATTATTAGGCAAATGAGTATTTTGATCACATGATACCTTTATACATGTTGTTCTACCACAAACTGTACAGGCTTGAGAGCCAACTACCAATTATGTAAATCCGGTGATGTGTATCTCTGCAATGAGGAGGGGTGTGGTCTAATGACATCAACACCCTATATAAGGTGTGCTTAATTATTAGGCAAATGCCTTTCCTTAGGCAAAATGGGTCAGAAGAGAGATTTGACAGGCTGTGAAAAGTTCAAAATTGTGAGATGACTAGCAGAGGTATGCAGCAGTCTTGAAATTGCCAAACTTTTGAAGCGTGATCACCAAACAATCAAGCGTTTCAGGGCAAATAGTCAACAGGGTTGCAAGAAGCGTGTTAGGCAAAAAAGGCGCAAAATAACTGCCCATGAATTTAGGAAAATCAAGTGTGAAGCTGCCAAGATGCCATTTGCAACCAGTTTTGCCATATTTTGAAGCTGCAACATTACGTGAGTATCAAAAAGCACAAGGTGTGCCATACTCAGGGACATGGCCAAGGTAAAGAAGGCTGAAAAACGACCACCTCTGAACAAGAAACATAAGATAAAACCTCAAGACTGGGCCAAGAAATATCTTAAGACTGATTTTTCAAAGGTTTTATGGACTGATGAAATGTGAGTGACTCTTGATGGGCCAGATGGATGGGCCAGAGGCTGGATCAGTAAAGAACAGAGCGCTCCACTCCGAATCAGACACCAGCAAGGTGGAGGTGGGGTACTGGCATGGGCTGGTATCATCAAAGATGAACTTGTGGGACCTTTTCGGGTTGAGGATGGAGTGAAGCTCAACTCCCAGACCTACTGCCAGTTTATGGAAGACAACTTCTTCAGGCAGTGGTACAGGAAGAAGTCGGTATCGTTCAAGAAAAAACATGATTTTCATGCAGGACAATGCTCCATCACATGCATTCAACTACTCCACAGCGTGGCTGGCCAGTAAAGGTCTAAAAGAAGAAAAAATCATGACATGGCCCCCTTGCTCACCTGATCTGAACCCCATAGAGAGCCTGTCATCCCTACTAAAATGTGAGATCTACAGGGGGAAAAACAGTACACCTCTCGGAACAGTGTCTGGGAGGTTGTGGTGGATGCTGCACAAAATGTTGATTGTAAACAGATCAAGCAACTGACAGAATCTATGGATGGGAGGATGTTGAGTGTTGTCATAAATAAAGGTAGCTATATTGGTCACTATTCTTTTGGGGTATTGTTTTTGCATGTCAGAAATGTTTTTTTCTAAATTTTGTGCAGTTATATTAGTTTACCTGATGAAAATAAACAAGTGAGATGGGAATATATTTGCTTTTTATTAAGTTGCCTAATAATTGTGCACAGTAATAGTTAGATAAGATAGCCAAATCTAAAAAAAAACCAATCCAACTTCCAAAAATATTAAGCTTTGATATTTGAGTCTTTTGGATTGATTGAGAACAAAATTGTTGATCAATAATAAAAATAATCATCTAAAATTCAACTTGCCTAATAATTCTGCACACAGTGTATAGATTTAAAAATGACAAAAAAAATGTATTTAATCAATAAAATAAAAGAACCGTGGGGGAAAAAGTGGGGAAACAAAACAAAAGTAAGTACTTTTTGTGCTATGCACAAAAAGGGTTTGTGACTATATTTAGGCAGATCTATCAAACCCTGCTTTTTAGCACTAAATTTTTGTGGATTTGAATAGAGCACTGCAGAAGAGCAAATTTGGCAAACCCTGATAGTAGACAAAAATATTTGGTGGCTAGATTTAGGCAGATTTAGCAAAAATGGCTTTTTTGTGAGGATATGAATAGAGCAAATGCGCAGACCAGGTTTAGCAAACCCTGATACTGTGACCAGAAAGGGCTATTTTAGGAAGGAGTCACTAAACCTACTATCTATCTATCTATCTATCTATCTATCTATCGATCTATCTATCTATCTATCTATCTATATCTATCTAAAGAAAAAAATGTCTCTGCATCACACAGCTACTACCAATATCGTACATATGCTAACAAGCAAAAAATGAGAAAAAAATGTAAAAACTTAAAGTTTTTTCAAAAAACTCATTATTCTTAATTTTTATTTTCTGGGGGTCTTAGTACATACATTGGCCAATGTCTGCTTGCTCACCAACCACGTCATGGTGCCCCCAGGTCTGATGAGTACTGCGCTGACATCCCTGTCCTCCTTTTCCTCCCTGACCCACTGTTACGTGGGTGGACACCATCTCAACCTCAGACCACCTGTGGGTGATGAGGGTGCTAAGTGCAGTCATGGAGCCAGCAACTCTATATCTTTTACACAAAGCAAAAAAACTGCACAGCATTCAAGACACTATGTGAACTGGTGCTAGCAGTGACGCTGGGTCAAATACAAAGAAAAAATGTCTCTGCAGCACACAGCTACTACCAATATCGTACATATGCTACATTTGACCCAGCATCACTGCTAGCACCAGTTCACATTGTGTCTTGAGTGCTGTACAGTTTTTTTGCTTTCTATCTATCTATCTATCTATCTATCTATCTATCTATCAGAAAAAAACCTTGCAGCACTCAGCTACTACCAGTGGTGTACATATGCTGACAAGCTATATATATACAGTTTGAGAAAAAATTTAAAAACTTACGTTTTTTTTAAAAAACTCTAAATTCTTATTATTATTTTTTTAAATCTGAAGTTCTTAGTACACACATTGGCCAATGACTGCTTGCTCATCGACTGCGACAAAGTGACTTCAGGTCCGATGAGTCCTAACGCTGACACCCAAGTCCTCCTTGTCCACCCTACCCCACTACTAAGTGGGCGGACACCATCTAGACCCTAGATCACCATTAGGCAATGAGGGTGCAAATTGCAGTAATGGAGCCAGCAACTCCACACGATACAAAAGAGAAAAAAAAAACTGCACAGCACTCACAGACAATGTGAACTGGTGCCAGCAGGGAAGCTGGGATAAACTACTAGAAAAAAACCTTGCAGCACTCAGCTACTACCAGTGGTGTACATATGCTGACAAGCTATAAATATATGAGAAAAAATTAAAAAACTTACGTTTTTTTCAAAAAACTCAAAATTCTTATTTTTTTTTTTAAATCTGAAGTTCTTAGTACACACATTGGCCAATGTCTGCTTGCTCATCGACTGCGACAAAGTGACTTCAGGTCCGATGAGTTCTAACGCTGACACCCAAGTCCTCCTTGTCCACCCTACCCCACTACTAAGTGGGCGAACACCACTAGAGATATAGAGAAGGGGGAGGAGAAAGGAGTCAGTAGGCCAGGGTTGGCTGAACAGAAAAGACAGAGATCACACGTCCTGGCAGAGTGGGGTGTAGGAGCGCAGAATCTGAACAGAACCAGTGTGGATCACACGTCCTGGCAGAGTGGGGTGTAGGAGCGCAGAATCTGAACAGAACTAGTGCGAGCCACAGAGAGAAAGCACGTCCGAAGCCAGCACCCCAGGAGTGTGAGGGAAGAGAGGGACAGTGACACTGTTCCCTAGCAACACGGTCGAGACGGCAGACTGCAGGCGGATTAGCCTCACACGGCAGGACTGCTGGAGGCTAGGCTGAAGTAGAGTGTCGGCTCTAGAGGGGACCGCAGATTTACCCGGCATCCCCAGACAACCGACGGGGGACCACAATTACACGTTAGGGTCCCTACCCCAAAGGACAGGCAGCTCAGTGGCAACCCGGAGGGCTCACAGGAGTCCGAGCCACCGCCATACTGTCCGGAGTCACGCACACCAAAGTGAACACAGAGAGAGAGAGAGTCAACAGCCTGGGAAGGACGCAGAGACAGAGTGAGGGGTCACAGTAGGAAAGACCTGGCTGCAGGGAGTAAAGGGAACCCGGAGGGGAGAGTGTGCCCGTGTAACTGGGAACTGAACTAAGAACTGTAACTGTACTGTGAACTGTACTTGAGAACTGAAGAAGTAAACACGGTAAACCCTGAACACGACTCCCTTGTACCTCTCTGCCTGAACACGACTCCTTCCATACAGGTTTGCAGCAGATCTCCACCTGGAGAGCCACAGCTTGCAGGCCCCATCGCTGAAGGAGGATCCCTGCAGCATCTGGATAGTAAGTGTACTGCACTCAGCACCAGGCCTCCACACTACACAATAGACTTTAACCATCACTGCCCACGGAGAACTATTCCATCCTTGCTGCCATTACATCATCCCTGGAGGTTCTGCGGCAGCGGTGGCCCCATTACTGGCCACACACTGTGGGTGGCATCACGACTGACATTATCCCCTGTAAATATCCCCTTGTTATTGCCAGGGCTCGGGACACGGTCCGGACCAGGACCACCCGTGACATTCCCCTAAAGCAGACACGGTCCGGTACTTGAGTACCCTCGTCCCAGTGGGCTCGACAATTACGTAAAACAGAAGCAATAGTGCAACTGCACTAATGCTGTTTGTCATCTGAACAGTTAACGAACAAAACCCAAACTCTCGACTTCTCAGCAAAACGTTCGTGTTTGAGGGGTCGAACGAACATTGCTAAATTTGTCCTTTATTAAAAACTGAAAGAATCCCTTGGAGCCGCATCTTAAATTTTTTTGTTGCTTTTGGTGCATGAAATTTAAAAATATCACGTCCTGGACAGGGACCAAACGCCCAGACGCATTTTGGGGGAACCTCTTAGTCGTTTTTAAATTTCATGCACAATAAAGCAACAAAAAATTAGAGATGTGGCTCCAAGGAATTCTTTCAATTACCTAAATCGGTGGAGGCTGAACCCAGGGCCGGTTTTACGCAAAGTGGGGCCCTAGGCAAAAGGTTAAAGTGGGCCCTAAATGCTCAGGCCACTTTCACATCTAACGCTTTGCTGCATTTTGCTCAATTTGCATTTCCATGCGTTTTTGTTCCCATTGATTTTAATGGAAACACATGCAAAAACGCATGTAAAAACGCATGTGCGTTTTCAAAAACAGAAAACGCATGCGTTTTTGCCAACGCTGCCCAAAACATCGGGGAAGACGTTTTGTGCTGCGTTCGCAAAAATGCATGCGTTTTGCGTTTTTGAAAACGCACATGCGTTTTGCATGTGTTTTTACATGCGTTCCCATTGAAATCAATGGGGGAAAAAACGCTAGCGTTTTTAATGCGTTTTTAGCGGTAAAAACAGCTAGAAAGGCAAATTTAGCAAAACGCACACCAACCTTAGATGTGGAACAGGCCGTAGTTATATGGTAAGAGTGACTTCTTAAGTTGATTATCTAGGTCAGAATAAGAACATACTGAACATCATTTTTATTTCAATCATAAAAAAATACAAAACAGAAATTTGTAAAAAAAAAAAATATTTTTTTTTATTTTCCGAGACCCATAATGTTTTAATTTTTGAAGATACATAGATATGTGAGGGCTTCCTTTATGTGCCCTGAGCTGACATTTTTACTGATATCATTTTGAGTCAGATACAACATTTTGATCGCCTTTTATTGCATTTTATTGTAACAACGTGGTGGCCTACAAAACATAATTCTGCCGTTTTTATTTTTTTCCCATTACGCCATTTACCAATTTACCAATTGGATTAATTTAGTTCATATATTGATAGCTTAGATTCTTACGAACGCAGCGATACCAAATATGTGTATTTTTACATTTTTTTCACTGTTTTATTGCTATTTTCAGTTCAGCTCCTTTGGGGGCCCCTAAGAGAGTGGGGGCCCTAGGCAACTGCCCAGTCTGCCCCCCCCTAACGCCGGCCCTGGCTGAACCACCTCTCGGAAGCCCGGAGTCCGGAAAGCTATTGTGGTTGAGCAGCATTTCCTCTTCCTCCTCACTTACATGGATTCTTGATTTGAAATTGGTGAACATGTTTGAGCAATGTTTGCTCATCACTTCTTTGGAGTATTGAAATTTACCCTTAATTTACCGTATATACTCGTGTATAAGCCGACCCGTGTATAAGCCGACCCCCCTACTTTTGCCCCCAAAATCTGGGAAAAACTATTGACTCGTGTATAAGCCGAGGGTGGACCCCAGCACAGGTATACAGCCCCAGCAGTGTGGTATACAGGCCCCCCCGATGGTATACAGGCCTCCCCAGTGGTAGTATACAGCCCCCAGCAGTGTGGTATACAGCAGCCTCCCCAGTGGTATATACAGGCCCCAGCAGTGTTACAGCAGCCTTCCCAGGGTATATACAGCAGCAGCCCCAGGGTATATACAGCAGCAGCCCCATGGTATATACAGCAGCAGCCCCATGGTATATACAGCAGCAGCCCCAGGGTATATACAGCAGCAACCTCATGGTATATACAGCAGCAGCCCCAGGGTATATAAAGCAGCAGCCCCAGGGTATATACAGCAGCAGCCCCATGGTATATACAGCAGCAGCCCCAGGGTATATACAGCAGCAGCCCCATGGTATATACAGCAGCAGCCCCAGGGTATATACAGCAGCAGCCCCATGGTATATACAGCAGCAGCCCCAGGGTATATATAGCAACAGCCCCAGGGTATATACAGCAGCAGCCCCATGGTATATACAGCAGCAGCCCCAGGGTATATACAGCAGCAGCCCCATGGTATATACAACAGCAGCCCCAGGGTATATACAGCAGCAGCCCCATGGTATATACAGCAGCAGCCCCAGGGTATATACAGCAGCAGCCCCATGGTATATACAGCAGCAGCCCCAGGGTATATACAGCAGCAGCCCCAGGGTATATACAGCAGCAGCCCCATGGTACATACAGCTGCAGCCCCAGGGTACATACAGCAGCAGCCCAGGGTACATACAGCAGCAGCCCCAGGGTATATACAGCAGCCCAAGGTATACAGGCCCCCTCCATGGTCCGTAAACCTGTAAAGGAAGATGATTATACTTATCACTGTCCCGCTGCCGTCCCGCTCTGCATCGCGATCCTCCATCTGCATCGCGATCCTCCATCTTCATTCACCGGCTTCCGACTTCCTGTGTTCTGCGCCGAATGACGTCATTGTCGGCGCCGACAGTAAGCCGGAAGATGGAGGAGCGCGATGCAGATGGAGGATCGCGATGCAGAGCGGGGACGGCACCGGGACAGTGATAAGTATAATCATCTTCCTTTACAGGTTTACGGACCATGGGGGGGGCCTGTATACTGATGGGGGGCCTGTATACCTCTGGGGGGGGGGGGCGCCCGTGTAGTGACTCGCGTATAAGCCGAGGGGGTAACTTTTCAGCCCAATTTTTGGGCTGAAAAACTCGGCTTATACGCGAGTATATACGGTATTCACCTCAAATTAAATTTTTGGGAAAAATTATGTTAAACTTATGGATTTAAATTTCCAAAAGTTCCCTAATCTTTACTAGGTACCAATGTAAAGTAATTAGTGGTCACAAAATCTAAGCCAGTACCTACAATAATAAAAGTTTAAAGCTTTTTCTTTTCTTTTATATAATTGGAACCATGAAAGAGAAACTTCACAAGAGTCACTGCAAGATTGAAACCCTTTTAATTCAGTCACGCTGACCTTGTACTACTGATGTTAACAAAGCTGAAAAATGGACTTTTACCAGATAAGATAACTGTCACTGAAGTTTAATTGTGTCCTATGTTGCTGTGATTAGTTTCCAAGCCCATATCATCTGTGAATGTGCTAGTTTTGGTTTCTACCAAAAAGCAGAATACTTCATCAACTGTAACAGTTTTGTCTCAGTGCAAGGACTTGACATAAATCTCTCCATATGGTAGAAAAATATATTGCTGCTATAAACAACATTCTATTTTCTTTGTTACTGCAATAGTTAGTAGCTTATTCTGCTCAACTCTTTTCAAATTCTAAAATAATGAAATAATTTACTTTATTAAGTTTAAATTAACTCCTTCATGACACGGCCAATTTTCATTTTTGCTTTTTCGGTTTTTCCTCCCCTTGATTCCCAGGTTCATAACTTTTTTATAGTTGTGTCCATATAGACATATGAGGCTTGTTTTTGCGGATGAGAAGTACTTTTGAATAGAAACATTCATTTACCACATAGTGAAAAATGAAGACAAAATGGTAATGTGGGGAAATTGTGAAAAAAAACACAATTCTGACATGGTTTTTGTAGGGTTATTGTCACGATGTACATTTTGAGGTAAAGCATTGTACTTTTGAATGACATCATTTATTGTACCATATAGGCTAGGGTCACATCTATTACTGAAGTTGCGTTCTCCGCATCTAGATCCTGATGCGGTGAACGCAATTGGCTTCAGACAAGCCGCAATCCAGTAACCGGAGTGCTGAAGCCGCAATCCAGTAACTGGATTGCTCTGGATGTGTAATCCGGAGCAATCTGGTTACCGGATAGTTTGCTCATCCCTGCTGCCGCAGGGATGACCATACTGTAAAATCAATGAATAAAGCTTCGTTAATGATAATAATTATGCTCTTCGTGTCTCTAGGGGGTGCCCACCCTAGAGACATGCTATCTACTTAGGTTGGCATGTAATAGGTTAATATGTTATGTACAGTAAGCCGACTCCTGTCGGCTCTGTACATTTTTATGAATAAAGCTGCAGCTCCCCTGTGAGCAGCGCTCATACTATACCTAATGTACATATAGTATGTGCACTGTCCAGGGTCCTGAAGGCTAATACAGTTGTTCTTTGGCGCTGCATCCTATAGATCAACTGTAAATGTTTGCAGGACCCTGGACAGCGCACATACTATACTTACATTAGGTATAATATGAGCGCTGCTCACAGGGGAGCTGCAGCTTCATTCATAAAAATGTACAGAGCCGACAGGAGTTGGCTTACTGTACATAACATATTAACCTATTACATGCCAACCTAAGTAGGTAGCATTTCTCTAGTGGGGGTGGGCACCCCCTAGAGACATGAAGGGCATAATTATTATCATTAATAAAGCTTTATTTTACAGTTAAGCACTTTGCTTATCCCGACACACATCCTGAGCAATCCGGTTACCGCATTGCGGAGGCTAGAACCGCTCCGAAAACTGCAGCCTGCATGATTTTTCACGCAGGCTCCAGATCCAGATGCGGTAACTTTACAAGCAATCCGGTTTTTAGAATGGGCTCCTATGAGGAGCGTTTCCTGCTCTGGTTTTGAGCTTTTTAAAAGCTCAAAACCGGATCAGGATTTGTAAAAAAAAAAAATGCAGGTGTGACCCTAGCCATAGTGTACTGAAAAACGGTTAAAAAATTCCAAGTGCAAAGAAAGGCTAGGGTCACACTTGCATTTGCAATCCAGTTACTGGATCCAGTTTTTCATCCTGAAAACCTGATCAGGTACCTGACCCATAGACTCCAATGTTAACAATTGTTTGCCAAAGTGCAATCTGTCTACTGGATCCAGTTTGTGAGAAGTCAGGTTTTAATAGGGTCTGCAACATTTTTTGGCCTTTTAGCAAAACCTGATCAGTTTTTTAACATGGGACCCTATGGGAACCTGATCCAGTACATATAGATACCATCAGGTACCTGATCAGGTACCTGATCCGGTAAAAATGCCTCCAAATAGACAAGGGGAAAAACTGGATCCAGTAATGCATCCACTTACTGGATGCAGCCTCCCAAGTGTGACCCTAGCCAAATTCAAAAAAGTGAAATTACACAATTGCTTTGTTTTATTTTATTAATCATGTTCACTATATGGTAAAACTGACATGTCAGTATGTTGCCTCAGGTTGGTACGAGTGCATTTTTGGTGCAGAAATCGCTTAAGTTTTTTTGATGTGTCTGCAATTAACCCTGCTGTTCTGTTTGGGTCCATACGACCAGAAATTAAATTTGAGACCCTGCAGATTATTTATTATTGCGGATCTGAAACTTGTGATTAATTGACATTTCCTCATTTGAGGGGTTCTTACTATGAGTGTATTTTTTTTTTTTTTGCTTTTTTGTTTACTTTTTGCTACATGCTGATTGTTATACTTGTACTGTTCGGGTCAATATGACCCGATAACATTTTATACTGTTCAACAGGTCACTAATTATTTCTGTCTGCAAAATTTAAAGTGCTGTTCAAATTAATTGGTACAAAGCTTGTTTAAGTAAAATCGTAAGTTGGTTACCAGTCAGTGATTCAAACCAGTTTTAACTGCTTTGAACAGGTGTGAGTGTACAACTTTGAGTAACAAAATGTGGTTTGACTGGTTTTAGTCAGAAAATAACAGCTAGCTGCCCCCTCAGCTACAGTTGAGAGCTTGTTTCTGTGAGGAGTGGTTTAGTGTACTTTTTCTGTCAGTGTGATTCGTGCCTGTAAAAATGGATGTTACTCCACGGAAGAGGTCTAGAATTATTACTCTTAATGAACATACAAGTCTGACTGTAAGAAATCGCTTCCACCGTTGGTATTGGAAAATCTACCATTTCAAGAATAATTCGCACACACAATGAAGCTGGATAGTTTTCTTCAAAACGAAAAGGGAAATGTGGAAGAAAAAGGAAAACAACACCAAGAACTGATAAAACACTTATCAGAAAAAGTAAAGTTAATGCATGAAAAACAAGGAAAGTTTAGCTTTGTCCCAATTAATTCGCACAGCACTGTATTTGTTTTCCTGTGTATTTCATCTTCATCTCATTATTCAAAAGGCTGGAGGTTTCACTGTTCTTATCAGTGAGCAAGTACTCATCCAGTAATTTCTCTTTCATTTCTGTGAGGGTACCTTTACACGCCGCTACTGGCGGGTGGATACAACCAGCTACTTGGGACAAATGTAGCTTGCATCGGCAATGTACCCCGTAGTAGCGGCGTGTGAAACAGGTGGCTACACAGCCAATTGTAGCGAGCTGTATCGGCGTGTAAAGAAGGAACAGAAGGGTTGTTTCTACACCATGCTATGTACCTGGTATGTAGCTGGGGCGTGACATAGGCTCCGGGTTACTGCGCCCCATCAGCGATCATTGGAGGAAGCTCCTGCATTACGATTGGTAGTCGCTGCATAGGGAGGCATATTCAAGGAGCTGACCAGTCACACTACACAATTGCTCGAGCGTCATGTATTAATCAGCCTCCTGCGATGCCTGCCCAATCATGGGTTTCTTGCTTTGTCCTATCAGCGTACGGACGTCTCGTAATCCACAATTGTGGCACGCCTATGTGCTGTCCCTGCTGCACCAGGTCCGCCATATTAGCTTGTTGAAGCAGTGTGTAAATGAGGTAAGCTGAGCTACAGAAGGTGACTTGAGACACCCGGCGGTGTATCTAGAGATAGATGTAACCTACTGTAGCGCACCTTGTGGCAGCGTGTAAAGGTGGTGCGATTACCGTTTGTAACCATTTGTGCGTGCTCATGCACGTGAAGTAGCTGGTTGTATCCACCCGCCAGTAGCGGCGTGTAAAGGTACCCTGAGAGAGGACACAAGTAGTTTCACTTTCAATCCTGAGAAAGAAGACACTAGATTCTGTGAGAGAGGACACTGACCTGTGAATACACATCATTACAGGTATGTAGCATATAAGCTACGCTTTTTTTCCCAAATTATTCAATTCTGTTCTTTAGATTGCATATCGTAAACCCATTTTTGATTACTGTGTCATGATGTAAGCTAATGTGTGCCCGTCTAAAGTCTAAAGGTACCTTTAGGCTTGTGTAGACTGAATGTTTGTCTATTCTCACTGATGTGATATATTGATTGCATGAATGAGCATTGAGTACAGATTTGAATAGGGTCTGTTTTAGGGCCCCATCACACACACACACAGACACACCCTGCAATTGCGATGCTGCAACGTCACAAACACGAGGCTCCAGCATCGCAAGCATATCGGTCACATTGCACTTTCTTCAGCGCTGGGAGAGCGATGGAGACCTTACTGTAGTATATAAGCTCTTTTTGTTGTGAAACTGGTTATAGATTTTTTTCTCTTTTATTGTTATTTATTTATATAGTTTGCTTATTTTATTTCATAGTGTTGACTCTACCCCGTGCAAGTTGTGACTGTGCATAATTTCTAAATTTGGATAAAAATGTTTTGAAAATGTCTATTGACTGACGTTGAATTGGAAGAGTTTGTCAACATCTCTGATTCAGAAGATGATATCCCACAGGAAAATGTGTCCAAAGAGAAGGACCACATTAGTGATGGGGAAAGCAATGCTGAAAACTCTCTGATTCTGAAGTGAAATATGAAAAGAAACATGATACTCAGAAAACTAGTCGGATGCAAGCAATCCTTTCTAAAAACAAGACTATAATTTAGAATTTGCAGCCTAGTCATTCTGGTAGATTGTCCTCTAAAAATATCACAAAAGCTACTTGTGGTCCTACTAGGTACACTATATCAAGAATATCTGATATAGGATCAGCATTCGAATTGTTCCTAAATATAACTATCCTAAATATTATAATACAAATGACAAACATTGAGGGACGAGTTTATGGTGATAAATTGAACAAATTAGATGTGACAGCTCTAAATGCTTATACTGGTTTACTTCTTTTAGCAGGAGCACACAAATCTTATGGTGAATCAACTAAAAGTTTGTGGAATTCCGAAATCGGTTGCCACATATTTAGAGCTACAATGTCTCTTGAAAGGTTTCATGAGTCTTCTACAGTACTGAGGTTTGATAATAAAACAGATCGAAATGAAAGAAAAGCTAAAGATAAACTAGCCCCTATTAGAAATAGAGATTCTACCAAAATTATATAATATTGGTGAAGCTGTAACTGTCGATGAACAACTGGTGACATTCCAAGGTAGGTGCCCGTTCAGATAATGCATTCCAAAGAAAAAAACAACAAAGTATGGCATCAAGATATGGACACTTTGTGACAGCAAAAGTTCTTATGTTGTAAATGCTCAAGTGTATACAGGAAGAAACCCTGGAAAAAGACCTGAAAAAATCATGGAATGTGAGTTGTTCTCGATTTGACTCATGGACTAAGGGCTCGGACACACTCATCAGAGTTTCACTGAGGAGACTCTGAAAGGGCTGGAGCAGTGACCCTGAATGGCTTCTCCCTATCTGGATGGGGCTGTCAGCTGATTGTATTTTTGTGCAGCTCCAGACTTCCCATCCAGAGAGGGAGAGGAAGTTCAGGGTTACTGCTCCAGCCCTTTCAGAGTCTCCTCAGTCAAACTCTGATGTAACTAGGAAAGTGTGTCCAAGCCCTAAAAGGACAAAATGTCACATGTGGTGAATTTTTCACTTCCTACCAACTGGACCAGATGTTGCAAAAAAGACAACTTACCATGCTGGGTACTATAAGGAAAAACAAGCCAGAACTGCCGCAAGGTATCCTTAGTAAAAGAGATGTGTAGATTTCTTCTTTCTACTTTGATTGGAGATACAACAGTTGTGTGTTACGTTCCCTAAAAAAATAAACATGTAATTCTAATGAGCACAATGCACCATGACAATGCAATAAGTAATCGAGAAGACAGAAAGCCGGGCATGATATTAGATTATAATGCCACAAAAAGGGCAGTTGATACACTGGATCAAACAATATCAACATACACATGCAAATGCAAAACTAATAGTTGGCCAATGATAATATTTTACAACATTATTGATGTTTTTCGGCATACAACACATTTGTTTTATGGAGAGAAATCAACCCCAATTGGAAAAGAAATAAGCTGCATAAAAGAAGAATTTTTATTGAAGAATTAGGAAAGTCCCTAGTTAGGCCATATATTGAAGCCAGAAAAGTAAACCCCAGATGTGAAGGAGCAGCAGCCATTGTGAAGAGTGTCCAGCAGCATGGTCCAGAAAGAGACTCCACAGCCTCCACCAGCACAGCTACCAGCCAGAAAAGGAAGAGATGGACATCTCCTTGTGACAATAAAACAAATCTAATATGTTCTGGGTGTGCAAAATATCTATGTAAAGGACATGTGTTTTATTGTTGTGTTTAATGCAAAAATGCATGAAGCTGTTCACCAATTTTTAGAGATAAAAAAGAAAAACTGAAGTTTTAATTATTTTTCATTTGTTGTTTTATAAAATAACACAAAGTTATATTTACTTAGATTTCATATTATAGTAATAGAAATTTAAAGCATGTTTGTTATTTGTGTGCAGAATGCTGTAGAGCAAATATAATTGCAAACATCCCATGTAAACTTTTTCAGAAAAAAAAAAAAATTAAGTTTTAATTTCATTTTTCATTTGTTTATGATCATCCATGTTCACATACAGTTTAATAATGAAATAGGTATTCAAATAAAACACAGTAGCTAAAATCAACATTTTTTTTGGTTGGGTCATATTGACCTGAAATAGTACAAGTGTATAGTAAATGCGATCAGAACAGCAGGGTTAAGTTGCCCGTTTTTTGGGTTGAGTTTTCCCCATAGACTCCATTCTAATCTCCCACCAAAAAGCATGGATATTCCCACAGTGCATGTGATGCTTTTTAAAAGTGATTTATGCAGCATAAACGCTGCAATACTCACCCTCCACAGCAAGCCCACGTGATCCCCTGTGAGTCCCTGGTGATTTCTCCTCTGTGCACACTGGCTGGCTGAAGGACATGTGGGTATCATCCAATCAGTGCCAGAGCCTGCGCACCATGTGATAAGTTGAGTCACATTGTGCAAGGTCCTGGCAAGACGATAAACACAGCATCTGCCGTGTACGGAGGAAGAATCACCAGGGATCACTGTGGGATTGCTAGGGAGGGTGAGAAATTGTCTGTGTGTCTGTCTGTGTTTGTGTGTTCCCTTAACTGTGCTGCATTATTGTGCTGCTTTTTGTGCACAAATGCAGCACAAATTCAATAGGTTTGTGCTGCTTTTGCTGCATTTGTGCACATACAAACTCAGCAGAAAAACGCAGCACATAAATGAAGGATAGTGGGCACTTATCCTTATACTCAAATTTTCAGGTCAATTAAAGGATTTTCAACAATATTTATTTAAATGTTTTTGAAAATGTTTCCAATTTGGCAATTTTGTATGTGACATGATCTGCCCCTTACAACATGGATTGTTAAACAGAACTGCTTCAGTGTCGCTCCGTGTTCCTCCAATAAAGGTGCTGCGAAGTCTAGTGTCCGAAGAAGAAATGAAATGACTGAGTACAAATAGAAATGTTCATTTGGTTACATCTAAATCTACAATTTCAGACACACACTTCGGGCAATTTCCCTACCAATGCTTTTGCAGTGACATGGAAAAATATTTGCTGGATTAAAACCTAGGATCCCAACCAGAGAATCACTACATTCCGAAACAATAATAGCTGACATTTTATGGATTCTCTATCTATAGTTGTTCTTCGTCAAAGACCCAAACTTTGATTATGGTACTTGGATGCTTCTGCCTAGATGACTACCTATCTTGTCAGGAACAGTCAGTGAAGAGATTTCTCAGTTTTTCAAAACCATTAATAAGGACATGCCCTAGTAATTTGACATCCTATTACAAAACTTCTTGTTCAGCTTCATTTAAAAGCTTGGAAGCAGACAAATTTAATTTATCTACTGAAACTTTTCAACAAATAAGACATTTTTTAAATCGCAGCTTGGAGTCCAAACTTTAGTTCATCTAATTTGCCTGTGTCTGATTCAATTACCTTAGACATAGCTCTTTAATGTATAAATATGCACAGAGTCGCTCCAAAACATGTTCAGTTCAAATCACAGTACTGGTACAGATCTTGTTAGCAATGCTAATACTAATATTTCCCAAATCTGTTTGCTCTATCATTTTATAATTCTTCAGCAAATAAAAAAATATTTTACCAATCTATATTTGAATTTTAGAATATTTTAAACTAAGACCTCATTCAGACTTCAATTTTGTATGTTCCCGTTCCATCAGTTTTCTTCACTGATATAAAATGTACCAATTAGAGTCTATGGAGCTGTTCACATATCTATGTTATTTTTTGTGGAACTTGAGTCTGAAAAATTTACAGAGGTATTTTTGTTTTTTATTCAAATCACAGATTAAAGTTACAAATCCAAGTCTATGGGCCCATGAATATCACAGATTAAACCTACCTATTGAAGTCTGTGGGTCCATGAAAATCACATGGCCACTTTACACATCCCAACATTGAACCGATATTGGATACAACAGCACGGGAGCGCGCTTTTTCTGGGCAGAATTCCAAGATCGCATAGGAGATGTTACATTGCGCGATATCGGCAGGCAACGCCACTGCGATGTGTACGCCCCCTTGTACGGGCGCCCCAGGAGCGACCATTTAACATGGGAGAGAATAGGGGAAGTTGTACTCCAAATCGTTCTTGGGCTTTCACACAGCACGATCCTGCCACATCGTCCATCCAATATCGGGCCGTTGGAGAGCAGGCTCATTTGATCCCCGATATCGTTTTGGCATCGTTCTTGCATCACATTGGACATTTAAACCATACAACGCACGAATGATATCGGGGCCAACGCACGAACCACGTGACTTTTTATTGGAGTTGGACGCCGATATCGACACGTGTAAAGTGGCCAACAGATGGCTCACAGATGGCATTCGTGTGCCATCGGAGTTTTGTCAATTAACATTGCAATGTTAGAATAATCTTTTAAATGTATTTGTTGATTTTTTCATACGTGAAAATCACTGCTAAAAATGTGAAAAGTGGTACTGCTACGCTACAGTCTGTGGTAGCCAGGAGTATTCTGCCAATTAAAGACAGGTGTGAGGCTGCACAAGCATCATGGTGGTGCTCAAGCTATATGAAAGTTCAAAATCATATTAAACTAAGGCTATGTGCCTTGCTTACTACCCGACACTTCAAGGCTTCAGCCGCATCATATGTCACATGGATAGGAGGGGTGTGATCCACATGGTTTGTGATGTGGCTGAAACCCGGAAGTGCCTTCCAGTATGCAAGGCAAGCACGTACTACAGGCTAGGGACAGCAGAAATGAATGCAGAATTTTCTCCATCAAAAAGCAGATATTATTTAGCAAAAGTACAACATTTTTGCTATATAATACATGCTAATAGCAGATGATGAAAATTCTGTATCACTTGCGCAGTGTCGGCACATAGCCTTAGAAGGAAAAGCAGCACTCATCAATGGACCTGTAGAAGAGCTGTGTTAAGCGAGAAACTGCTGTCGTCTATGCAAAACAAGCCTCATTCTGCCGTCTGCCCACCAGCTTTTTTTATTTTATGTGATCTGATGAATTAAAGAAGACTTTTTAGCACAGTCCGGTGAGAGATTTTTCTTTTTAGTTTACGAAAATCACTAATGAAATACTTGTTGAACACCGATGAAATTTGAATAAGAAACACAGATGAAATTCAAACCATGGAAAAAGCAAATAGATTCCAGCAGAGGGAACCCTTTTGGAAGTTATCCATTTTGTTTTCACACCTATAAAAATTAATCTTGACAAAAGAAGTCCATATTAGTTAACTGTGGGCACAGACATAGATAAGTACATAGCTTCTTATAGGTACAGACTACGCATTTCGACCTCATGCAGCCTTCCTCTCGGTCAGAGCAAGAGGAAAACTGCATAAGGCCGAAACACTTAGTCTGTACCTGTAAGAAGCTATGCATTCTTATGGCAGGTTGGTTGCGCTACACTAATGTACATGGCAACAAAGCACAGACTGTGGGGGTACAGTCTGAGTGCAACAGCCGATCCCAGACACTGTCAAAGACAGTGAGAGTCTGCGATTGGCCGTTGCAGTTCAGTGCAGTGAACATTCTTGAAGCTTAATTATTGGCCCTGGATTAAAGTAGCAAGAGATTGGTGCGCTCTTTCATCTATCTCAGAAGATCCACAAAAATCATCGGCCAAACCAAGCTGATCAGAGGTCAGGGCAAATGCAATCTGAGCACCATGAGTATGTGGAACCACATGGCAGCCAAAAACCCTAGTAGGTGGGCGTAACACCAGGGTACCAAATCTGTGTCTCCGAGTCAAACTACTGCCATGTCCCCTGTGCTATGTTCTTCTCAATCTGCTGTCCAGGAAGCAGGCACTCATACCTCCTGTCCACAAGCTGTGGTTGCACAGACAAACCAAACCTCAACCTTATCCACTTCCTTGTCCCAGCAAAACATCACATTGTCCATGGCAGTTAGCTTGGAAAGGAAGGATAACCAGCCATGCACTCAGACAAAAATACCAAACTCGCACATTTCCAAATTGCTATCTGTGGAGATGTTTCCTCCTTGTTGCATGGATGGACGCAGATGCTACAATCGCCCCCGTGCCAGGGTTGCAGGAGATTGAGCATCGGTGTTGGTAGACATGGGTTACCTCATAGAGTGGCTGACAGCTTTCTGCTAAATGCAATGGATATTTGTAAGTGGCCAGATGTATTGGGTTTTTTTTCTCTTGCTCTGATATTTATGAAACCTATTCGGTGAACTCTCAATTTAGATTATACATATGGTCAAACATATGGTTAGGTACTCGTAGGCGTGAGGGCCCGTGAAGGGGGCTACGAGCTTACATTATTTTGGTCCAAAATATCAAACTAACTCCTCACAATTTTCATCAAAAAAATGTTTATTGCATTTTTTTTATCTTTCTGCAGTTTGGGGCTGGGCCCTCTAGGGGGCGTCAGTCACTTGTGGAGCATATTTTTGGTGCTGAACAGCCCGCCTTGTTTAACAGCTGGGTGTCATTAATAGGCTGTGCTCTGACACTATGTTTCACATTGCCTGGAGTGGTTGCCACCCTGTGGTGACCTCGTGTCCAGTGATACCACCAGTTTCTTCCTTGTGGCATGGATGGACGCAGATGCTACAATCGCCCTCGTGTCAGGGTTGTAGGAGATTGAGCATCGGTGTTGGGAGACATGGGTTACCTCATAGAGTGGCTGACAGCATTCTGCTAAATGCAATGGATATTTGTAAGTGGCCAAATGTAGTGTTTTGTTTTTTTCTCTGTACCCTGTTTGAACCCTCCAGAGCAGAGCGCAGTGAAGATTACTATTGTGTGAGAGGCTGGCGGCTGCCATTAGAGTGAGAGGAGAAGGCCAGTCTGCGTCCCCCACTCCCTGCTGCAAAGTGCAGTGCCTGCTGTAAGTGTCCATATCCATGATATCCTATACATGCTGCTGTTAGTGGCCATCTGATTCTGCATTGATGTATTCATCATATTCTCTCATGATATATTGATCTATTGACAATAGAGAAATATATCATAAGGAATGTGTATAGTGCACCCCCCTGTATATACTCCACCCTGTATCTAGTACCTGTGTATTATACATAGGTACTATATACAGGGTGCAGTATACACAAGTGTTATATACATGGTCCAGTATACACATTGTATAATATTGCACCCACTGTACATACTACACCCTGTATATAGTACCTGTGTATACTGTACCGTGTATCTAGTACCTGTGTATTATACATAGGTACTATATACAGGGTGCAGTATACACAAGTGTTATATACATGGTCCAGTATACACATTGTATAATATTGCACCCTCTGTACATACTGAACCCTGTATATAGTAAAAAATTCAGAACCGCAACATGCCACATCAAATTATCTAATTTCATGGTCACAAATCGTCTATCATAAGGGCACTTTTTTTGGATATATAAGAAACACTCCATCTATATATGGAATAACTGCAAGCACTAAGGAGTTAACGTTTCATAAAATACCACTTTATTAAACATATTTAAAGTAACAGACAATAGACCGTTTAAAAATGAAGTACTTTGTGGGTGATTCCAGACATAAACCACAACGAGGTGGTAACACTCTCAGGATAACAGGATATTGCACATACCACAAATAGTTAATATCACTCCTTAACATAGGTGGATATCAGCAGTGGAGTACAATCACCCAGTCACTTACTCACCCATGATAAATGTGCTGTTCCCGTGGTCCAGATAAAGTGCCCTCTATTGTGGCCCCCCTACGACCGTTTTGCAAGGCTTTTTCAAGGGTATGTGATTCACTGCTGATATCCACCTATGTTAAGGAGTGATATTAACTATTTGTGGTTTTACTATGTGCAATATCCTGTTATCCTGAGAGTGTTACCACCTCGTTGTGGTTTATGTCTGGAATCACCCACAAAGTACTTCATTTTTAAACGGTCTATTGTCTGTTATTTTATATATGTTTAATAAAGTGGTATTTTATGAAACGTTAACTCCTTAGTGCTTTTGTACTTATTCCCTGTATATAGTACCTGTATATACTGCAACCTGTATCTAGTACCTGAGTATTATACATAGGTACTATATACAGGGTGCAGTATACACAAGGATTATATACATGGTCCAGTATACACATTGCATAATATTACACCCACTGTACATACTGCACCCTGTATATAGTACCTGTGTATACTGCACCCTGCATCTAGTACCTGTGTATTATACATAGGTACTATATACAGGGTGCAGTATACACAAGCATTATATACATCGTCCAGTATACACATTGTATAATATTGCACCCTATGTGTATACTGCACCCTGTATCTAGTACCTGTGCATTATACATAGGTACTATATACAGGGTGCAGTAAAGACAAGCATTATATAAATCGTCCAGTATACACATTGTATAATATTGCACCCTCTGTACATACTGCACCCTGTATATAGTACCTGTGTATACTGCACCCTGTATATAATACACCCTGTATTTAATCTTTGCATATACTGCACCCTTTATATATACTGCACCCTGTATATAGTACCTGGGTATACTGCACCCTGTTTAAAAGCCATCCTGTATATAGTGCCTGTGTATTATACACAGGTACTATACAGGGTGCAGTATATACATGGTGTAGTATACACAGTGTATAGTACCTGTGTATTTTGCACCCAATATAAACTGCACCCTGTATATAGTACTTGTGTATACTACACCCTGTATATGGTACTTAAGTATACTGCACCTGGTATCTACTGCACCCAGTCTTATCTCTGTAGTAAGCTCGGTTCTGCTCTCTTATCCCTGTAGTAAGCTCGGTTGTGTTCCCTTATCTCTGTAGTAAGCTCCATTCTGTTCTCTTATCTCTGTAGTAAGCTCGGTTCTGCTCTCTTATCTGTGTAGTAAGCTCGGTTCTGTTCCCATATCTCTGTAGTAAGCTTGGTTCTGTTCCCTTATCTCTGTAGTAAGCTCGGTTCTGATCTCTTATCTCTGTAGTAAGTTCAGTTCTGCTCCCTTATCTCTGTAGTAAGCTTGGTTCTGCTCCCTTATCTCTATAGTAAGCTCGGTTCTGCTCTCTTATCTTTGTAGTAAGCTCGGTTCTGCTCTCTTATTTCTGTAGTAAGCTCGGGTCTGCACTCTTATCTCTGTAGTAAGCTCGGTTCTGCTCTCTTATCTCTGTAGTAAGCTCAGTTCTGCTCTCTTATCTCTGGAGTAAGTTCAGTTCTGCTCCCTTATCTCTGTAGTAAGTTCAGTTCTGTTCCCCTATCTCTGTAGTAAGCTCGGTTCTGCTCCCTTATCTCTGTAGTAAGCTCGGTTCTGCTCTCTTATCTGTGTAGTAAGCTGGGTTCTGTTCCCATATCTCTGTAGTAAGTTTGGCTCTGTTCCCTTATCTCTGTAGTAAGTTCAGTTCTGCTCCCCTATCTCTGTAGTAAGCTCAGTTCTGCTCTATTATCTCTGTAGTAAACTTGATTCTGTTACCTTATCTCTGTAGTAAGCTCGGTTCTGCTCTCTTATCTGTGTAGTAAGCTGGGTTCTGTTCCCATATCTCTGTAGTAAGTTTGGTTCTGCTCTCTTATATCTGTAGTAAGTTCAGTTCTGCTCCCCTATCTTTGTAGTAAGCTCAGTTCTGCTCTCTTATCTCTGTAGTAAACTTGATTCTGTTACCTTATCTCTGTAGTAAGCTCGGTTCTGCTCCCTTATCTCTATAGTAAGCTCGGTTCTGCTCTCTTATCTCTGTAGTAAGCTCGGTTCTTCTCTCTTATCTCTGTAGTAAGCTTGGTTCTGTTGCCTTATCCCTGTAGTAAGCTCAGTTCTGCTCCCTTATCTCTGTAGTAATCTCGGTTCTGCTCCCCTATCTCTGTAGTAAGTTCAGTTCTGCTCCCTTATCTCTGTAGTAAGTTCAGTTCTGCTCCCCTATCTCTGTAGTAAGTTCACTTCTGCTCCCTTATCTCTGTAGTAAGCTTGGTTCTGTTGCCTTATCCCTGTAGTAAGCTCAGTTCTGCTCCCTTATCTCTGTAGTAAGCTCAGGTCTGCTCCCTTATCTCTGTAGTAAGTTCAGTTCTTCTCCCTTATCTCTGTAGTAAACTCGGTTCTGTTTCCTTATCTCTGTAGTAAGCTCGGTTCTGCTCCCTTATCTCTGTAGTAAACTCGGTTCTGCTCCCTTATCTCTGTAGTAAGCTCGGTTCTGCTCCCTTATCTCTGTAGTAAACTCGGTTCTGCTCCCTTATCTCTGTAGTAAGCTCAGTTCTGCTCCCTTATCTCTGTAGTGAGCTCGGTTCTGCTCCCTTGTCTCCTTACTAAGCTCGGTTCTTCTCCCATGTCTACTATATGTTTCAGCCTATTTTTAAATCCTTTTACTTCTGCTGCTTTAATGTAGTGGCCAGGGATAAACTGGCCAAAGGTGGGCCGCCGCCGCAACTCGAGGGCCACTACCTTGTGATTGCCTGCCTGGCTGAAATGTGGCAGCCAGCCCCTGTCTGTGAGGGCCCTCCTTTATGTATTTTGGAGGGCCCTCTGTGGGCATGGCTGTGTTCGATAATGGCAATAACCTGGTGGCAGCTTTAAAGGTCAGCAAGCTAGTATACGTGCCATGCATGGCTCACATACTGAACCTAGTTGTTCAGGAATTAATCAAAACATTCCCTGACTTGCCGTACATACGTCAGAAGGTGTGCCTTATTAGTGCCCATTTCCGCCATTCCTCTACCACTTTTGCTGGGCTTGCAGGGCTATAAAAGCGCTTTAATTTGACAAGTCACCAACTCATTTGTGACCTGCACATGCGGTGGAACTCAACATATCATATGTTGTCAGGGATTAGTGAGCAACACTGAATACCAGCTTCAACTTGCCCATTACATTTAGACTTAGACCCCACACATAACTGTCAATTGTTGTGGATCGCTGACATTTCTTAGGTTCTTGAGAACTTTGAGTACTGCACCAAGCTCGTGAGCGATGATTAGTCAGGCTATTATCGGCGTACCCATCCCTCTGTGTGTTGAAACAATCACTGCATAATCTCAAAAAGGAAGTTTTGGATGAAAAGCATGTGGCTATGTATCAAGATTTCCCAATGGGTTATACTACCCAGCCCAGCTAATATTTTGAGGCAACATTGGGTGATTATGAGGAATATGAGAAGGATGAGGAGGGAGAGGACTTGTTTTTCTGTGTTACTAAGGGGACATACAGAAGGGACTTCCAACCCCAGCTTGGATGGGCTGGAGAGGAGAAGGTGGAGGAGGAGGCAAGGCAGTGTGAGGAGAGGATGGGTATTGTTCCTCCTGTAGGGGACACAGAATGCTTGCCTATTTGAAGCTTTGCCCACATGGCACTGTTCATGTGTGTCTGTTTTAAGACTCTTGTATGAAACACATTTTTGACAACAACCTAAGCTGGTTAGCCAGCCTTCTCGACTGATTGTACAAAGAGAAATTTTTTCTCTCCTTTTGGAGTCACGAAAGGTTTGCACAATGGAGTCCTTCAAGATGTGCCATTGCAGATCAGTTGCTGAAAACATCCTCAGACAACGCCAACGGCAGAGGTACCAGCTCTTTTCAAAAGCAAGAATTAATGGGGATGCTGTGACCCCCAAAATATTGGGAAAAAAGGGCCAGTGTGTGCTTTGTACAAGGCAGCACTAAATGCTTGTAGTAGTGCTTTGGTTTGGCTAGGGCACTAGCACCATATTACTGTGATTGATGTGGACGGCACAAGATAGGCTGTGAACCCCCAAATATTGGGGGAAAAGGACCAGTGCATGCTTTGTATTAGGCAGCACTAATGCTTGTAGTACTGCTTTGGATTTGGCTAGGGCACTAGCATGGTATTAATCTGGCTTGGGTAGACACCACAAGCCGGGTTGTGACCCCAGAAACAGTGGGGGGAAAAGGGCCAGTGTGTGCTTTGTACCAGGCAGCACTAAATGCGTTTGACAGTTAATGACTGAGAATGAAAGAAGGCTGTGGTCAGAGAGTGTAAGAGGGGAATTAGTAAAATGATGCACGGAGCAGAGCCGGGATCAGGTTTGGATCAGGTTCAGTGTATTTCCATCTTCATATGTGGCAGAGCTAGTAACTTGAGAAAGGTCAAGAGAGGAGGTTAGGGATAACAGATGAGAGGCAGATGAGGAGATGGGATTGTCAATCACGATTTTAAAGTCCCTCATGATGAGAATGGCCACGAGCGCTTCCAGATACCTGAGGAAAGGTATTTTTAAATGTTTTAGCCAAAACGCGTTGTTTTAAACTGTAATAAAGATCCTTTGAAGTAATATAAAGACTTCCAATCCTTCCTGGAAGCACTCATGGTCACAACCGGATGTTTTTTTACCTTGAATTTTCCTGGCGAACCTACCGGCTGAAGGTTTTGAGTGTCCGACACGAAGCTGCAAACCAGGAAGATCCAGCTCTGCTCCTGCATCATATTGATACATGCTATACAAGACGACTAATAGGTGAAGAGATTCCCTTCAGATTTTGATTGAATATTATTGCATTTGCACTTAGATCCGCACCCGTCTTTCTCTCTCTCATCCCTATATTTAGAGACCATGCAACCCTGTGGGGTCCACGAACAGAATCATGATGAGAGTGGGAAAGTCACAGGTTAGAAAGTGTGGAAGCCAGGTGGCAAAGTGATCAAGGAATTGACTTGGGGCTCCTGGAGGACGGTAAACCACAGCCACCCGCAGAGAGAAGGGCCTGTAAAGTCTTACTGTATGGACCTCAAAAGAAGGGAATATAAGTGAGGGGACAGGTGGGATAACCTGAAAAGCACGATTTGTTGAAAAAAGCACACAATACCTCCACCTGGTCTGCTCTCAGGTCTAGGGGTATGAGAAAATTGCAGGCCACCATATAAGAGAACAGCAGCAGCAGTTGTGTCAAACTGCCAAATCTTGTCTCCATTAGCGCAAGGAGGTTAAAGCTATGTCAAAGGAAAAAGTCGTGGATGTATGACAGTTTGTTACATGCTGAGCGAGGACTCCAAAGCGCACAGTTGAAGGATACAGAAGGCATGAGAAAGCATGCAAGGAGTATTAATGAGATTCCTGGAATTTCTGAGTGTAGCAGGGAAAGAGTTTGGCTTACTCTGATAAAAAAAAGGCCTGGATTAGGTTTAATATCCCCTGAGACTAGGAGAAGGATAATAAAAAGAGTGAGTAGATGGTTAAGTGATTTGTGAGGGCATCTCTTATGTTGAATGGAGGGTGTAAATCGATCTGCCTTACCTCATGTGTTTCTGCTCTTCTAAATTTTATGCATGTTGATGTATAAAAATATCATACGGATGCTACCTGGATTTTATACAGAAGAAAATAGAGATGAAAAATCATCTGTTTTTTTGGGATGAAAATCAGATGATTGCTTATACACGCATGCAAACATAGCCTGTGTGATAACTTTTTTTTTCAATTTGGAATGTCCTTTTGTAAAAGAAAAGACATATTTTTTTTTACACAAGCAGAACATACTTATCCATGTTTTGGAATTACAGCCCAGGTCTGTTTTACAACAATAAGGTAAGAAGCACAAAGCAATTAGCAAGTCATTACAAAGACTATTGGAAATCTGGATGTTAAACCCTGTGAGAGTTGTAATGTGACCACATCGTTTTCAGCTAACTGATATTTACTGGGCAAGAAAGTGTTCAACAGAATTGACAGAATTAGATAACTCAGTTGCCTTCTTTTTTATATATTTTGATTTTAACTATTATAAATAGGGATGGGCGAATCTACTCGCTAGGACTCGTTACTTGGCGAGTAGTAAAGGACTCGCAGGATTCAGAGAGTCAGAGTCAGAGTCAGAATCTCAGAGAGTCAGAGTCAGAATCTCAGAGAGTCAGAGTCAGAATCTCAGAGTCTCAGAATCTTAGAGTCTCAGAGTCTCAGAGAGTCAGAGTCAGAGTCAGAATCTCAGAGAGTCAGAGTCAGAATCTCAGAGAGTCAGAGTCAGAGTCAGAATCTCAGAGAGTCAGAGTCAGAATCTCAGAGAGTCAGAGTCAGAATCTCAGAGTCTCAGAATCTCAGAGTCTCAGAGTCAGAGTCAGAATCTCAGAGAGTCAGAGTCAGAATCTCAGAGAGTCAGAGTCAGAATCTCAGAGAGTCAGAGTCGGAATCTCAGAGAGTCAGAGTCGGAATCTCAGAATCTCAGAGTCTCAGAATCTCAGAGTCTCAGAGTCTCAGAGAGTCAGAGTCAGAGTCAGAATCTCAGAGTCTCAGAGAGTCAGAGTCAGAGTCAGAATCTCAGAATCTCAGAGTCTCAGAATCTCAGAGTCTCAGAATCTCAGAGTCTCAGAGTCAAAGTCAGAATCTCAGAGAGTCAGAGTCAGAATCTCAGAGAGTCAGAGTCAGAATCTCAGAGAGTCAGAGTCAGAATCTCAGAGAGTCAGAGTCAGAATCTCAGAATCTCAGAGTCTCAGAATCTCAGAGTCTCAGAGAGTAAGAGTCAGAGTCAGAATCTCAGAGTCTCAGAGAGTCAGAGTCAGAATCTCAGAGAGTCAGAGTCAGAGTCAGAATCTCAGAGAGTCAGAGTCAGAGTCAGAATCTCAGAGAGTCAGAGTCAGAGTCAGAATCTCAGAGTCTCAGAGTCAGAGTCAGAATCTCAGAATTTCATGAAATAATTTTAAAAAAATGCGTGGGGCTCCGCGCAATTTCTATGTCTAGCCAGGTACAGCTAAACAGCTGGGGGCTGGAATCCGCAGCGCAGGGATGCCCAAGCAAATTGCAGCCGGCAGCCGCCCCAGAAGATGGCGCGTTCATTGAAGCGCCATCCTCTGGCGCTGAACCCCGCTCTTCCAGCGGCCCTGGTGGCGGTGGCACGCTGGGTAATAAAGAGGTTTGTATTATCAGCTGGCCCTAAGCCCGAAATGTATGGCGGTCGCGCCAATATTAGACATGACCGCCATGTATTTCTATTAAATTGTTTTAAAAAAAACACAACACAGAGAAAATGTTTTATTAGAAATAAAAAAAAAAGCCATTAGGGACTCCATCTTTAATTAAAAAAATCCTCTTCCGTCCGACGCAGTCCAAAACGTGATGTCCTCTCTGCTCATCCCTGTGCATAGATATAGATGTCTATGCACAGGGAATGAGCAGACTGAGAACAATCTCAGCTCTGCTACATCAGGCAGCAGGCAGACTCTAGGACCCTGGAGCTGTGGCAGCCAGCACACTGAGCAGACAGGACTCTTATCTGTGCGAGTTTCCCAGCGATTACATTTGCAAAGTAAACGAGTCCAATGCAAATAAATGACAAAACTAGGATTGCTTCAGGCTGAAGCTTCCGAGGCACATCTGCGATTTGTAAATCTCACACTACTCGCTATTACTCGCTTCCCCATTCATTAATATTGGACTCGCTAGACTCGCAAGGAGTAGCGAGTCCCGGGCTCGGACTCGCTAGAGTCAAGCGATTCCGAGTAATTTAGGATTTGCCCATCACTAATTATAAATCTACTTACTACTTATCGTAGGAAAGTCTATGTGTAACTTTTACTGAATTCATTAGTATTTTAATTCAAAATCTTTTGAAAACTTGTGATTGTTGGGGAGGCAGAGAGGCAAAATCAATTACTAAATTTAACTTTCATTGATATCGGCACTACAAGGGCAAATGTATATAAATTACATCCTTTGCAGTTTGGGTCCTGAGCTGTGCGCCAGGCTGGAAGGATGTGTGTGTCGGTGTACTCATACGTATCTACTATATATAGCACCATTCATGTATGTGTATGTTTAGGGGTTTTCCCCACAAAAGTTAATTTCACAGTTCAATTTAATCAAAAGATCTTGGAATAATAATAATTTCCACAATTGGAGGTGTTTAAAAAAATGTTCCTGTGCTGAGATAATATTATATTTGTGCCCCTGCTATGTACTGTGTGATGGCTGTGTCTGACCGTATAGAGACATGGTCTGATCATACCACATATCCTGGGAGTGGTAAGACCTCACAAAAATAAAACAAACTAGAAAGCTGCCATTTTCTGGGGTGGCTGGGGGCTGCAATTCGCAGCGGGGGTGGGGGTGGTGGAGAGAAAGCTTGGGCCTCCCTGCGCTGCGGATTCCAGCCTCCAGCTACCTAGATGTACCTGGCTAGACATAGAAATAGCGCTAAGCCCCACACATTTTTTTTTTATTATTTCATGAAATGTCTCCAGGCAGGTACAAATAGGCACCTGGGGGTTGGTGGCAGCAAGTTGCTGCCTGCTCTACCTGGTTGGCATACAAAAAGACGGCGAAGCCCACGTCAAAGTTTTTCTGAAAACTTCATAAAACAATCAAAATAAAGGCACTGCATCTTTATTAACCCCTCGACCATCATCTCTGTGATAGAGTAGATGGTTGAGGGGTTAATAAAGATGCAGTCACTTTTTTTTGGATTGTGTTATGGATTTTTCGTAAAAATTTCGACGTGGGCTTTGCCGTATTTTTGTACGCCAGCCAAGTACAGCAGGCAGCAACAGGCTTCCCCCAGCCCCCAGCTGCCTAGCTGTACCTGCCTGGAAACAGAAATATAGGGAAGCCCTTTTTTTATATTATTTCATGATTTTCATGAAATAATAAAAAGAAAAATGCGTGGGACTTCGCGCTATTTCTATGTCCAGCCAGGTAAAACTAGGCAGCTGGCGGCTGGAATTTGCAGCGTAGGGAGGCCCAAGCTTTCTGGGCCCCCCCCCTCCCGCTGCGTGCGAATTGCAGCCTGCAGCTACCCCAGAAAATGGCGCGTTCATAGAAGCGCCATCTTCTGGCGCTGTATTCAGCTCATCCAGGGCCCTGGTGCAGTGGCTCACTGAGTAATAAAGGGGTTAGGGCCAGCTTTGTATTATCAGCTGGCCCTAAGACCGAAATTCATATTAGACATGACCGCCATGAATTTCTAGTAAAGTTTTTTTTAAAAAAAACAAAACACAGGGAAAAAAATTCTTTATTAGAAAAAATAACAAAACAACACTTAGACTCCATCTTTATTAAAAAATTATCTTCCGTCCGACATAGTCCTATCCAGTTTTCTTCTTTAGCTCAGTTACATCTCCTGTAGAGAACCTCTACCAGAGATGTAGCTGAGCTGTGCACCCAGGCATGGGAAAGTTCATGAGAGTTCATGCTGCATGAACTCACATGAACCCTGACAGCACCGCGGCTACTTCAACTGAACAGCTGATCTGCATCAGCTGATCATTTGAAATAACCGTCAGGAAAGCCAGCGGTGAGAAGCCTGCTCCCTGATGCCCCCTCATCACTCCCCCTGCCACCTCCCCGCCTGATCCTAAGTTAGGACCGGGGGGGGGGGGATCAGCTCCAGGGAGTTAGGGAGGGGGCATCAGGAAGCGGGGAGCGCAGCACAGAGCAGTAAAGCCGGCGGTGAAGTCTTCTCACATTGTTTTAAATTTTATCCCAGACTTTCCCTATGATGATCTCCTTTGGATATGAAAATTGGGGGAGGATCTATAATCTTAAATGATGAACACAATGGGGTATGTTTGCCTGGTCTTCTTGAAGGATTGTGAGGGTGAGGGTGCAATTTGGGTTCCCTTATATAATTGGAATGAGTATGGGATATGTACCAAGGAGATAAGTATAGCCTTTTGTATTAATGATGTAAATATAACTCTGTGGGGGCTCCCAATTGCACCTGTTAATCATATATAATGCACATAGATGTGTCTGCATGATTATGTTAATAATAATGAGGGAGACGTGAATACAGTGTATCTTAAGCACTGAGAACATTATCATGTACAATAAGTGCTGTTTTGTGCCTATAGAGTCCGCTGCTATGGTTATATTATGGACTTTGTTATACTACATAGCTGCTATAGAGACCGGAATCATGAGCCCGTGTGATGGACAGATATGAGAACCAATGAGAAACGATACAGTCGAGACCGGGACTTGTTTTCCATTATTGACAATCACAAAGAGCAATGGGAATGTGTTTGGTGGACCAATGGAGCGAGCACGCCGGAGCATGTGCACATTGGGGGGCGATATGATTGGCTAGAGGTAGTGATGGGCGAATCCTAAATTACTCGGAATCGCTTGACTCTAGCGAGTCCGAGCACAGGACTCGCTACTCGTTGCGAGTCTAGCGAGTCCAATGTTAATGAATGGGGAAGCGAGTAATAGCGAGTAGTGTGAGATTTACAAATCGCAGATGTGTCTCGGAAGCTTCAGCCTGAAGCAATCCTAGTTTTGTCATTTATTTGCATTGGACTCGTTTACTTTGTAAGTAATCACTGGGAAACTCGCACAGATAAGAGTCCTCTCTGCTCAGTGTGCTGGCTGCCAGCTCCAGGGTCCTAGAGCCCGCCTGCTGCCTGATGTAGCAGAGCTGAGATTGTTCTCAGTCTGCTCATTCCCTGTTTACAGACATGAATGTCTGTGCACAGAGATGATGTAGCAGAGCTGAGATTGTTCTCAGTCTGCTCATTCCCTGTGCATAGACATCTATATCTATGCATAGGGGATGTAGCAGAGAGGACATCGCGTTTTGGACTGCGTCGGACGGAAGAGGATTTTTTTAATTAAAGATGGAGTCCCTAATGGCTTTTTTTTTTATTTCTAATAAAAAATATTCTTTGTGTTGTGTTTTTTTTAAAACAATTTAATAGAAATTCATGGCGGTCATGTCTAATATTGGCGTGACCGCCATAGATTTCGGGCTTAGGGCCAGCTGATAATACAAAGCTGGCCCTAACCTCTTTATTATCCAGCGTGCCATCGCTACCAGGGCCGCTGGAAGAGCGGGGTTCAGCGCCAGAGGATGGCGCTTCAATGAACGCGCCATCTTCTGGGGCGGCTGCGGGCTGCAATTTGCAGCGGGGGGTGCCCAGAAAGCTTGGGCATCCCTGCGCTGCGGATTCCAGCCCCCAGCTGCTTAGCTGTACCTGGCTAGACATAGAAATTGCGCGGAGCCCCACGCATTTTTTTTAAATTATTTCATGAAATTCTGAGATTCTGACTCTGAGACTCTGACTCTGAGACTCTGACTCTGAAATTCATGAAATAATAAAAAAAAAATGCGTGGGGCTCCGCGCAATTTCTATGTCTAGCCAGGTACAGCTAAGCAGTTGGGGGCTGGAATCCGCAGCGCAGGGATGCCCAAGCTTTCTGGGCACCCCCCGCTGCAAATTGCAGCCCGCAGCCGCCCCAGAAGATGGCGCGTTCATTGAAGCGCCATCCTCTGGCGCTGAACCCCGCTCTTCCAGCGGCCCTGGTGGCGGTAGCACACTGGGTAATAAAGGGGTTAATACCAGCTTTGTTATACAAGCTGGTATTAAGCCCGAGATTCTTAATGTCAGGCCACGTTTGACCCAGCCACTAAGAATCTCCAATAAAGGGTTAAAAAAACACAACACAGAGAAAAATTTTTATTTGAAATAAAAAAAAAAGCCATTAGGGACTCCATCTTTAATTAAAAAAATCCTCTTCTGTCCGACGTAGTCCAAAACGCGACGTCCTCTCTGATACATCCCCTGTGCATAGATAGATGTCTATGCACAGGGAATGAGCAGACTGAGAACAATCTCAGCACTGCTACATCATGTCTGTGAGTAGGCGGGCTCTAGGACCCTGGAGCTGGCAGCCTGCACACAGAGAAGACAGCTGGACTCGGCTCGCAATGTAACAGCAGTTACTTTGCGAGTTTCCCTGCTATCACTGGCAAAGTAGCCGAGTCTAATGCAAACAATGGCAATCCTAGTTTTGTCAGCGTTTCTGACAAAACTAGGATTGATATTGATTTGCATTGGACTCGTGCGAGTAATCACTGGGAAACTCGCAGAGTACCGAGTCCTGCGAGTCCCTTACTACTCGCCGAGTAACGAGTCCTAGCAAGTAGATTCGCCCATCCCTAGCTAGAGGGTGTTGATGTTCATCTCGTGACTGCTATGACACTGCTGGGCACATTGGTAACGGACTAAACAAGTGTGGCGATTGGCTGAGGGTTTGTTATTGTTTGCAGCCCCGGCGATTGTCTCTGTGTTATCTTGATAAAGCGCTAAATACTGAAGTGCAGGTGTGTGGACAATGCCATTTTCTTGTGATGGTGTGGAGATGCTTGGTGACAGTGGTGATGTGGTAGTGTTGTCACATCCTGTCTTTGTAGGGGACAGGTGGCCCTGCTAATCATAAGTGGGAGGAAAAAGCCAACATCGCAGAGTTTATGTAATGTTTGGTTATCCATTTGTGTTATGTTTCTTTTCTGTCAGTGTTAACATTAAGGTTGAACATTTGTGGGTTACACATATGTTGCACCCCAGACATGTATGTTGGTACCAATTTGTTCAACCTTTTAAATTTAACTTAGGCTAGGGTCACACATAAGCCCTTGGTCCGTTTTTGGCATCAGAATTTTTTTTTTTTTGTCTACCTCCAAAAAGAGATAGAAAAACGGATTAGATGTAATAAACACCCTATCCGTTTTTTTTCTGCACCTAAAAACATTGCTAGGTACATGTTTGAGCCAACGTTTTTGGAGTCCGTTTTTAAAAAAAAAAAAAATTTTAACATGGGCCCTATGGAAAAACAGATCTGGTTTTTTTTTTGGGGTGTCTTAAAAAAATGTATCCGTTTTTTTTCAAGAATTTTGGTCAAAAAATTACTAAGGCTAGGGTCACACATAGAAATCCGTTTTTGGAAGTGATTTCCATGACCAATCCGTTTTTTTTGGGTGGTTTTTGAGCCTCCTGCACCCCTGAACGTTTTTGGACTTAGTCATTTTTTGACCAAAATTCAAGAAAAAATGGATCCGTTTTACCATATGGCCCATGTTAACTTTTTTTTTTTTTTGCAAAACGTACCCCAAAAACGTTGCTAGCAACGTTTTTGGCTCAAAAACGTACCTAGCAATGTTTTTAGATGCAGAAAAAAATGGATAGGGTGTTTATTACTTCTAATCCGTCTTTCTATCAGTTTTTGGAGTTAGAAAAAAGAAATCCAAATTCTGTTGCCAAAAATGGACCAAGGGATTATGTGTGACCCTAGCCACAGGCTAGGGTCACACTTGACAGATTCTAAGTTTCCTGCGTGGTTTGCTTCACGCAGGCTGCATAGCGATGAACGCGGCCCCTGGCAACCTGCTGTGCTCCCTGGATACCAGCTACACAGCGGGCTGTGGAGAGTGCGATTTGCACCACGCACAGGGAATGTAGCATGATGCTAGCCTTAGACATTTGTAAGACAAATACCTTAGTGGATGGACGCCTGAGATGAGGAAGTATAAGTCCTCGTAGTAGATGTAGTGTACTGGTCGGTCTGAACGTAGCCCTTCATCAAATTCATGGTTCTGTTTGAAATCCGCCAACGTGATAAAATGCGGTTTCCTGCGATGTGGAACAGCATAAACTAATTTTTTGTGTTTTAAACAAAAAAAAAATAAACCATGCAATTGCAAACTACGGTATACATTGTTACAATGTTATGACCATTGCTGCAATCACACATGTAATCCATCCACAAAAAAAACACAAATACTTTTTTTCTCAGGTGATGTGCGAGGAATGAAGGTGGGGTGCAGTTTGATGAAGATCTTATTCCAAACACACTTACTAAAGAGGTGATTGCTGTGTCGATTGTGTGTCTTGTCCCAAATACAGGAGTTCTTCTTCACCTGCTCTATTAGGGCGCTGTTACTGATGGTCCAGGCTACATCAGAGGATGTGGCCCGTTTCTGTTTTTGTGTGGCTTTGCCCTGAAAAAGTCCAGAAAACTGTCTCAAAAGCATATCAAACTGTACAGTTGTGGCCAAAAGTATTGACACCCCCGCAATTTTGTCAGATAATATTCAGTTTCTTCCTGCACTCACAAATTCTTTGGTATTATTATCTTCATTTAATTTGTCTTCAATGAAAAAACACAAAAAGAATTGTCCTAAAGCCAAATTGGATATAATTCCACACCAAACATAAAAAAGTATTGGCACTGTTAGAAAAATCATGTGATGCTTCTCTAATTTGTGTAATTAACAGCACTTGTAACTTACCTGTGGCACCTAACAGATGTTGGCAATAACTAAATCACACTTGCAGCCAGTTGACATGGATTAAACTTGACTCAACCTCTGTCCTGTGTCCTTGTGTGTACCACATTGAGCATGGAGAAAAGAAAGAAGACCAAAGAACTGTCTGAGGACTTGAGAAACCAAATTGTGAGGAAGCATGAGCAATCTCAAGGCTACAAGTCCATCTCCAAAAACCTGAATGTTCCTGTGTCTATCGTGCCCAGTGTCATCAACAAGTTTAAAGCCCATGGCACTGTGGCTAACCTCCCTAGATGTGAACAGAAAAGAAAAATTGACGAGAGATTTCAACGCAAGATTGTGCGGATGGTGGATAAAGAACCTCGACTAACATCCAAACAAGTTCAAGATGCCCTACAGTCCGAGGGTACAACAGTGTCAACCCGTACTATCCGTCGGTGTTTGAATGAAAAGGGACTGTATGGTAGGATACCCAGGAAGACTCCACTTCTTACCCCGAAACATAAAAAAGCCAGGCTGGAGTTTGCCAAAACTTACTTGAGAAAGCCTACAACGTTTTGGAAGAATGTTCTCTAAACAGATGAGACAAAAGTAGAGTGTCGAGCCCACTGGGACGGGGTACTCGGTACCGGATCGGGTTGCTACTGGGGGATGTCACGGAGGGCCTGGTCAGGACCGTGTCCCGGGCCCTGGCAAGTAAAAGGGGAATATTTACAGGGGATAATAGTTTGTCGTGACGCCACCCACGGTGTGTGGTCAGTAATGGGACCACCGCTGCTGCAGAACCTCCGGGGATGATGTTAGGCAGCTTAGATGGAACTGCTCTCCATAGGTAGAGGTGGGTTCCCTGGGGCAGTGGTTGTTAAAGTCTATGGTGGTTGTGATAATGAGGGGATGGATAGTGGAGACGGGTTGAAGGAACACACACTCACGTTTCTGTAGTTTCCAAAGCTTTACTGCAGTTGTTGTAGCAGATTGTCCACGGAGTCTGTACTGGGGCCGGATTGCTTCCACCCTGTCCGGGTCCTCAGCTTCCTCGTGCTGTGCTGTGTGTGTGTCCCTGCTGCTGCTTCTAGCTGAGCTGCTGGCACTGTCTCACTCTCTCTCTCCTTTCTGGTACCCCTTGGCTAGGCAACTTGAGTCTTCTGTGTGGTGCTGACCCCGCCGCGTTGCTTTGCACTGGTACAGTGTTGATCTAGAAACTCCACCATTCCTGGATTTACTGTGCTGTGTTTGTCAGTCACAGTCTCGGATCCGGTGTCTGTTCTGTGCGCTCCTCTGGGGCGAGTGGTGATGGCATTCAAGCCAATCTCCCTCTCTCAGTTCTCCCAGGAACTGAAAACTAACTACTTCCTCTTGACCTGGAGTATATGAGGGAGCTGGTTTAGCTCCCCCTCCTGGCCTAGAGATGCTAGTGTAGGTCAGTGTGCTGTGGGGAGGGAACCCCTGTGATGTTACTGTGGCACATTAACCCCTGGGGTGCCACATTTCCCCTTAGTTAAAGACAGTACTCCGGGACTGTGGAAAGACAAGTAAACAACCAGTTAATACAATTAATATTTACAGAGACTTAAAAGTAAAAAGTACAAAAATCACTAAAATTTGAAAAAGAGTCCAAAAATTAAAAAAGCTGTCTTTCCGGGGGTTTAGTCTATTGCCTCTGGGCTGATAAATATATACAAGAGAGTTCTTACCACAACCAGTCCGTGGTATATATGGTCCATAAGCAAATAAGAAAGGTTCAAAGTTCATACAGGATAGTCTCTGTAGGTACTGGGCTTTTTTAACGTTGCATTAACTATGTACATTTGTCCACGGGCGTTTCTGCTTAGGAGGCCTGGATTCGCCCCACCACCCCCAGGCACTTGCCTTCCCTAACTTAATGTGCATGGGGGTCAATCCAGTTCCTCCACCCTCTTGGACACGGTCTACCGGGCTCAATTTATATTCAAACAAACATATTTACATCTTTCAGTTAATGACATTTTAATCTTTGTACCTAGCCGGTAACTGACCTTGGGTACTACGCTCTGATCTACGTAAAAGGGTATACTACTTGCATGTGAACTACTGATGTTAGTGCGTATGTACCTACTTGTAGTGTTTGGTACTGAGGCAGATGAGGATCTGACTGCAGGACTGGCAAGTTCACTAGGACCAGGAATTTGTTCTTCCTCTACTGGTTCTACTTCCAGTTCTTCGACTCTTGGGTCTTCTTCTAGTAACACTGGTTCTGGTGTTTGTTCCACCATTGGAGGGAATGCAATCATTGGTACTACAACTGCTCCGTAGTAATTTGGCCATGTTTTGGGGAAATCTCCTAGTACCGTATGGAATACTTCATCTTCTTTTTCTTTCTCTTGGATAGGTTGGACCTGTACGGGTTCTGTTACTTCAGGTGTCTTCAGGGTTTCAGGACACAATTTGAGCTGATCTCGGGATACAATTGCTGAAGTTCTTCCTTCATCTTTACTTATTAGACAGGTTTTAGCATTGTTTAGGTTAGATGGTAAGACTGTGTATGGGATAGTTTCCCACTGATTATCCAATTTGTTAGCGCGTCTCTTTCTCTTAAGAACTTGGTCACCAGGTTGAAATGGCGTTGCTCGAGCATGTTGGTTAAAGGTTTTTCTCTTGCCTTGCTCTAGCTTGCTGAAGGTTTCTCTCTACACACTCTTGTACTTGACCCCGATATGAAGTAAAAAGGTATGATAAAATGAGCGCTAGGGACAGAAACAGGCACTGGGCTCTTATCGAATATTACCTTTCAAATTTATTGTGAACAGTAGATGTTATAGGTCTCCTCGCCACAACATGTTTCGACACTAAAGGTGTCAGGATTTCTTTCTGTAGGCCGGAGCTTCCTACTTGCAAAGGCAATAACTCTTTCTTTGCCTCCTTGCTTCTGTGACAATACTGCTCCCAGTCCCACGTTGCTGGCATCCGTGTATACAATGAATGGTTGATGGTAATCCAGATATGCCAGGATTTCTTCTCCCGTCAGTGCACTTTTCAGCTTGTTGAAGGAGTCTTCCTTCTCTTCACTCCACTGGAAAGGAGGATTACGGGCTGCAGACTTTCTTGACTGTCCTACCAGGATGTCTTGCAGGGGAGCTGCTAGCTTCGTGAACCCTCTGATAAATCTTCTATAATAGCCTACCAGGCCCAGGAATTGCCTAACTTCTTTCACGTTTGTAGGTCTTGGCCAATCCCTTATCACTGTGACGTTATCAGGATCCGGTGCTACTCCCTCTGAACTCACGACATGTCCCAGGTACTGTACCTTTGGTTTGAGAAGGTGGCATTTGGATGGCTTGATTTTCATGCCATATCCGGATAAGGCTTTGAACACTTCTGCCAGGTCTTGTAGATGTTGCTCATACGTCTTGGAGTAGACTATGACGTCATGTAGGTACAGGAGGACAGTTTCGAAGTTCTTATGTCCTAAACAGCTTTCCATCAGGCGTTGAAAGGTACCCGGTGCGTTGCAGAGTCCGAACGGCATACAATTGAACTCACAGAGGCCCATCGGCGTAGTAAACGCTGTCTTCTCCTTCTCGGCCTCGGCCACAGGAACCTGCCAGTACCCACTAGTCAGATCAAGGGTGGAAAAGTAGTTAGCAGATTTTAATGCAGCTAATGACTCCTCAATCCTAGGTAATGGGTATGCGTCCTTATGTGTGATGTGGTTGATCTGCCGGTAATCTACGCACATTCTCATGGTCCCATCCTTCTTGTTAACTAACACTAGAGGTGCTGCCCAGGGGCTACAACTGTCTCTGATTACCCCTTCAGTTTTCATTTCTTTGAGCATGTCTTTGGTGGTTTGGTAGTGAGCGGGTGGTAATGGTCTATACCTTTCTTTTATAGGCTGATGGTTACCGGGGCCGGGTTGCTCCCACCCTGTCCGGGCCCTCAGCTTCCTCGTGCTGCACTGTGTGTGTGTCCCTGCTGCTGCTTCTAGCTGAGCTGCTGGCACTGTCTCACTCTCTCTCTCCTTTCTGGTACCCCTTGGCTAGACAACTTGAGTCTTCTGTGTGGTGCTGACCCCGCCGCGTTGCTTTGCACTGGTACAGTGTTGATCTAGAAACTCCACTATTCCTGGATTTACTGTGCTGTGTGTGTCAGTCACAGTCTCGGATCCGGTGTCCGTTCTGTGCGCTCCTCTGGGGCGAGTGGTGATGGCACTCAAGCTCCCAGATGTGTTTCTCTGTCTTCAGTTCTCCTCTCCTCAGACCCTGGCTAAGCCTGGAATCGAGTAGCAGATTGTGGAGAAGCGTGGCGCAGATCCATTACACCACAATCTCCCTCTCTCCGTTCTCCCAGGAACTGAAAACTAACTACTTCCTCTTGACCTGGAGTATATGAGGGAGCTGGTTTAGCTCCCCCTCCTGGCCTAGAGGTGCGAGTGTTGGTCAGTGTGTTGTGGGGAGGGAACCCTTGTGATGCTACTGTGGCACATTCACCCCTGGGGTGCCACATAGAGCTTTTTGGGCAAAGGCATCAACATAGAGTTTACAGGAGAAAAAAAGAGGCACTCAAAGAAAAGAACACAGTCCCTACAGTCAAACATGGCGGAGGTTCCCTGATGTTTTGGGGTTGCTTTGCTGCCTCTGGCACTGGACTGCTTGACCGTGTGCATGGAATTATGAAGTCTGAAGACTACCAAGAAATTTTGCAGCATAATGTAGGGCCCAGTGTGAGAAAGCTGGGTCTCCCTCAGAGGTCATGGGTCTTCCAGCAGAAATCACACCCAAAACACACTTCAAAAAGCACTAGAAAATGGTTTGAGAGAAAGCACTGGAGACTTCTAATGTGGCCAGCAATGAGTCCAGACCTGAATCCCATAGAACACCTGTGGAAAAATCTAAAAATGGCAGTTTGGAGAAGGTACCCTTCAAATATCAGGGTCCTGGAGCAGTTTGCCAAAGAAGAATGGTCTAAAATTCCAGCAGACCATTGTAAGAAACTCATTGATGGTTACCAGAAGTGGTTGATCGCAGTTTTCTGGCTAAAGGTTGTGCAACCAAGTGTTAGGTTGAGGGAGCCAATACTTTTGTCTGGCCGATTTTTGGAGTTTTATGTGAAATGATCAATGATTTGCTTTTTACTTCATTCTCTTTTGTGTTTTTTCATTGAAGACACATTAAATGAAGATAATAATACCAAAGAATTTGTGATTGCAATCATTTTCAGGAAGAAACTGAGTATTATCTGACAGAATTGCAGGGGTGTGAATACTTTTGGCCACAACTGTATATGTCATCAATGTCACATTGAACAATGAGATGAAAATGGTACAAAACCTTAACAACAAATGACCACAGGACACATAGAAATGATGGGTTGACCATTCTTCCAGTATGCCAACTTGCATATTGTCAAATTTCTACAACAACTATACCATTAAAACCTACGGCAAGATAAATCAAACATAACACATTTCCATACCGGTTGCGAGGGCGGCACTTCACTCCGTGTGTTATCAGCAAAATTTGATTTTCGCTGGCTGACCTGAGAAAGGGACATTACAATTATTGTAAATTCTTAACAGCATGTTAACAAATTAAGAAATGTAAAAAATTAAAAAAAAAAAATGTACCTGGGCAGGGGTTCTTGTGTTCTTCACCTTAGAGTGTCTCACAATTTTAGACGTATGTTGCCCTCTACAGGATGGCCCAGTCTGTTATGTTTCCACATAAATTTGATTAATTTAAAAACATTTTTTTTAAAAACTTAAAACCTTAAAAAATCGGTGTGCCACAAAACAAAGGCAACAATGTCCTGGGTGACCTTGGCCACATGTGTTTACTTACAATGGAAAACAAGACAGAACAAAAACACATTACACACCATTGTATTTAACCTTGCATAAATTAATACTCACATTTTCTGAACTGCCATCTGAATCATTGTTGGAAGACTCCTGCATTTGAAAAGAAGGTAGCAAAAAAAAAAAAACATCTTCAACAACCAAAACACATTTTTAAATAGACAAAAGACACAGAAACGACAAGAAAAAATAAACAAACATATGCAGGTAGCCAAAACTTTGCCCACGGACAACAACCATAAATTGCATACAGCAACTTAAAATGCATTAGCAGACTAATGCACACAACACAGAGGTTGATTAAAAACATACTTACAACATGAATGGACCTGGGGGCATCACTGCCTGAGGAGGGCTCATATTCCCCAATATCACTCAACTAGGGCAAACCAATTAATTCACATCAACACACGTGACCATAACACAGCAGTCAAACATGAATCAACAGTCTGGTTTTTATCCAAAAAAAAACATGAAACCTACTTACATCAAAACTCTGAGGGAGTTCACCACAGGAGGCGTGCAGCACAATGCTTCCTGATTGATTAACAAGTTGCAGGCATCATGTGATGTGTGATGATGTGGATCACATGTGCCCAATAAAGCAATAGAAAAATGCACAGAAACGCAAGGCAACATTGCAAACGCCCATGTCAATAAAGGTCTAAATCGCACTTCAGAATACCAATCCGTTTCTCGTAGACTTCAATGTTAAAAACGTTTCCATCGCATATCCCAGAACGCACCTAAAAACGTTGCAGAACGCGTTTTGCATTGTGGTTGACAAAACGCATTGCATGAATGCTAGACATTTTTAACCCAAAAATGCCTTGCGTTTGGATGCGTTTTTAATATGGAAGTCTATGGGTGCGCTAACGCATTGCGTGCGTTTTTACAATGAAAGCGCATGCGTTCGAAGGCAGAAGAACCCTAGATGTGAAATGGCCCTAATTGTATAATGATGTAGCACTGCTTTATATTCTTCTTACTTGCACTTATTAAAGATGATATCCGGGATAAAAAAGAAAAAAAAATGTGCCTAAGCACTAACAGGCAGGTTGCTGGCAGCTACCTGCCTGTTTTGCTCGGTCCCGTTCATCACCATCATGGAGCAGTCACAGACCTCTTCTGTCAGCAATTTTGCCACTTCAAGTGACGTCACGAAGGCAGAGGTGGAGGCTTCTCCCTTCTGTCGATGAGCATCAGAGCCGACATCACGCTGATTGACAGCCGGCTCCCCCAACCAGGCAGTGAGGAGCCAGCTGTCAATCAGTGTGACGTCGGCTATACGCTCACTTCCGCAGAGTGGAGCGAAAAGAAGCCTCCACTATTCTGCTCTGCTCTGTTTTCCCAGCCATGCTGTCCCTGGCAATCTGTGACCTCTCTGTGGCGGGGGTGAACGGCGGTGAATGGTGCCAGGCACAACAGTCAGCTGAGTGGCAGCTTTTTTTTTTTAAATAAAAGTCCCGGATAACCCTGTTAACTGCTTTACAAAGGTTTTATGTAACCGAAATGTTGCCACAAGGCGCTAATTAAAGTCCACTTTTTCTTTGGTGTATTTTGGAGTGCTACCTCCTTTTATTTTTCTAATATTATTACAATTTGATTACTGTTTCAGAGACCTTGCACCCATATTTATTTTTATGATGCTGTTCTTTTTTTTTATATACAGTATATCTATCACTATCCATTTGACAAAAGTAATTGTTTTACACGTTAATGCACTAAAAATCTCAATGAGATTCATGTTTAGAAATAAAATACTGTATTGTTACTGGAATTATTATATTGTGGTAGAGAGGAGTTCCACACTTGTGTTGCAATGGATTGTTATGATCTCCTGACCGTGTTGGACGATTAATGTGTTCTATGGTTTTGGTCATGTCAATTTAATAACAGAGAAAAATGAAGACAGCAGAAGTTCAGCAAGGTCCTCTACAACACACTTTTATATCTGCAGCACATAAGAGAAAAATTGCAGGGCAAGAAACCTTGGATCATTGAGGTGGTTTAAATTAATTTATCCTTCCCTCACACTCGTTCTGTGGTTCTAGTCATCACGCTGGATGGCAGAGCTCTCAATCACCTGGAATTTCTTGATGAAAACTGGTAAAGTAAATCAAGGAGCTTATGTGCCCGTGTGCTTAGGCTGCATGTTCCATAAATTCATATGAAATATGTCCACAAATAAACACACACAAACATTTATGAGAATGATCTGAAAATCCTCAATTTTACGAATATATCTTTCATTGAAAATCAATAAGCAGAAAAATATTAATATATATTGGAATTTATACTTTAAAGCATTTAATATAATTGAAAGGGTTATTGTGAGGAAAGATAAATGTATAAGACTAAAGTACAATATTGCTTTTTAAAACCACTGGTATTAACATACTGTAGTCTATCATGAATAAAAGCCTTATTTATCTCTATTTGTGCGGGTGGATGGTTACAGCTTCTTGTCCCACTGCTGACAAGTAAGTCCACTAATTAAAGTTACATCACCCTTCACTGTAGTGTGGATGCTTCTATGATGCTGACCAAATTCAAGACACTGATTTACTGGACATTCTTTGTTGGATGGAGGTCATAGGCAAGTTTATATTGTAAGTTAAAGGGAATCTGTCACCAGATTTTTGGTACTAAATCAAAGAGCAACATAATATTAGGGCAGAGACCCTAATTCCACTGATGTATCACTTGCAAAGCTGCTTTCTGTCATTTTGATAAAATATGTGATTTATCTGCTGGAACTCTACCAGATATCTGACTGCTGAGCTCTGCATAACTCTGCTTATACCATAGCTTTTTGTCCATGTGCTGTGTTCAAAGAAAGCTGTCAATTAGTGATAGGGTGGGGTTATACAGAGCTGATTAATATAGAGAACTACTGTTCAGCAGCTCCATCCCCTGTGCGCTCTCTCTGCCCCCGTGAGCTCTATTTGCCCCCCTGTGCGCTTGCCCCTTTGTGCTTTGTCTCTATCCCCTTGTGCTCTCTTCCACCTGTGGTGTCCAAAAGATTGCGGTGGTGTGAGTAAGTAAGCATGCGCTCATCGGGTCACGCCACCAACAGTTTTGTATACCCAGGTTTCCAAAGATGGCGGCCGCCTTAGTAAGTGCATGCTGGGTATATGCATGCACACTTACTCAGGCAGTGATTTGTCAGCAGCGCCTGAAGGGAATGATGGCTGCGGTTTCAAGTGGCAGCAGTTTCGGGTGGAGGTTGTTGTGGGAAGCTGCTGCACCACTGGTGAAACTGAGTAATGTACAAGTACTACTAGTGGGTGCTATCATGATGGAGACACAAGATAGGAGGTCGTCCGGATGCCAGAAGTGACAGACAGGACAGCACAATTATGTAACTGTTCCCCATATGCTCACTCTTCCCCCGTGCACTCTCTCTGCCCCCACTGCACTCTTTTTGCCCCATGTGTGCTGTCTGCCCCAGAACACGTTCTCTGCCCCGTGCTCTCTCTCTGTCTCTCAGTGTGCTCTTTCTACCCCCTTGTGTGCTCTCTCTACTCCCCAATGTGTTCTCTCTGCTTCCTGTGCACTCTCTCTTCCCCCTGTGCATTTGCCTCTCTGTGCTTTGTCTCTACCCCCTTGTGCTCTCTACTCCCTGTGTTTCTAAAAGCTGGCAGCAGTGTAAGTAAGCGTGCGTGCATACATCAGATCATGCCACCACCATCTTTGCATACCCAGGTTTCCAAAAATGACAGCCACCTCAGTAAGTGCAGAAACCTGCCGAGTATATGCATGCACACTTAGTCAGGCAGTGATGTGTCACTGGCTTGCGTGGAATGGTGGCTGTGGTTTCAGGTGGCGGTGGTTTCTGGTGGTGGTGATTGCAGGTGGCTGCTGCACCACTGGCGGTACTGCACAATGTGCCACTACCACCAGTGGGTGACAAATTTGCACACCAATCAATTGGGTGTGCAAATATGGTGGAGGTACGTGGTAGCAGCACATCCAGATGACAGAAGTTAGATGGGACAGTGCAATTATGTAATTGCCCCAGTGCACTCACTCTGCCCCCCAGTGTGCTCTCTCTGCCCCCTGTGTGCTCTCTCTGCCACCCTGTGCACTCTCTCTTCCCTCCTGTGTTCTCTATTTGCCTTCCTGCGTGCTCACCCCTCCCCCTGTTTGCTCTCTCTGCCCCCATGTGCACTCGTTCTGGCTTCCAGTGTGCTCTCTCTGCCCCCCCCAGTGTGCTCTCACTGTCCCCATGTGCGCTCTCTCTGCCCCCCCTGTGCACCGTGCCACCACTATCTTTGTATACCCAAGTGTCCAAAGATGGCTGTGGCATGAGTAACTGCACCTACACGCACAGGGTACGCGCAGGCGTAGATACTCATTAGGCAGTGTGTGCTGTGGTGATGTCCGATGAAGGTTAGAGGGGGGTCTGTGTGTGGTGGTGGGCTCTTGGCGTCGCTGTCAGGCATCGTCAGTTTTCAGTGTTGTCAGTTTTAGGTTTTGGTGGCACTACTGGCGGTACTGCGCAATGGGCCAGTATTGCCAGTGGGTGCCATGTTTGCACACCCATCATTCATTTGGGTGTGCAAATATGACTGCTGCCAGCACGTGTCAGGAGTATATCCTGACTGAAGTGGATGACAGACACAACAAGGTAATCATGTAAGTAGATGCTACAGCTACTGGCATCTTTCTCCTCTTGCTCTATTTGAGGGATGAATGTCTCCCTGTAGGCAACCATTGACAGCAGGTGTGGAGAAGCCAGTCCCCGACAGCTTTTAAAGGATGTTTTTCTCTGAAATGTAGCAAAGAATGTTTGTTAATTATGAGCAATTAATCATTCCAATTTTGTCTCCCCAACATGTTTCCCTGTGGACAGCAGGGTCATAAAGGGTATTAAGAAACAAAATATTATGTAAATAGAATAAATAAAAATGATCTTCTACATTGTTGGCATGCATTAGGAATGTTAGAAATGTACATAGTAGATGTAGAAAATAATCATTTTTATGTCATATCTAATGACAGAGCGGAATGATGTAGGCAAATGTAAAGAACTCATTTAAAGCCTGACATCAATTAGAAAGAAGATATTGAAGAGTGTAATGGCTGATGTTTTCCTTTATTCCTTTTCCATTGTGCTCTTAGACATTGATTAACATTGGTCCCAGAGCATTCATCCGAGTTTCACGCCAGTGTGTAAATACCCTTTGGCTAAGCATTCACTCCAACTTTTATTAAAGTTTTATTAACGCTTATAAACACATACCGTACATACATTAAATCTTATCTATCTTCTTTCAATTATCTTTTTATTGCTAGGTTGCACATACTGCATTAATAGCACAGTTAGAATGTACAATGAGTTTGCATAAATCAGCTGAGAACATAAATTGAAGGTGCACTTAATGCCTATCTTAGAGGGTCCCCTAAGAACGTAAAAGAGAGGAGAACGAAAGTATGGGTAGCAAGCAGAGGGAGGGCGGTGGAAGAGGAGGAAGAGGGGGAGGTGGGTGGGGCACCTTAGGTAATGATGAAGAGATTCAACTATGAGGCAGCATGGAGATAGTAATTCGAGTTGGATCTAAATCAGATCCATGGTGACCAGATCTCCTTGAACTTAGACATGCTATGAGACACCACTACAGTCAGTTCTGCTTTGTAATAAAGCAAATCTATTTTACTAAATAAGTGAGTCTCAGCAGTAATAACAGATGTTCGCCAGTGCGTAGGGATCAACGTTTTTGCAGCTGCAATAGCGTAACTTGTGTAGCTTGCTTGTTATTTGGCCATAGCAGGAAATTCATAAATGCTGTTTCAGGCATGAGGAAACACTGCTTGCTTAACCCCTTCATGACCTTGCCATTTTTTGCAATTCTGACCAGTGTCCCTTTATGAGGTTATAACTCGGAACGCTTCAACGGATCCTAGCGATTCTGAGATTGTTTTTTCGTGACATATTGGGCTTCATGTTAGTATTAAATTTAGGTCGATAATTTTTGCGTTTATTTGTGAAAAAATCAAAAATATGGCAAAAAGTTTGAAAATTTTGCAATTTTCAAATTTAGAATTTTTCTTCTGGTAAACCAGAGAGTTATGTGACACAAAATAGTTATGAAATAATATTTCCCACATGTCTACTTTACATCAGCACAATTTTGGAAAAAAAAAAAAATTTTGTTAGGAAGTTATAAGGGTTCAAAGTTCATGAGCAATTTTTCATTTTTCCACCAAAATTTACAAAACCATTTTTTTTAGTGACCACATCCCATTTGAAGTCCCTTTGAGGGGTTTACATGACAGAAAACACCCAAAAGTGACACCATTCCAAAAACTGCACCCCTCAAGCTACTCAAAACTACATTCAAGAAGATTATTAACCCTTCAGGTGCTTCACAGGAACTAAGCAAATTGGAAACAAAAAAATGGATATTTTAATTTTTCTAACAAAAATGTTCTTGTATCCTCAATTTTTTCATTTTCACATGGGCAACAAGATAAAATGGATCCTAAAATTTGTTGGGCAATTTCTCCTGAGTATATCGATACCACATATGTGATCATAAACCACCGTTTGGGCGCACGGCAGGGCTCTGAAGGGAAAGAGAGCAATTTGACTTTTGGAGCTAATTTTCCATTCAAAAAGTGAAATGGAACTCCTTCACTTCTGAGCCCTGCCGCGCGTCAAAACAGTGGTTTATGACCACATATGAGGTATCGGTGTACTCAGGAGAAATTGCCCAACAAATTTTAGGATGAATTTTATCCTGTTACCCATGTGAAAATGAAAGAATTGAGGCTAAAAGAACATTTTTGTGAAAAAAAAGTACTTTTTCCATATTCACAGATCAATTTGTAAAGCATATGGGGTTCAATATGCTCACCACCCATCTAGATAAGTTCCCTGGGGGGTATAGTTTCCAAAATGGGGTCACTTGTGGGGGAGCTCCAAAGTTTAGGCACACAGGGGCTCTCCAAACGCGACATGGTGTCCGCTAACAATTTGAATGGAAAATCACCTCAAATTGTTAGCGGACACCATATCGCATTTGGAGAGCCCCTGTGTGCCTAAACATTGGGACTCCACCACAAGTGACCCCATTTTGGAAACTAGACCCCCCAGGGAACATATCTAGATGCATTGTGAGCACTTTGAACCCGCAGGTGCTTCACAAATTGATCCGTAAAAATTAAAAAGTAATCTTTTTTCCACAAAAATGTTTTTTTCATTTTCATGAATTAATTTGTGAAGAACCTGGGGGTTCAATATGCTCACCACCCATCTAGATAAGTTCCCTGGGGGGTCTAGTTTCCAAAATGGGGTCACTTGTGGGGGAGCTCCAAAGTTTAGGCACACAGGGGCTCACCAAACGCGACATGGTGTCCGCTAACAATTTGAATGGAAAATCAGCTCAAATTGTTAGCGGATACCATGTCGCATTTGGAGAGCTCCTGTGTGCCTAAACATTGGGGCTCCCCCACAAGTGACCCCATTTTGGAAACTAGACCCCCCAGGGAACATATCTAGATGCATAGTGAGCCCTTTGAACCCCCAGGTGCTTCACAAATTGATCCGTACAAATTAAAAAAGAAAATTTGTGTGAAAAAAAAGTATTTTTACCTTATTACGGATCAGTTTGTGAAGCACCTGGGGATTTAAAGTGCTCACTATGCATCTAGATAGGTTCCTTGGGGGGTCTAGTTTCCAAAATAGGGTCACTTGTGGGGGAGCTCCAAAGTTTAGGCACACAGGGGCTCACCAAACGCGACATGGTGTCCGCTAACAATTTGAATGGAAAATCACCTCAAATTGTTAGCAGACACCATGTCGCATTTGGAGAGCTCCTGTGTGCCTAAACATTGGGGCTCCCCCACAAGTGACCCCATTTTGGAAACTAGACCCCCCAGGGAACATATTTAGATGCATAGTGAGCCCTTTGAACCCCCAGGTGCTTCACAAATTGATCCGTACAAATTAAAAAAGAAAATTTGTGTGAAAAAAAAGTATTTTTACCTTATTACGGATCAGTTTGTGAAGCACCTGGGGATTCAAAGTGCTCACTATGCATCTAGATAGGTTTGTTGGGGGGTCTAGTTTCCAAAATGGGGTCACTTGTGGGGGAGCTCCAATGTTTAGGCACACAGGGGCTCTCCATACACAACCTGGTGTTTGCCAACAATTGGAATTGTTAGCGGACACCAGGTCGCTATGGAGAGCCCCTGTGTTCCTAAACATTTGAGCTCCCCCACAAGTGACCCCATTTTGGAAACTAGACTCCCCAGGGAACATATCTAGATGCATAGTTAGCACTTTGAACCCCCAGGTGCTTCATAAATTGATCCGTACAAATTAAAAAAGAAAATGTGTGTGAAAAAAAAGTATTTTTACCTTATTATGGCTCAGTTTGTGAAGCACCTGGGGATTCAATGTGCTCACTATGCATTTAGATAGGTTCCTTGGGAGGTATAGTTTCCAAAATGGGGTCACTTGTGGGGGAGCTCCAATGTTTAGGCACACAGGGGCTCTCCATACGCAACCTGGTGTTTGCCAACAATTGGAATTGTTAGCGGACACCAGGTCGCGTATGGAGAGCCCCTGTGTGCCTAAACATTTGAGATCCCCCACAAGTGACCCCATTTTGGAAACTAGACCCCCCAGGGAACATATCTAGATGCACAGTGAGCACTTTGAACCCCCATGTGCTTCACAAATTGAGACGTATAAATGAATAAAGAAACTTTTTGTGAAAAAACATACTAGTCTAGTAGTTACAATTCGCAGCATAGGGGACCCAATACATTTGGGTCTCTCCATGCTGAGGATTCCAGCCCCCTAGCTGCCAAGTTGTACCTGGCTGGCAACCAAAAATACGGCAAAGCTCCATGTCATTTTATTTGTAGAATTTAAAAAAAAAAAAATGACATGGGGCTCTGCCATATTTTTGGTCCAGCCAGGTACAACTTGGCAGCTACGGACTGCCACCAGCCCCCAGCTGCCTCATTGTACCTGGCTGGAACCAAAAATACAGCGAAGCCTATTTTTTTTTTATTTCTAGAATTATTTCTAGAAAAAAAATGACATAGGGCTCCGCCATATTTTTGGTCCAGCCAGGTACAACTAGGCAGCTGGGGGATGGAATCCTCAGCATAGAGAGGCCCAAGCGTTCTGGGCCCCCCCTGGTGCGAATTGCAGCCCGCAGCCACCCCAGAAAATGGCGCATTCATTGAAGCACCATTTTCTGGCGCTGTACCCACGCTCTTCCAGTTGCCCTGGTGCCAGTGGCTAACTGGGTAATAAAGGGGTTAATGCCAGCTTTTTATTGGCAGCTGGCACTAAGCCCGAGATTCATAATATAGGGCCAATGTTAGACCCGCCATTAGGAATCTCTAGTACGGTAAATAGTCAATAAATACACACAGAGAAAAATCTTTTTATTTGAAAAAAAAACACAGACACAATTCGGACTCCATCTTTATTATAAAAAGATCCGACATAGTCCACAACGAAGGTCCCACGACGCCCGATCGCTCCGACGTAGTCCATAATGAAGGTCCCACGACGTTCGATTGTCTCCGACGTAGTCCACAACGAAGGTCCCACGCCGCTCGATCGCCTTTGCTTTCAGATCGCTACTCTGGAGCCCAATCTGCCAGCATGGTGATCGAGCTGCAGAAAGTGATCTGACACCCCGGGCGCAGTGACCCACTATGGGCATCACTGCGCCTGGGCTGCCAGATCGCTTTCCGCAGCTCGATCCCCATGCATGGGGATCGAGCTGCGAAAAGCGATCTGGCAGCACAGGCGCATTGACCCACTATGTGCATCACTGCGTCCGGGCTGTCAGATCGCTTTCTGCAGCTCGATGCTCATGCAGGGAGATCGGGCTGTAGAGCAGCGATCTAAGAGCCTGGGCACAGTGACCCACTATGTGCATCACTGCGCCCAGGCTGTCAGATTGCTTTCTGCAGCTCGATCCCCCTGCATGGGGATCGAGTTGCGGAAAGCGATCTGGCAGCCCAGGCGCATGTGATGCACATAGTGGGTCACTGCGCCCGGGGTGTCAGATCACTTTCTGCAGCTCGATGCCCATGCAGGGAGATCGGGCTGTAGAGCAGCGATCAAAGAGCCCGGGCGCAGAGACCCACTATGTGCATCAGTGCGCCCGGGCTGTCAGATTGCTTTCTGCAGCTCGATCCCCAGGATCCAGCTGCAGAAAGTGATCTGACAGATCCAGCACAGTGATCCACAGTGATCACATAATGGTCACTGTGGATCACTGTGCTGGAGCTGTCAGATCACTTCCTGCAGCTAGATCCTCAGGATACAGCTGTAGAAAGTGATCTGACAGATCCAGCACAGTGATCCACAGTGATCACATAATGGTCACTGTGGATCACTGTGCTGGAGCTGTCTGATCACTTCCTGCAGCTAGATCCTCAGGATCTAGCTGTAGAAAGTGATCTGGCAGCTCCAGCACAGAGCTGTCAGATCCGGAGGCGGTGAAGAGGAGGAGGAGGAGCGGGACGCAGTGGAGACAGAGCGGCCGCCGGAGGGGTGAGTGGGAGAGGCGATCGCCGCTCCGGTGATCAGGGGGGCAGGAAGGGGGAAGAGGGGGTGTGACAGGAGAAGTAGGGGGGCACTTAGGAGGAAGCGGGGGCAGGCAGGAGGAAGCGGGGGCAGGCAGGAGGAGGCGGGCGGCAGGAAGAGGAAGCGGGCGGCAGGGACAGGAAGCAGGCGGCAGGAAAAGGAAGCGGGGGGGTAAGAAAGATGAAGAGGGGGCAGGAAAGAGAAGTGGGGGGCAGGGGGACAGTTAGAGGATGACAGGGGAGAAGATTGGAGGGTAGGGATAGCAGCGGCAGACAGGGAAGCATTACAGGTGCGGTGATTTTCACTTTCACTTTTGAGTGCCAATTACCGCGCCTGTAGCCGGGGGGGGGGGGGGGGGGGCAAATCGACCCCCCCTGGTGTGTTGTACAACTCCCCATGTACCTGCAGGCCGAGTGACAGGTCAGTGACACCCTCACTCGACCTGCAGGAGCCCGATCATTCCATGGCCCAGGGGGTGGGCCAAGGGTCTGGAAGGGGTTAAGACATGATCAATAGTCTTTTTTTACCAATCCGCAAAAGGACTGTATGACGGGACATGACTACCCTATGTGAATTAATTCCCCTTGGCCACCAGGCATCTCCAACACCTTTCTGATGTGTGACGATGCCATCTGTGATATCTAGCTTGAGTAGTGTACCATCGAGCAACTATTTTATATGAATTTTCTTGAATTCGGACGCGTTGTGAGGAGTGTGTTTTATCTGATTATACGTGAGTGAGACGCCTAGATCTTTCTCCCATTGTGTTATATATGACTGTTTCTCTGTAGTGTTGGTGACAAGTAATATGCGGTCTATTGTGAAGAAAAACATTTTCGGTGGGTTATTGGATGCACACAGAACTTCAAATAAAGTAAGGCGTCTATCAAGGTCTAATGTGGTGGTAAACGAACGCAAATGCAATGTAAGCACCCCATAATAAAAGGGTAGGTAGGGGCGGGTGTTTCTGTAGGGTTTGTAAGGGGGAAATAGTTCCCTCTGAGAAGAGTTGGTCAATTGCTACCTTTCCTATCTGTGTGGGTATTGAGTCTATTAGGTCAGATATTCTAGTGGGTGGGGATAGGGGTGGAGCTAAAATCTTAGAACATTTTTTTCCAGATAATAAGTTTTGAGCGTGTGTGAGTATTGACGTTCATCTCAGAATTCAGGATAGTGGGCGGTTTGAGGAGATAGGAGCGTGGGGGGGGGAAATTCGCCATTTGTTGTTTTATCTTGACCCAAAATTTTATGTCTGAGCCTCTGAGCCAGTATACCACTCTAGCTAGCTGTCCTGCTAGATGATATTTAGCTACGTCTGGGGCGCCCATACCTTTCAATTCCTTAGGAAGTTATAATGTCTTGATGTTTATGCACTGTTTGCAACCACGCCAAATGTATTGGGAGAAGCCCAAATAGGTTTTAAATTTGTCTGGTCAGATAAAGGGAAAGTTAGTCTTAAGGTACCGTCACACACCGCAATCTCGCCTGGAGATCTGAGGCGATATGACGTGCGCGCTCACGTTTTTCGTGTCCGCCTCAGACCGCCGATGGCGGCGTCACGCGCCGCAATTTCGCCCTGAACCTAAGGCGATGTGTTGCTCTGGAAATCGCCTCACCTACAGTGGAACCAATCTTGCCTCATTCCCTCGCCGCTTCATACGCCACAATCACAAAGGCAATGTGGGCGTACATGTTTAGCGCGGTGAGGAGATAGGCGTGCCACAGTGGTTTACACCGCGCCCCATACACGCTCATTGAACAACACAACTGCGTTATGATTGGGCAGCCTGCTCTGGAAGGCTGGCTAATACATTACGCCATTGTCTATCGGAGTTTGTCATAAATACACACTCGTGTCGTCAATTGTGGCTCCTGCAACACACTTTGGAGGCACCAAAGTGTCACACACGAGCGGTCTTTTGCAGTACAGTGGATTACACTAACAATGGCTATGTGTGCATCTGTAGGTGATGGCGGTAAGCTACAAACAACACTATGGACATATGTACCTGCATGGGCGGGTTATGTACAGCTTCATGTAGTGTCATGTAGATGTGTGGTTTGCGACGCCTACGCATCGTTAACCCCCTCCGTGTCGTGTTGCACACATAATGATCCTTGCCACCAATGAAATGACAATGTGTCATACAGCACTACATCGTTCCATAAATATGTGCTGAGGTCATTCCTGTGTGAAAATTTTGTGTGTGGTACGCCATGTGTGCCATTTCAACATGATACAGCTTTATAACTTTGCCTGCCAAGGCCCAAACCACATATGCCCCGTGTCATGTGCAGCATGTCATATCTGTGTACACATATAAAGGCCATTAATGCTTCTGCATACACAAGCTAACTGCCAGACCACCTGTCATTGCTAGTGCTGGACATAGATTGGCCACACAAAGTAGGGTGTGACCTGATATGTACATGTATGTGTTTTGGTAACACACTATGTTTTTTTTTGGCAGATGGCTGAGAGTCCTGATTTTGGTTGTGACCTCCTAGCCATGTACCAGGACCATGAATGCCTGTGGCAGGTTGCGTCACCAGACTATAAGAACAGGTCAGCGAGGGCTGTGGCCTACGGCCTCCTTGTCGAGCTGGCAAACCGACTCGACCAAAGTAAGACCTGGACGGTGCCGATGGTTGTTGAAAAAATCAAGCGGCTGTGCACCGTGTTCACAAAAGAGCATAAAAAGCTGTTGATGGCTCGGTCCGGGGCTGGAGCTGAGGAGGTCCCTAAGCCACGTCTGTGGTATTATGACCTCCTCACCTTCACCTTGGGCCAGGAGGCTTATCGGCCAACATGGTGCAGCAGCCGCCTTGCCCAACCATCTTCGCCACAAGCCAAGAGCCTGCCCCGTCACAGGAGGTGCATAATTGTTGTTTGGCTACCTATGTCCACACATTGGTGGTTGCACTGATGTGTGGGTAGGTGGATATGTAGAAGTCACAATCATTTTGTACTTTCACCATTCTTCTGTGTGTTCTGCTGTGTGTTGGCTTGTGGCTGTTGACACAGATTGTGCTGTGTTATGTTGGGGCACTTGGCATATCAATTTGGAGCCTTAGGTGAGTACAGAGCACTGGTCTACTTCTTTCTTCATCTCTGTTTCCAACCCTGCTACTGTTGTTTTTGGTCTTTGGCATGCTCAGATATGCGCCATCTGGCGCTGGGTGGTTAGTTGTGGCAATTGATGTCAGTACATTGCTACTCTTGTTAACCCCTTCCTGACCTATGACCTTGTACAACGTCATGGGCCGGTAAGGGGTGTTTGATGTGAACTCCAGCGCGGAGCTCACATCAAACAGCCGACATCTCAGTTGATCTCATCAGCCGAGATGTCAGGGTAACAGCACCGATCGTATCCGGGATCCGATCGGCGCTGTTAACCCCTTGGATTACTGTCAATCACTGACAGCGGGATCCAAGGCGGCCGCGGCGGCACTCACATGACAGCCCGGGGTCCTGGCTAGACCCCGGATGCTGTCACAGAGCGGTTCCATGTTGTGGTTGGCAGGCTCTGCCAACCACAACTAGTCCGCGATTCTGGGAGATACAGATGAGCTGCAGCTCATCTCTATCTCCCAGAAGTGATCGGACTGTGCAGCAAGGTGCCTCTTAAAGAGGCAGTGTAAAAATAAGAATTAATAAAAAAATAAAGATTTCAAAAACCTGTAAAAAAAAAATCAACCCCCTTTTCCCCCAATCACAATAAAAATATTTTTAAAAAAATACACATGTTTGGTATTGCCGCATTCAGAATCGCCCGATCTATCATCCTATTATATCCTTTAATGAGAGCCGTCAACTCTGTAACGGAAAAAATGGTCCAAAGGCCAAAATTCAGTTTATTTGGTCGGCGCAACATTGCTATAAAATGCAAAAAACGGGTGATCAAGACTGCGGATCCCCCAAATAATGGTATCATTAGAAACATTAGCTCAAGACGCAAAAAATAAGCCATCACACAGCCCCAGATCCTGAAAAATGAGGGTGCTATGGGTCGCAGAACATAGCGCAAAAATGTCAGTTTTTCTTTTTTTTCAAACTTCTGAATTTTTTTTCACCACCTAGATACCAGTAAAGGTATACATGTTGGATGTCTACGAACTCGTACCGATCCAAAGCATCACCCCATCATGTCAGTTTTACCATATAGTGAACATGGCGACTAAAATACCTAAAAAACAAACATGTTATTGCACTGTTTTTGCAATTTCACTGCATTTAGAATTTTTTTTGCAATTTCCCTGTACACTATATGGTAAAATAAATTATTGCATATGAAAGTACAACTCGTCCCGCAAAAAACAAGCCATCATAGGTCTATATTTACGGAAAAATAAAAAAGTTGTGCCTTTTGGAAGCAGGGAGACAAAAAATGAAAATGAAAAATTCCCGGGTTATGAAGGGGTTAATTTGTGTTTTTTCTATGTTTGATTTACAGGCTCCACGTGAGTCTGGCTCGAGTGCAGAGGACCAAGCCGGTGACCAGGCTCCACCCTCAATATCTTTCGTGGAGCAGGTGCCTGATCCCAGTGGTGGGGGGCCGTGCCCAGGGCCCAGCTCAGGCATACAAAGGTGTCAAACACCTGCCTCACCCAACACTGAGCTGGGTACCTGGGCAAAACGGGTCCTATTGGACCAAGAGAGAACCCCCACCACTTCAATCGGGCACATGGCCATTGAGTGGGTGTTTTGCATGGAGCCGGAACAACGTGCCATCGCCAAGAGGGCCATCATTCGGGTCCTGGAAGCGGGCGTTGATGAGGCACTGAGATGGGGTGGTTACATTGCCATCCCCAAGAAAACACACCCACTGCCCCTGCGTCCCAACAACCCATGGCTAGAGGTAGCCAAAATCAGGATCCCCCACGTCCCCCATGAAGACTCCAGCACAGAAGGGCCCCCAATGTGAGGGAGTATAGGGATGAGGGGGAGGACCCATTGTCTGATCCAGCAGAGGATGAAGAAGCAAGACGCTACTAAGCAATGCACTACATTGCGTAATGGAGTTTTTCTTGTAATTTTTTCACTAAAACCAAGTGTGTTTGGATTTTTATTTTGTGGTAATAAACCAGACTTTGATTTCCGAAACCTACATCCACATATGTGTCAGGTTCAGCAGTATGGTTGTGTGTATAGTGTGTTGTGGGTGTATGGTGATGTTTGTGTGGCAGAAGGAGAGGCCTCATGTCCACAATAACATAGTTGGGTCATTGTAGGTGACAGGAGCCTATCCCTAGATGACATGTGTGAGTATTGAGAGATTGCGAGTCTTCTCTGGCCGACATTGGTGAGTATGTTTGGGTCTGTGTGCTTGTTAATGTGGGTGTGATATTGGAGACATTGATGTAAAATAGGGCTTCATCCGTGTAGAAATGGTATTGTATGGTCAGATCTTTATCATGTCACATTGCACACCTACACAAATTCTTTAGCCATGTGTTGTGTTTTCAAATTTCATCTCCCAAAGGTGTCCCTGTGTGTGTTGAGACAAGGGATCAGACAGTATGTTGGTTTGCACTCACATTTATTATTTGCAAAACTTGTTTTGTCAATGATGTTTTTTCCGATTAGTTGTAGGCAAACCATACTACAATTTTCCCAATGTGGGATACTATAAGAAAAGAGGCCAACGGGGCTAAAAAACAAGGGTGCCAATATGGCAAAAGTCAAAACCAACAGGTCCAACATGGACAGCAAGATACAAGGGCTATTGGCCACATTATTGGGGTGGATATGGTGGAGTAGGAGCAATGGCGGACTGGGCTGCCTGGAGGCACAATATCATTGCACCCAACCAGTCCAGATGTTGCTGGCCTTCTCAGTGGGCACGCTGCAGGTGCTGCTGTGCCTCCCTGTGTGCCTGCAGCAGGTCAGCAATAGTTGGTACACCTGTATGGGAAATAACGGCCATTAGTCAGTGACATGTGTAGGTGTTGACGTCATTGGTCAGGATTTCACTTACGTTGCAGATCCCCATCCCGGTTTCCATCTGGAGGAGATGGTGATGCGCTGACAGCCCAGCCTGCAGCTCAAGCTCTTGCCCCTTGACAAAGAAAGAAAAAAAAACAACATCATGACTCACATACTGATGTCAGGGACACACACCAACAAGTATATTACAAAGCTTGGAGCCCATTGCCAACACTTACCACCAATTCCAACTACAGCAGGCTCCATGTCACTGTGTGGGGCACGGGAGCTGGAGATGCTCGGGGGGAGGTTCAGCATGGGCTTGGGTTCTGGAGCAAGAGGACCAGGCTTCCTGGTCCCACAGGTCCAGGGCTCGCTGCTCCCAAGGGCGGGCTCCCTGGTAATGAGGAACTTCCTGGGCCCTCCAAGGTAGGTGATGGGGGGTCCCGGGGGAGGGGGGGAGACTTCCTGGGCCGTCCAGGGAAGGTGAGGGTGGGGTCCCGGGTGGTGAGGCACTTCCTGGGCCCTCCAGGGAAGGGAGGGGACCCAGGTGGTGTAGGGGACAGTCGGCCCTCTTACTATGTGCAGGGGAGAGGCAGGCACCTGGCAGGCAGGGAGAACAAGCAGAAACATGATGGCGTCACCACGCACACTGGCACCGCTAAACAAGGTTGAGGGCGGTAACAAGGTAGACGTCCGCGGAGTGGAAGCAGTGGAATGTACTCAGCAGCATCACCAAATTCACACACGTAGAGTGATTGTAGTGCGTGGCCCATGGCACCCATGTACGATGTGTAGCCCAACATCTGAGCTGTCATGTGTGACACTATACTCCACACAGCGCAATTTAATACACGCGGACAACATAGCTTGCACTATTCAACGTCGCGCGTAATTGCACTGAGTTTGCGGATGATTGTGTAGCTGAAGATGTGTGTAGTGCTGAACAGACAGCTCTTCCAATATGGCGCGGTGTCAACTAACTGCCAATGGGAACAAAGTAGCCCACACCAATCATCTCAGTCGGGGTGCAGACTACAGCACGCTGAAGCACGCCTACGGGAAATCATAGAAAGCGCTCTTTCCATCACTATTGCCCTGTCACATGCCAAAACATGAAAATATCTCCTTGCCGATTGCACCTGATTACTGAGCACTGTTCAGGAATCAGGCGATGGCCAATGGGTGATTTATTACCGTGAAATCGGCAAATCCCACCCCGCAACCGTGAGGCAATGTCACGGCGATTTCACTGGGGCGACACATCGCCTTTCAGATCTCCAGGCGAGATTGCGGCTTGTGACTGTACCTTTAAATATGTCCAGTGTTGCTGTAGAGCTTCTTAGGCACAAAGTTTCAGATTTAGTCACGTTGATCTTGATGTTAGACAGGCTACCATAATTGTCTAACATTTTTAATAGAGTAGGGATGACCTCTGAAGGTCGTTTTAACAGAAGCAGTAGGTCATCAGCATATGCTGCTGTTTTGAGATGCTCCTCACCTATTCTAATTCCCTTAACCCCTGGATCCTATTGAATAGCGAGCAGGAGAGGTTCAATTGCTAATACAAATAACAATGGCGAGGGCATCCCTGTCTAGTGCCATTGTGGATCTGAAATAAATCTGTTAAGGTGTTATTGATTGTGATTCTCACCGTTGGGACCGTGTACATACTCATAATTGCTGTAATTATTTTTTGGGGGAAGCCTAAACTGGCTAGTGTCTCCTCAAGGTGTATCCAGTATACCTTGTCGAATGCTTTTTCTGCATCGGTGCCAAGTAACACGAGGTAATTTACAGGTTTTGGCGTATTGCATTAGATATGAAATCTTGTGCGCATTGTCTCTACCTTCTCTCCCTCTGACAAACCCAGTCTGGCTGATAGATATTATTGACGGAAGCAAATCCCTGATTCCATTAGCAAGCAGTCTCGCATATAGTTTCAAGTCTGATTTGAGCAAAGATATTGGCCAATAACTGCTATATTGCTCTGGATCTTTGCCATCTTTGTGAATCAGCGAGACTCTTGCTTCTAGCATCTGTCAAGGTATCTCATCGCCATTCAGTATTGCATTGCATGTCCTAAGGAGGTGCGGAAGGAGGATCGAGGAGAATGTTTTATACAATAATTTGGTAAAGCATCTGGGCCCGGAACTTTGCCTTTTGGGCACTTCAACAGGGCGGACTGGAGTTCCCTAAGGGAAAACGGCTCAGGAAGTGTTGTTTCTGAGGGTCGGTGGGCTTGGGTGTTGGGAGGGTGTTTAAGAAATCTCT
>JARQOC010000003.1:705173253-705286215 GCA_033576535.1 Allobates femoralis
CCAGCTACTTCCACCTAAAGTGTCCTGTTTGGTTGTGGTAGGCATTCAGTACCATTTGGACTTCTATTCGGGGTACTATGATCTGCTAGACCATTTTGTGGGTTCTTGGATTGATATACCTTCTGCAGAGCTTCTCCTGGTAGATGAACAGTCTGCTTCTTTTGTTCCACAGGTGTTTAGCTTCTGGTGGAGGATTCGAAGGTAACTTTGCTGGCTCCTGAGTTATCAGTTCTTTTACTAAACTGATAGCCGGGTCACTGTCTTGAGATTCCTTCCAACCAAAATGTGGTAACAGATTCACTACTCTCTCAGGAAGTTCTGTGTAGATTTGTTGACACTGGGACTTCCTCAACTGATGGAAGGTGGGTAGCTCTATCTCTTCCAGCTCATCCTCATCTGCTCCCATATCTGCTACGTGAGGCATCCTGGATAAGGCATCTGAATTGCCCTTGTTATGCCCAACCTGGTAATTGGATAATCTTCAATAGGAGGTAATCCAATTCTATGGTGGCCGCGGTCCCCGTGGTAATGATCTTGAGAACTTCTTGTCCACAAAAATTTTTTTTACTCAAAACACGCGACAATATAAAAAACGGATACAACGCGTTTCGGCAGAGACAACCGCCTTCCTCAGGTATCTAAATAAAAATACATATGGTACTAGTGTTGTTGTAGGTGGAGCCTTGCCACTGCACCACCGCCAGATGGCAGCTTCATGAGTCTCCACTGGCTGTAACCCCTATATGGCCATGTCCTTTAAGGTGTTGAAATCAGCGCCCGGGTGGCTTAGGGACCACCAGCACTGGCTTTTATTGTCCTCTAGTGATAGAAGCCCTGTGTAAACTGCTCAATCAATAGTTTATTCTCATCATGGACACTGGTAGGGATGACTTGCTTCAGGGCTCATAGCGCCTCCTGTGAGCGCCATGCATAGGTCCAGATGTCATCCTCCGGCTTTTGGTAGCAATGGTAGAAGCGCATTCTTATGTCAGCCTCATTACAGTCCTCAAAAGCAACTTTTAATTTGTCAAAGATTATAGGTACTGATCCCTGTTCAGCAGTGTACCAGGACTCAGCCTCTCTTTCTGCTGCACCAGTTAACTGTCCAATACAACAGCTGCACGCTGCTGGCCCGTCATTGCATACATGTCCAACACGCTGCAGATCTTTCTTTTGAAGGTGGAAAAGGTATCAGGGCGGCCTCAATACTGGGATATACGGTAGCGAGATCAGTATGATCGGGGCTACTGCGCCCTGTGGGTCGGCGGCTCTGCTGGTTGCAGCCATGGTTGCTTGGGGGTGATTCACGGGGTCTGCGAAGGTATTTTCATTGTCGCTGGACGTAGCGGACATTTTTGGGTTCCCCTTAGTGAATCACGACCAGTCTTTAAACAGTTAACATTTTCAGAACCCCGTAGGCAGGGAGTTAAGCGTTTGGAATTTTCCGGATTAGGCCGCTGCGCTTCAGAGGTGTTCGGCAGAGCGAGGGGTGGGGTTTGGTGAATACAAGTGGCTTTAGTTTACGCGTTTCAAGATGTAGTTATCACCCCTTCATCAGGACAACAACCAACACAGTCTGTTTGCGATGATACTGCTTATATGTATTCAAACTTGGTGCCAGACAGAATGCATGATCACGGCAAAGTTCGGGGGTTACAGGAAGTACTTGCATACACTGTGTGCAGAATTATTAGGCAAATGAGTATTTTGATCACATGATACCTTTATACATGTTGTTCTACCACAAACTGTACAGGCTTGAGAGCCAACTACCAATTATGTAAATCAGGTGATGTGCATCTCTGCAATGAGGAGGGGTGTGGTCTAATGACATCAACACCCTATATAAGGTGTGCTTAATTATTAGGCAAATGCCTTTCCTTAGGCAAAATGGGTCAGAAGAGAGATTTGACAGACTCTGAAAAGTTCAAAATTGTGAGATGACTAGCAGAGGTATGCAGCAGTCTTGAAATTGCCAAACTTTTGAAGCGTGATCACCAAACAATCAAGCGTTTCAGGGCAAATAGACAACAGGGTTGCAAGAAGCGTGTTAGGCAAAAAAGGCGCAAAATAACTGCCCATGAATTTAGGAAAATCAAGTGTGAAGCTGCCAAGATGCCATTTGCAACCAGTTTTGCCATATTTTGAAGCTGCAACATTACGGGAGTATCAAAAAGCACAAGGTGTGCCATACTCAGGGACATGGCCAAGGTAAAGAAGGCTGAAAAACGACCACCTTTGAACAAGAAACAAAAAATAAAACCTCAAGACTGGGCCAAGAAATATCTTAAGACTGATTTTTCAAAGGTTTTATGAACTGATGAAATGAGAGTGACTCTTGATGGGCCAGAGGCTGGATCAGTAAAGAACAGAGCGCTCCACTCCGACTCAGACACTAGCAAGGTGGAGGTGGGGTACTGGAATGGGCTGGTATCATCAAAGATGAACTTGTGGGACCTTTTCGGGTTGAGGATGGAGTGAAGCTCAACTCCCAGACCTACTGCCAGTTTCTGGAATACAACTTCTTCAGGCAGTGGTACAGGAAGAAGTTGGTATCGTTCAAGAAAAACATGATTTTCATGCAGGACAATACTCCATCACATACATTCAACTACTCCACAGCGTGGCTGGCCAGTAAAGGTCTAAAAGAAGAAAAAATCATGACATGGCCCCCTTGCTCACCTGATCTGAACCCCATACAGAGCCTGTCATCCCTCCTAAAATGTGAGATCTACAGGGAGGGATTACAGTACACCTCTCGGAACAGTGTCTGGGAGGTTGTGGTGGCTGCTGCACACAATATTGATTGTAAACAAATCAAGTAACTGACAGAATCTATGGATGGAAGGCTGTTGAGTGTCGTCATAAATAAAGGTAGCTATATTGGTCACTATTCTTTTGGGGTTTTGTTTTTGCATGTCAGAAATGTTTTTTTCTAAATTTTGTGCAGTTATATTAGTTTACCTGGTGAAAATAAACAAGTGAGATGGGAATATATTTGCTTTTTATTAAGTTGCCTAATAATTGTGCACAGTAATAGTTAGATAAGATAGCCAAATCTAAAAAAAACAATCCAACTTCCAAAAATATTAAGCTTTGATATTTGAGTCTTTTGGGTTGATTGAGAACAAAATTGTTGATCAATAATAAAAATAATCATCTAAAATTCAACTTGCCTAATAATTCTGCACACAGTGTATAGATTTAAAAATGACAAAAAAATGTATTTAATCAATAAAATAAGGGTATGTGCGCACTGGTCGGGTTAGGGCCGGATTAGGTGTGTAAACCGCCGGTCGGTTTACATAAATTTCATGTAAATTTATGTTAATCCAAACCGGCGTTTGGATTAACATAGAAACCTATGTAAACCGACACCCGCTGTGCACACAGCGGCGGTTTATACATGCTCATCCGTTGCTAACCCGCTGGGTTCCCAGCGGGTTAGCAAAGAATGAGCTTGTTCTATAATCCGGCCGTTTCTGCAGCGGCTGCAAGCAGAATCATGTGCTGCTTCCAGCCGCTGCAGAACGGCCGGCGCTAACCCGCCCGTCTCCCGCCGCACATACCCGACAGGAAGCCGGTGGACGGCTCCGGAGCTTCCTGTCGGGTCCCGCCCAGCCGCCGCCGCCACAAACCCGCCCACCGTGCGCACATACCCTAAAAGAACCGTGGGGGAAAAAGTGGGGAAACAAAACAAAAGTAAGTACGTTTTGTGCTATGCACAAAAAGGGTTTGTGACTATATTTAGGCAGATCTATCAAACCCTGCTTTTTAGCACTAAATTTTTGTGGATTTGAATAGAGCACTGCAGAAGAGCAAATTTGGCAAACCCTGGTAGTAGACAAAAATATTTGGTGGCTAGATTTAGGCAGATTTAGCAAAAATGGCTTTTTTGTGCTAAATTTGTGAGGATATGAATAGACCAAATGCGCAGACCAGGTTTAGCAAACCCTGATACTGTGACCAGAAAGGGCTATTTTAGGAAGGAGTCACTAAACCTACTATCTATCTATCTATCTATCTATCTATCTATCTATCTATCTATCTATCTATCTATCTATCTATCTATCTATCTATATCTAAAGAAAAAAATGTCTCTGCAGCACACAGCTACTACCAATATCGTACATATGCTAACAAGCAAAAAATGTGAAAAAAAATTTAAAAACTTAAAGTTTTTAAAAAAAAACTCATTATTCTTAATTTTTATTTTCTGGGGGTCTTAGTACATGCATTGGCCAATGTCTGCTTGCTCACCAACCACGTCATGGTGCCCCCAGGTCTGATGAGTACTGCGCTGACATCCCTGTCCTCCTTTTCCTCCCTGACCCACTGTTAGGTGGGTGGACACCATCTCAACCTCAGATCACCTGTGGGTGATGAGGGTGCTAAGTGCAGTCATGGAGCCAGCAACTCTATATCTTATACACAAAGCAAAAAAACTGCACAGCATTCAAGACACTATGTGAACTGGTGCTAGCAGTGACGCTGAGTCAAATACAAAGAAAAAATGTCTCTGCAGCACACAGCTACTACCAATATCGTACATATGCTACATTTGACCCAGCATCACTGCTAGCACCAGTTCACATTGTGTCTTGAGTGCTGTACAGTTTTTTGGCTTTCTATCTATCTATCTATCTATCTATCTATCTATCTATCTATCTATCAGAAAAAAAACTTGCAGCAATCAGCTACTACCAGTGGTGTACATATGCTGACAAGCTATATATATACAGTTTGAGAAAAAATTTAAAAACTTACGTTTTTTTAAAAAAACTCAAAATTCTTCTTATTTTTTTTTTAAATCTGAAGTTCTTAGTACACACATTGGCCAATGACTGCTTGTTCATCGACTGCGACAAAGTGACTTCAGGTCCAATGAGTCCTAACGCTGACACCCAAGTCCTCCTTGTCCACCCTACCCCACTACTAAGTGGGCGGACACCATCTAAACCCTAGATCACCAGTAGGCAATGAGGGTGCAAATTGCAGTAATGGAGCCAGCAACTCCACACGATACAAAAGAGAAAAAAAAAACTGCACAGCACTCACAGACAATGTGAACTGGTGCCAGCAGGGATGCTGGGATAAACTACTAAAAAAAAACTTGCAGCACTCAGCTACTACCAGTGGTGTACATATGCTGACAAGCTATAAATATATGAGAAAAAATTAAAAAACTTACGTTTTTTTCAAAAAACTCAAAATTCTTATTTTTTTTTTTAAATCTGAAGTTCTTAGTACACACATTGGCCAATGACTGCTTGCTCATCGACTGCGACAAAGTGACTTCAGGTTCGATGAGTCCTAACGCTGACACCCAAGTCCTCCTTGTCCACCCTACCCCACTACTAAGTGGGCGAACACCACTAGAGATATGGAGAAGGGGGAGGAGAAAGGAGTCAGTAGGCCAGGGTTGGCTGAACAGAAAAGACAGAGGTCACACGTCCTGGCAGAGTGGGGTGTAGGAGCGCAGAATCTGAACAGAACCAGTGCGAGCCGCAGAGAGAAAGCACGTCCAAAGCCAGCACCCCAGGAGTGTGAGGGAAGAGAGGGACAGTGACACTGTTCCCTAGCAACACGGTCGAGACGGCAGACTGCAGGCGGAGTAGCCTCACACGGCAGGACTGCTGGAGGCTAGGCTGAAGTAGAGTGTCGGCTCTAGAGGGGACCGCAGATTTACCCGGCATCCCCAGACAACCGACGGGGAACCACAATTACACGTTAGGGTCCCTACCCCAAAGGACAGGCAGCTCATTGGCAACCCGGAGGGCTCACAGGAGTCCGAGCCACCGCCATACTGTCCGGAGTCACGCACACCAAAGTGAACACAGAGAGAGAGTCAACAGCCTGGGAAGGATGCAGAGACAGAGTGAGGGGTCACAGTAGGAAAGACCTGGCTGCAGGGAGTAAAGGGAACCCGGAGGGGAGAGTGTGCCCGTGTAACTGAGAACTGAACTAAGAACTGAACTAAGAACAGTAACTGTACTGTGAACTGTACTTGAGAACTGGAGAAGTAAACACGGTAAACTGACTCACCGTGGCCGGGACTCCGGTTTAGGCAGGCGATGCTTCCTTCCTCCTTGTCACGGGTGGACCGCGCCTGCCGGTAGTGGGGCCCGGTGTAGTGCAGATCAAAAGTGTTTGAAGACGTCTTGGTGGAACAGATTAAAGGGGTTTTAATTTATTCGTGACGCCACCTATGAGTAGATTCGGTAAGGACTACCGACGCTGCGGAACCTCCGGGGGATGGACAGTAGCAAGATGTTACGCTCCCCACAGGCTGAGCGGTGATCCCCGGAGGTTGGAGCTGCTCAAGATGTTGTGCAACTGCACTAATGCTGTTTGTCATCTGAACAGTTAACGAACAAAACCCAAACTCTCGACTTCTCAGCAAAACGTTCGTGTTTGAGGGGTCGAACGAACATTGCTAAATTTGTCCTTTATTAAAAACTGAAAGAATCCCTTGGAGCCGCATCTTAAATTTTTTTGTTGCTTTATTGGTGCATGAAATTTAAAAATATCACGTCTTGGACAGGGACCAAACGCCCAGACGCGTTTTGGGGGAACCTCTTAGTCGTTTTTAAATTTCATGCACCAATAAAGCAACAAAAAATTAGAGATGTGGCTCCAAGGAATTCTTTCAATTACCTAAATCGGTGGAGGCTGAACCACCTCTCGGAAGCCGGAAAGCTATTGTGGTTGAGCAGCATTTCCTCTTCCTCCTCACTTACATGGATTCTTGATTTGAAATTGGTGAACATGTTTGAGCAATGTTTGCTCATCACTTCTTTGGAGTATTGAAATTTACACTTAATTTACCGTATATACTCGTGTATAAGCCGACCCGTGTATAAGCCGACCCCCCTACTTTTGCCCCCAAAATCTGGGAAAAACTATTGACTCGTGTATAAGCCGAGGGTGGACCCCAGCACAGGTATACAGCCCCCAGCATTGTGGTATACAGGCCCCCCCGATGGTATACAGGCCTCCCCAGTGGTAGTATACAGCCCCCAGCAGTGTGGTATACAGCAGCCTCCCCAGTGGTATATACAGGCCCCAGCAGTGTTACAGCAGCCTTCCCAGGGTATATACAGCAGCAGCCCCAGGGTATATACAGCAGCAGCCCCATGGTATATACAGCAGCAGCCCCAGGGTATATACAGCAGCAGCCTCATGGTATATACAGCAGCAGCCCCAGGGTATATACAGCAGCAGCCCCATGGTATATACAGCAGCAGCCCCAGGGTATATACAGCAGCAGCCCCAGGGTATATACAGCAGCAGCCCCATGGTATATACAGCAGCAGCCCCAGGGTATATACAGCAGCAGCCCCATGGTATATACAGCAGCAGCCCCAGGGTATATACAGCAGCAGCCCCAGGGTATATACAGCAGCAGCCCCAGGGTATATACAGCAGCAGCCCCATGGTATATACAGCAGCAGCCCCAGGGTATATACAGCAGCAGCCCCATGGTATATACAGCAGCAGCCCCAGGGTATATACAGCAGTAGCCCCATGGTATATACAGCAGCAGCCCCAGGGTATATACAGCAGCAGCCCCAGGGTATATACAGCAGCAGCCCCATGGTACATACAGCTGCAGCCCCAGGGTACATACAGCTGCAGCCACAGGGTACATACAGCAGCAGCCCCAGGGTACATACAGCAGCAGCCCCAGGGTATATACAGCAGCCCGAGGTATACAGGCCCCCCCATGGTCCGTAAACCTGTAAAGGAAGATGATTATACTTATCACTGTCCCGCTGCCGTCCCCGCTCTGCATCGCGATCCTCCATCTGCATCGCGATCCTCCATCTTCATTCACCGGCTTCCGACTTCCTGTGTTCTGCGCCGAATGACGTCATTGTCGGCGCCGACAGGAAGCCGGAAGATGGAGGAGCGCGATGCAGATGGAGGATCGCGATGCAGAGCGGGACGGCACCGGGACAGTGATAAGTATAATCATCTTCCTTTACAGGTTTACGGACCATGGGGGGGGCCTGTATACTGATGGGGGGCCTGTATACCTCTGGGGGGGGGGGGGGACGCCCGTGTAGTGACTCGCGTATACAGGGGTGAACCTAGCCTCTCTGCTGCCTGAGGCGAGCTGCAGAACAGCGCCCCCCCCACGCGTAAATTATTTTTCAATCAGTATAATTAGTGCTGTAATTAGATCACCATGCCTGGTTTGGTGACAGGTCCTCTTTAAATCTGGTTCATAGAGAGCCGTATCTTTCTTATCAAATGACTACATTAGTGGACATTTAAATTTAGAGACATAGAAAAAAGTTGTCCAAATACAAGGATGTCATCACATGCGCACACAAGAACCACATAGAAGAGTCCAGAATTAGGAGCATCAATGGCAATGGTGGCTTGGCGAAAGCTACAGACACACAATGACGACTGGCAGAGCTGTGGTCCTGTAGGCAGACACAGTCCTCCATCCTCTATGTATATGTAAATGTTCATCATAGGTGGTGAAGGTGTTAAATTACATTATATTCATGTATACAACACACATACTGGACAACACATGCTCCTTACATACACATAATACAGTCACACAGACACTCATATCACACAAGTCCTTAGTACACACATGCTATATAACAGATATACAGCAGGTACACATGATATACACAGAACATGCATGCAGGACAAGTGTATATACACACACTTCAATATACTATATATAAAAGATATCTAAACATACACAGAGACAACCTACACACACAGGAACGCAACTCACACAGATATACAACTTACACACACATGCAACTCACACAAGGACAGAACTCACAAACAGAAGACAACTCACACAAGACACACATACATACACACACCAGGCACACAACATACACAGTAGACACAACTCATGCACAGAGACAACTCACACAGAAGACACACAGATACACAACTCACACACAGAAGGCACACAACTCACACACAGAAGACACACAGATACACAACTCACACACAGAAGGCACACAACTCACACAGAAGACACACAACTCACACACAGAAGGCACACAATTCACACACAGAAGACAAATACAGACACACAACTCACACAGAAGACACACAACTCACACAGAAGACACACAACTCACACAGAAGACACACAACTCACACACAGAAGACACATACAGACGCACAACTCACACACAGAAGACACATACAGACGCACAACTCACACAGGAGACACAGACGCACAACTCACACACAGGAGACACATAGATGCACAACTCACACACAGGAGACACATACAGACGCACAACTCACACACAGAAGACACATACAGACACACAACTCACACACAGAAGACACATAGACACACAACTCACACACAGAAGACACATACAGACGCACAACTCACACACAGAAGACACATACAGACGCACAACTCACACACAGAAGACACATTCAGAAGGCACAATTCACACACAGAAGACACACAGAAACACAACTCACACACAGAAGACATACAGAAACACAACTCACACACAGAAGACATACAGAAAAACAACACACACAGAAGACACATACAGACGCACAACTCACACACAGAAGACACATACAGACGCACAACTCACACACAGAAGACACATACAGACGCACAACTCACACACAGAAGACACATACAGACACACAACTCACACACAGAAGACACATAGACACACAACTCACACACAGAAGACACATACAGACGCACAACTCACACACAGAAGACACATACAGACGCACAACTCACACACAGAAGACACATTCAGACGCACAATTCACACACAGAAGACACACAGAAACACAACTCACACACAGAAGACATACAGAAACACAACTCACACACAGAAGACATACAGAAAAACAACACACACAGAAGACACATACAGACGCACAACTCACACACAGGAGACACATACACACGCACAATTCACACACAGAAGACACATACAGACGCACAACTCACACACAGAAGACACATACAGACGCACAACTCACACACAGAAGACACATACAGACGCACAACTCACACACAGAAGACACATACAGACGCACAACTCACACACAGAAGACACATACAGACGCACAACTCACACACAGAAGACACATACAGACGCACAACTCACACACAGAAGACACATTCAGACGCACAATTCACACACAGAAGACACATACAGACGCACAACTCACACACAGAAGACACATACAGACGCACAACTCACACACAGAAGACACATACAGACGCACAACTCACACACAGAAGACACATACAGACGCACAACTCACACACAGAAGACACATACAGACGCACAACTCACACACAGAAGACACATTCAGACGCACAATTCACACACAGAAGACACACAGAAACACAACTCACACACAGAAGACATACAGAAACACAACTCACACACAGAAGACATACAGAAAAACAACACACACAGAAGACACATACAGACGCACAACTCACACACAGAAGACACATACAGACGCACAACTCACACACAGAAGACACATACAGACGCACAACTCACACACAGAAGACACATACAGACACACAACTCACACACAGAAGGCACATACAGAAAAACAAACACACACAGAAGACACATACAGACGCACAACTCACACACAGGAGACACATACAGAAAAACAACACACACAGAAGACACATACAGACGCACAACTCACACACAGGAGACACATACACACGCACAATTCACACACAGAAGACACACAACTCACACACAGAAGACACACAACTCACACACTCATTTTACAGAGATACCTCTCTCACACACTCCTCTGTGCTGCAGGAGGGGGGCACATGTGTAGCTTCCCCTGCTCTCAGCAGTCAGATCCCTGCCCCTCCCCCACTCCCTCCTTCTCTCTGCTGGGACTGTGCACAGCAGGAGATCTGTCACCTTGTGACCGGGGCCACTTCTCCTCCTCGTCTTTCAGCTCCAGGACAGCCAGGTGTCTTCTCTAAATCTTCTTTGCCGGGCTCTCACTTCTTCCCGCCCTGCAGGAGAACACTGGCCAATCAGCTCTTCTATTATTCTGATATAGAGAGCGTTCATTGACCAGTATTCTCCTCTGCAGGACGCGCTCCCTATCTCATTTCTGAACCCAGCGGGTGAAAGCAGCCACACAGTCCACACTATTAAGAAGCGGGCGGCAGCGCAGGAGACAATAGAGTGTCAGGGATAGAAGAGAGGCTCAATACAGGCACCGGGCGGCATCTGATAAAGCGAGCCCCGCATATGCCGCCCCCATTTTATCAACAGGAGCCGCGCCTGAGGTAGAGTACTCAACTTGCCTCATGATAGGTGCGGCCCTGCGCGTATAAGCCGAGGGGGTAACTTTTCAGCCCAATTTTTGGGCTGAAAAACTCGGCTTATACGCGAGTATATACGGTATTCACCTCAAATTAAATTTTTGGGAAAAATTATGTTAAACTTATGAATTTAAATTTCCAAAAGTTCCCTAATCTTTACTAGGTACCAATGTAAAGTAATTAGTGGTCACAAAATCTAAGCCAGTACCTACAATAATAAAAGTTTAAAGCTTTTTCTTTTCTTTTATATAATTGGAACCATGAAAGAGAAACTTCACAAGAGTCACTGCAAGATTGAAACCCTTTTAATTCAGTCACGCTGACCTTGTACTACTGATGTTAACAAAGCTGAAAAATGGACTTTTACCAGATAAGATAACTGTCACTGAAGTTTAATTGTGTCCTATGTTGCTGTGATTAGTTTCCAAGCCCATATCATCTGTGAATGTGCTAGTTTTGGTTTCTACCAAAAAGCAGAATACTTCATCAACTGTAACAGTTTTGTCTCAGTGCAAGGACTTGACATAAATCTCTCCATATGGTAGAAAAATATATTGCTGCTATAAACAACATTCTATTTTCTTTGTTACTGCAATAGTTAGTAGCTTATTCTGCTTAACTCTTTTCAAATTCTAAAATAATGAAATAATTTACTTTATTAAGTTTAAATTAACTCCTTTATGACACGGCCAATTTTCATTTTTGCTTTTTCGGTTTTTCCTGCCCTTAATTCCCAGGTTCATAACTTGTTTATAGTTGTGTCCAAATAGACATATGAGGCTTGTTTTTGCGGGATGAGAAGTACTTTTGAATAGAAACATTCATTTACCACATAGTGAAAAATGAAGACAAAATGGTAATGTGGGGAAATTGTGAAAAAAACACAATTCTGACATGGTTTTTGTAGGGTTATTGTCACTTTCATTTCATTTCAAAAATTCTTTTTATTGAAATTTAGGCAAATAGATTGGTACATGTACAGTATACTCAGTAAAAATAGCATGAAGAAAAAGTGAACTTCAAATATATAATTGCAGTTGGCTAGAGTCTCGATCAATGCCAGAAGACTCACATAAAGTCCCTGCGAGTCATCAGGCTTCCAATTTCGAAACGTGTAATAAGGTACCAATAGGCAAACGTCATAACAGGAACAAATATTAAAGAGTAAAAAGATAGAAACAGAAAGAGTCAGGGGAGAGAGAGGAAAAAAAAGGGGGGGTATAGGGTTAGGAGCTATATGCAGGTTTACACCAGTGTTTGATGTGTACTAGTTTGGATCCCTTGAGGGAGAGATTTCTGTCGGAATTGGGACCACGTTTGCCACTGACCTTCAAACGCCATGTAAGTGTTGTTTATATCGGCTATCAGTTTAGCCATATTGAACAGTTGATCAGTTTTGTCGATAAGTTGTTGTCGACTAGGGATTTGGGATGTTCTCCATAGGGTTGGGATGAGGAGTTTAGCTGCAGCTATGATATTGTAAATAATGCAGGCAAACTTTTTAACGTGGGGTTCTACAGGTAAATTCAAGAGCACTATTTCAGGTGTTAGTCTAATTTTGTGGCTTATAACTTCACATATCAGGTTCTCTGTTATGTTCCAGAAGTTCCTAAGCGTCGGGCAAGTCCACCAAAGGTGGAAGTAATCTCCATTAGCGTTTCCACATCTCCAACAGTGTGAGCCATTTAATTTTGGGATTGAGTACCATTGGCTTGACTGTTGAGGTGTAATATACCATCGGGTGATGATTTTAAAAGAGTTTTCCTGAGTCTTAACACATTTTTGTTGGCCCATACGAATGGGTATAAATATGTTGTATTTGTGATTTGGTAAGTTGGTATTTTAAGTCCTTCTCCCAATGGGAGATATAGGCTCTCTTTAGGCAAATATTTTTACATAACAGTTCCTTATATATCGTGGATATTATTTTGGTGGGTTTAGTCATTTTAGCGCATAAGGTCTCAAATATGGTGGGATCTCGTGTGATGTCTAGATGAAATTCCATTTTACGAAGCATGATCTGTAGTGTTTCGTATTGTAGAAAGTTCAGTGCTGCCAGTCCTGGTATTTTTTGCATTTCTGTCAGGGGAAGGAGTGCTCCCTCTGAATATATCTGGTCTATGGTGATATTTTTAAGTTGTTGATTGTGCGAGTCTCTGGGGTTGAGAAGAAGGTCTGAACTTGCTAATATATCTGAAACTTTTAATAGGGGGGATGAGGGTGGCGCCAGGCACATACTCATTTTTGACCATATGTGCAGCATTGTTCGAGTAAGAGGATTTTTTTGTGTCGGGTATGAATCTTTTCTAGTGCGGACTAGCAGCATAGATCTGATGGGATGAGTAGAGAGTCTGTCCTCGATATCAACCCACAGTTTGTCCTGTGAGTTCCGTATGATATCGACCGTTCTGGATAGGATCGCCGCATAATAGTATGACGTTATGTCTGGCGCATCCATTCCCCCTCTTCCTTTTGGTAGTGTTAATGTGCGTGAGTTTATACGATGCTTTGTGTTTTTCCACAGATAGTTGAAAATTAGGGAATTAACTTGCCTCAGGTAATTTGCAGGGACATATATAGGAAGCATGGAGAATAGGTAGATAAACTTGGGTAGGATCAGACTTTTAAAAATATTTTTACGTCCTGTCCACGATAGAAATGGGTCTCGCCAGTTTTTCATTATTAATTTAATTTTATTTAGCAGGGGATAGTAATTTAAGGACAATAGGTCTATATGTGATCTGCTTATTTTAATACCTAAGTAGGTAATATAAGTCTTAGGCCATGAAAATTCATAGAGTGTTTTTAGTTTGGATAGAATCGGACCAGGTAAGTTTATATCAAGAGCTTCTGACTTTGAGGTGTTTATTTTAAAGTTGGTGAGCGCGCTATATTCATCAAAAGTTTGTATTAACGCCGGGAAGCTTTTTAGAGGGTTGGTCATAAGTATCAGTAAGTCGTCTGCAAATGCAGCCGTTTTATGATGCATCTTCCCCAGTTTTAAGCCAGATATTGCTGTATTTTGTTGTATACTGAGTAATAAGGGTTCCATGGCCAAGATGAACAACAATGGGGATAGGGGGCATCCCTGTCGTGTACCGTTGTGAATACTAAAGGTGTCTGTTAATGAGCCGTTTATGTTAATGCGTGCCGTTGGATTATTATACATTTTTAGGATGGCTTTAATCAATTTTAAGGGAGTGCCAAATTTAAGTAGAACCTCTTCCAAGTATGTCCAATCCACCCTGTCGAAGGCTTTCTCCGCGTCTGTTCCGAGCAGTACCAGTGGCACTCTCTTTTCATTTGCATAGTGTATGAGATGTAGGATCTTTTGTGAGTTGTCCCTCCCCTCTCTTCCCCCTACGAAGCCAGCTTGGCTCAGGGAGATGTGTCCAGGTAAGAGTAAAGCCAGCCTCCGAGCAATCATACTAGCAAATATTTTAAGATCTACGTTTAGTAGGGAGATTGGTCGGTAGCTACTACACAACTCCTGGTCTTTTCCCTCTTTATATATTAGGGATATTTTAGCTTCTAGTGCTTGGGTCGGGAAATGCTCGCCCTGTAGCACTGAATTGTATGCATTTAACAATCGCGGGAGAAGTGTAGAGGGAAAGGATTTATAATACACGCCGGGTAGTCCATCCGGACCCGGAGCTTTATGCAGGGGGCACCTCGACAGGGTGGATCGGAGTTCCTCTAAGTCAAAAGGTTTATTGAGTTGATTTTGTTGGAGAGGTGTAAAGCCTGGTATGTCTATTTTAGATAGAAACGTTTTAATTTTTTGTCGTCTGACTTCTTTCTCTAGGACGGGCTCGTTGGGGCGAAGGTTATATAGTTGTTTGTAGAAATTTAGGAATTCTCTTTCAATTTGTTCGTAATTAGTCGTGGATTGACCTTTCGGTGTTTTGATAGAGTGAATGAATGTGCGAGCTTGGCGTTGTTTGATTCTGGAAATCATTAGTTTTGATGCCTTATCTCCATGCACGTACATTCTCGTGCGCCAAGATGCGTACCACTTTGCATGTCTTAGATTTAGCGTTTCTTTCAGTTGTTGTCGTTTATGGGTGAGTTGTTGCAAAATTTCTGGTGTAATTAAGCGTTTGTGCTTCGTTTCTAAGTCATATATTTCATCATAAAGTGTATTGAGGTGTTTCTGTTTTTGTTTGTGAATATATGCCATGATCGAAATAAACTCTCCCCTTACTACTGTTTTGTGGGCTTCCCAGAGGATCGGCGCAGAAACCTCACCTGTGTCATTATTTGTAAAGTACTGGTGAAGCACTTTAGTTATGCGTTTTTTTGTGATAGGGTCATTTAACACCGACCCGTCTAGTTGCCACGATCTGTAGCAAGGGTAGGTTTTTTGTAGTGTCATTTCCAGTAGAACCAGAGAATGGTCTGAGAAAGCGTTAGGCATTATTCTTGTATTTTTAACTTTAGGAAGCGCACTTTTTGGGACAAATAAGTAATCTAGTCTGTGATAGGATGCATGCGGATGGGAGTAGAAAGTATAATCGTGGTCCGCAGGGTGTGTGTATCTCCACGTATCTATTAGTTGAAGGTTTCGGAGATGGGTCTTTATTTTATTGAGATCAGTCTGTGAGAATATACTTTTTTTCTTGGTGGTGTCTAACAATGGTTCTAGTGGCACGTTTAGGTCTCCACCTACTATAAGAGTGCCCTCTCTGAAGTCACCTATCTTTCTCAAGGTTGCCAGGAGCCACTTTAGGAGTTTTTTATTAGGGGCGTATAGGCAGCAGATGGTAACCAGGACACCTGCTAGCAAACCCTTGAGGAAGATAAAGCGTCCATTTTTATCTACAAGTTTTTCTCTGACCTGGAAGGGGATTCCCTTAGCTATTGCAATCGATACACCTCTTGATCTGGGTTGTGGGGAGGTAGCGTGAAACCAAGTTTCGTAATGTGTTCTTTCGAATTTAGGTAACTTTGTATCTATGAAGTGAGTTTCTTGAAGTAACAAAATGTCAGCTCTATATTTCTTTAGTAGATCAAGAGTATGATGTCTGGGAATTGGCGAGTTTAGGCCATTGGCGTTCAGGGTAGCAATGGTGTATACCTTAGGTTGTGGGTCCATCGGTGTTGTGGGTGGATCGAAATCTTCCTTCTAGCTCCCATCGAATCTGTACTGGCATATTTGCATCTAGAGGGTGGGACGGGTTTGGGGGAAGATAGAGAGAGGTAGTAGGAAAGGGGGTGAAAAGACAGTTCGGAGGGTGACAGTGAAAGGTAGAAGAAAGGAGGGTGAAAATATAGAAAAGGGAATAAAATAAACACATAATTATACTTAACAATGTAGATCGCAAAGCTTTAAGTTTACCAGTCATCAGTTATGTAGACTTATAGAGGATGTTGTTGACGCTACTCAAAATTCTCAGTAGGCTCCTAATGACTGTTAATAGGAGGGATGGGGAAAGGTAATCGGGTGGGGTGGGGGGGGAGGGGATGGAGGTGTTCAGGGGGGAAGGAGGGGGATTGGTAGGGGGAGAGGTGGGAGGGGGTCTTGGGATGGGTGGACTTTAAAGGATGTGGGGTAGTCATATAGATATATATTCAGAAGATGTTCCAAGGAAATCTATATATCTCTAAAACTTAAGGAACATCAAACTTGTTAAGCAATGTGCCCCGATAGGAGTTTTAAACAGATATAATTAACCATAAAAACCATTTAACTTAATTCGGTCTCCTGCATTAAAGAGGGGACAGAGTTATTTTCAATTGAGACTTTCACTCTCAGCATTGCTTCCACTCGTCGGTGGAGCTCAACCTGCAGAGGAGGGTAATCCATCTCCTGGAGAAAGTTCATGGAGGTTCTCCTGCTTCTTTCGGCGGTGGTGTCTTGGCTAGTCTCTTCTTTACTCGCTGGGCTTTTGGTGTCTCCACTAGCTGCCACGGTTGCGGTAGCTGGAGAGGACGAAGAATGGAAGCTGAATGGAAAGCTTCCAGATCCGGATATGTCTCCAAAGTGATGTCCAATGTTTTACAAGCGCTCTTTATATCTGCAGATGTTCTTGCGGTAATTCTCTTTTCCTTAGCAGTAATAAAGATTCCGAAGGGGAATAGCCATCGATAACGGAATCCTCTCTGAGTTAAAACGTCAGTTAGTGGTTTAAGGAGTCTTCTCTTTCTTAGGGTGATAGCTGAGATGTCTTGGTATAGTTGGATGTTGGAGTGTTCATATTCAATTCTTTCCAATTCTCGTGCCCTCCTCAAGATGAGGTCCTTAGATCTAAAGTCTAGAAAACGACACAGTACGTCTCGCGGGGGACCTGTGTCGTTTGGTTTTGAACGAAGGGTTCTGTGAACTCTGACCAGCTCAATGTCTTTGGGATCCCCTTCTCGCAATAATTTAGTAAAAATTTCGCGAGCTGCAGATGGAAGTGCTTCAAAGGCCACCGACTCTGGAAGACCTTTTATGCGAATATTGTTTCTTCGCTCCCGATTTTCGTGGTCCTCCAGAGTAGAGTGTATAGCATGTAGTTGACTTTCGTGCGTGTTCAAGCATTCAAGTAGGTTGTTAGTTTGGTGGGATGCAGACATTTGAGCATTTTCCACTGTGTCTAACCTTTGGCCTTGTTGTGCCATGTCATGTTTTATTTCCGCTAATTCTTTATGGATTGGTTCCAGTGCTTTGGCCAGAATCCGCTTTAGAAAGGATCGGGTGAGTTTGTTATCTCTTGATCCATCTCCCATATCTGAGTCGCTCTCCACTTCAGAGTCCGATTCCTCCTCTATAAGCTGAGTTATTCGTTTAGGTGTTTTGTGACAACCTGCGATATCTGCCTGTTGTTTTAGAAATTTATCGACATCAGCTTGCGTGACTGGTTTGGAGGTTTTAGGTCCTGTTCGGGGAGTCTTTATGGTAGATTTCCCCATTCTTCCAACGTACAGCTACCCGATTAAACAATCTACTGAGTAAAGTTCTTTCAGAGCTCCTCTAGTCTACATATGATAGCTTCAAGTGAACATTGTTGTAAATTGAAAGAAAGAAGGTGGTCTCACAGTGAAGATAAGTTGCATCCGCACCTGGGGACGATAGCTCCCCTGCTGGTAATGTGGTGGAATAAATCAAGCACTGTGGCGGTTTAGGAGATAATAAAGATGGTGGTGAGATCCTCCTGGTGTGTGATCACCAGTTTTAAGATGTTGAGGGAGAGCAGGTCTATCCGCTGTGCTGGTGTGCAGGTCAGGGGACGTGTCAGTTCTTGGTGTCTTTTTGTACAGGAGCAGGGAGTGCTAGTATCCTGGGGAGGAGATCGTTATATCCTCTCCCTGGCTTTGTTTAGGGCACTGTCTGTTCTGTGTTTCCGTACCACCTGCAGCACATAGAGGGATGGTGGGGTTTGCAGCGTATAGGGTGGATATCAGTATCAAGTGTTGTGAGGAGTAACAGATCAAGGCAGTCCAGTCTCCAGGGGTGAGGATGTCAGTTTTCTGTATTTAGTGCAGTCACCTGATGAGCTATGTGTTCTCTCCAGTTTAGCCCTGTACCAGGTTGTATCTGCTCCTCTTCCCTTTCAGGACCGCTTATGCAGGGGACTCCCGGTACCTCAGACCCTTGGGGGTTATGAGAGAGGCTTGATATGTAACAGGGGATGACAGTGAAGTCGGCAGTGCCAGCAGTAACCCCGTGGGTGCTTGATTCTGTATTTCTCCCTTCCTCTTTGGCCGGAGTTGTGGATCAAAGTCTCGGCTCACCTCCCCCCTTTCAGTATATGCCCAGTGCTCCAAGTCTCAGGGGGCTATGTGATGTTGAGCAGTGGGGTCGGCCGTGCAGGCAGTCTTTTTTCTCCCCTCTCACTCCCCTCACCTCACCTTAGACCGGTGCTCAGGAGCTCTCCACCGCCCCGTTAGATCTGGGCCCTCGGATGCGCAATCAGCAGCAGGCGGTTTCCTCTTTCAGTGGGAGCCGGTTCGGGCGCGAGTGCCTGCGGTCGTCCGATCCCCTCACACACCGACCACCAGAGGCTCTCCACATTCACAGCACGGCTCCCAGCAGCCGCGGCGGTTCCACTGTCGGCTCGTTCCCGCGATGTTCGGAGGTCGTCAGGTAGCTCTCTCCTCCACAGTCCGGGAGAGGGGGAGGGGGGGGGGGGTGCCCGCCAGCAACACCACGCGTCGCTCCGTAGGAGGATATGTGGCCCAAGGATGTCCTCAAAAGAGTCCACGGGGCTGTGGGAAGCGCACAGACACGGGCAGGGTTGTTGCGGAAGCTCTCAGGAGCGGGATGGCGCCGGATTGTGTGTCAGGGGAGAGAGCGAAGTAGATTGCGTCCTCTCTATGCGGCGGCCATCTTGGATCTCTGTAGGGTTATTGTCACGATGTACATTTTGAGGTAAAGCATTGTACTTTTGAATGACATCATTTATTGTACCATATAGGCTAGGGTCACATCTATTACTGAAGTTGCGTTCTCCGCATCTAGATCCGGATGCGGTGAACGCAATTGGCTTCAGACAAGCCGCAATCCAGTAACCGGAGTGCTAAAGCCGCAATCCAGTAACTGGATTGCTCTGGATGTGTAATCCGGAGCAATCTGGTTACCGGATAGTTTGCTCATCCCTCATACTGTAAAATCAATGAATAAAGCTTCGTTAATGATAATAATTATGCCCTTCGTGTCTCTAGGGAGTGCCCACCCCCTAGAGACATGCTATCTACTTAGGTTGGCATGTAATAGGTTAATATGTTATGTACAGTAAGCCGACTCCTGTCGGCTCTGTACATTTTTATGAATAAAGCTGCAGCTCCCCTGTGAGCAGCCCTCATACTATACCTATTGTACATATAGTATGTGCACTGTCCAGGGTCCTGAAGGCTAATACAGTTGTTCTATAGATCGACTGTAAATGCAGGACCCTGGACAGCGCACATACTATACTTACATTAGGTATAATATGAGCGCTGCTCACAGGGGAGCTGCAGCTTCATTCATAAAAATGTACAGAGCCGACAGGAATTGGCTTACTGTACATAACATATTAACCTATTACATGCCAACCTAAGTAGGTAGCATTTCACTAGTGGGGTGGGCACCCCCTAAAGACATGAAGGGCATAATTATTATCATTAATAAAGCTTTATTTTACAGTTAAGCACTTTGCTTATCCCGACACACATTCTGAGCAATCCGGTTACCGCATTGCGGAGGCTAGAACCGCTCCGAAAACTGCAGCCTGCATGATTTTTCACGCAGGCTGCAGATCCAGATGCGGTAACTTTACAAGCAATCCGGTTTTTAGAATGGGCTCCTATGAGGAGTGTTTCCTGCTCCGGTTTCGAGCTTTTTAAAAGCTCAAAACCGGACCAGGATTTGTAAAAAAAAAACGCAGGTGTGACCCTAGCCATAGTGTACTGAAAACCGGTTAAAAAATTCCAAGTGCAAAGAAAGGCTAGGGTCACACTTGCATTTGCAATCCAGTTACTGGATCCAGTTTTTCATCCTGAAAACCTGATCAGGTACCTGACCCATAGACTCCAATGTTAACAATTGTTTGCCAAAGTGCAATCTGTCTACTGGATCCAGTTTTTGAGAAGTTAGGTTTTAATAGGGTCTGCAACATTTTTTGGCCTTTTACCAAAACCTGATTAGTTTTTTAACATAGGACCATATGGGAGCCTGATCCAGTGCATATAGGTACCATCCGGTACCTGATCCGGTAAAAATGCCTCCAAACAGACAAGGGGAAAAACTGGATCCAGTAATGCATCCAGCTACTGGATGCAGCCTCCAAAGTGTGACCCTAGCCAAATTCAAAAAAGTGAAATTACACAATTACTTTTTTTTTTTTTTATTAATCATGTTCACTTTATGGTAAAACTGACATGTCAGCATGATGCCTCAGGTTGGTACGAGTGTATTTTTGGTGCAGAAATTGCTTACGTTTTTTTGATGTGTCTGCAATTAACCCTGTTGTTCTGTTTGGGTCCATATGACCAGAAATTAAATTTGAGACCCTGCAGATTATTTATTATGCGGATCTGAAACTTGTGATTAATTGACTTTTCCTTATTTGAGGGGTTCTTACTATGAGTGTTTTTTTCTTTTGCTTTTTTGTTTACTTTTTGCTACATGCTGATTGTTATACTTGTACTGTTCAGGTCAATATGACCCGATAACATTTTATACTGTTCAACAGGTCACTAATTATTTCTGCCTGCAAAATTTAAAGTGCTGTGCAAATTAATTGGGACAAAGCATTTTTTAAGTAAAATCTTAAGTTGGCTACCAGTCAGTGATTCAAAGCAGTTTTACTGCTTTGAACAGGTGTGAGTGTACAACCTTGAGTAACAAAATGTGGTTTTAGTCAGAAAATAACAGCTAGCTGCCCCTCAGCTTCAGTTGAGAGCTTGTTTCTGTGAGGAGTGGTTTAGTGCACTTTTTCTCTCAGTGTGATTCGTGCCTGTAAAAATGAATGTTACTCCACGGAAGAGGTCTAGAATTATTACTCTTAATGAACATACAAGTCTGACTGTAAGAGAAATCGCTTCCACCGTTGGTGTTGGAAAATCTACCGTTTCAAGGATAATTCACACATGCAATGAAACTGGATCGCTTTCTCCAAAACGAAAAGTGAACTGTGGAAGAAAAAGGAAAACGACACCAAGAACTGATAAAACACTTATCAGCAATAGAAAAACTAATGCAAGAAAAACAAGTAAAGACTTGCTTTGTCCCAATTAATTCGCACAGCACTGTATTTGTTTTCCTGTGTATTTCATCTTCATCTCATTATTCAAAAGGCTGGAGGTCTCACTGTTCTTATTAGTGAGCAAGTACTCATCCAGTCATTTCTCTTTCAATTCTGTGAGAGAGGACACAAGTAGTTTCACTTTCAATCCTGAGAAAGAAGACACTAGATTCTGTGAGAGAGGACACGGAGCTGTGAATACACATCTTTACAGGTATGTAGTATATAAGCTACGCTTTACTTCCCAAATTATTCAATTTTGTTCTTTAGATTGCATATCGTAAAGCCATTTTTGATTACTGTGTCATGATGTAAGCTAATGTGTGCCCGTCTAAAGTCTAAAGTTACCTTTAGGCTTGTGTAGACTGAATGTTTGTCTATTCTCACTGATGTGATATATTGATTGCATGAATGAGCATTGAGTACATATATGAATAGGGTCTGTTTTAGGGCCCCATCACACACACAGATGCACCCTGCAATTGTGATGCTGCAACGTCACAAACACGAGGCTCCAGCATCGCAAGCATATCGGTCACATTGCACTTTCTTCAGTGCTGGGAGAGTGATGGGGACCTTACTGTAGTATATAAGCTCTTTTTGTTGTGAAACTGGTTATAGATTTTTTCTCTTTTATTGTTATTTATTTATATAGTTTGCTTTTTTTATTTCATAGTGTTGACTCTACCCCGTGCAAGTTGTGACTGTGCATAATTTCTAAATTTGGATAAAAATGTTTTGAAAATGTCTATTGACTGACGTTGAATTGGAAGAGCTTGTCAACATCTCTGATTCAGAAGATGATATCCCACAGGAAAATGTGTCTGAAGAGAAGGACCACATGAGTGATGGGGAAAGCAATGCTGTAAATTCTGATTCTGAAGTGAAATATGAAAAGAAACATGATACCCAGACAACTAGTCGGATGCAAGCAATACATTCTAAATATCTGATATAGGATCAGCATTAAAATGGTTCCTAAATATGACTATCCTAAATATTATAATACAAATAACAAACATTCAGGGACAACAAGTTTATGTTGATAAATGGAACAAATTAGATGTGACAGTTCTAAATGCTTTTATTGGTTTACTTCTTTTAGCATTAGCATACAAATCTTATGGTGAATCAACTGAAAGTTTGCGGATTTCCGAAACCGGTCGCCACATATTTAGAGCTACAATGTCTCTTGAAAGGCTTCATGAGACTTTAACAGTACTGAGGTTTGATAATAAAACAGATCGAAATGAATGAAGAGCTAAAGATAAACTAGCCCCTATTGGAGATAGAGATTCTACCAAAATTATATAATACTAGCTGTGAGCCCGATTCTAAAGAATCGGGAGTCTAGAATCTATATATAATTTTTTTAAGAGTTTTAAATAATAGACTTAAACACCAGATATATGACTAAGTAGGCGATGTAGGCAGAACTGTGAGGGTAGCAATATAGTGGAGGTGTAGAAAGAGTTAATGTCCGACTAACAGGACTATAGCAGAGTAGGAACTTATAATGATATAAAAAATGTTATTGAAGGAGTTAATGTCTCACAGGCACTCCCACAACAGACTCAGCGCTGTAAATTATATCCAAAATGGTGTTCAAGGGGGTAATGTACCAGTGGCAGTAGTTATAAACACTACCAAATATGCAGTTAATGCTGAACTGGTATATAATGGGTTAATTTCGCAGTGTCATTACAACTATACACTGTGTAAAACAAATAACAACAATAATGGAATATAAGGGGTTAATGTTCCTACTGGCAGTAGTAATAGAGACTACAAAGTTTTGAGTTAAGGCAGAAATGGTATATAAGGGGTTAACTTCGCAGTGGCAGTACAACTACACACTGTGTTATAGAAATTACAGATAAAACGGAATGTAAGGGGTTAATGTTGCTACTGTCATGAGTACAATGAGAGAAGCGCCTCACTGGCCATTGAGATACATGGAGGACTTTGAGTTTGACTTTGAGTAAGTTTGAAACTCAAAGTCCTCCATGTATCTCAATGGGAAGTGAGGCGCTATTCTCATTGATCGCTGTGTGCTGGCGCCGACCAATGAGAATAGCGCCTCACTTACAGCGGTAAATTTGAAACTCAAAGTCCTCCATGTATCTCAATGGGAAGTGAGGCGCTATTTTCATTGGTCGCTGTGTGCTGGCGCCGACCAATGAGAATAGTGCCTCACTTCCAGCGATAAATTTGCAACTCAAAGTCCTCCATGTATCTCAATGGGAAGTGAGGCGCTATTCTCATTGGTCGCTGTGTGCTGGCGCCGACCAATGAGAATAGCGCCTCACTTCCAGCGGTAAATTTGAAACTCAAAGTCCTCCATGTATCTCCATAGGAAGTGAGGCGTGAAGCTCATTGGTCGCTGTGTGCTGGCGCCGACCAATGAGAATAGCGCCTCACTTCCCATTGAGATAGATGGAGGACTTTGAGCTTCAAATTTAGCGCTGTAAGTGAGGCGCGAAGCTCATTGGTCACTGTGTGCTGGCGCCAACCAATGAGAATAGCGCCTCACTTAAAGCGCTAAATTTGAAACTCAAAGTCCTCCATGTATCTCAATGGGAAGTGAGGTGCTATTCTCATTGGTCGCTGTGTGCTGGAGCCGACCAATGAGAATAGCACCTCACTTACAGCGGTAAATTTGAAACTGAAAGTCCTCCATGTATCTCAATGGGAAGTGAGGCGCTATTCTCATTGGTCGCTGTGTGCTGGCGCCGACCAATGAGAATAGCGCCTCACTTACAGCGGTAAATTTGAAACTCAAAGTCCTCCATGTATCTCAATGGGAAGTGAGGCGCTATTCTCATTGGTCGCTGTGTGCTGGAGCCGACCAATGAGAATAGCGCCTCACTTACAGCGGTAAATTTGAAACTCAAAGTTCTCCATGTATCTCAATGGGAAGTGAGGCGCTATTCTCATTGGTCGCTGTGTGCTGGCGCCGACCAATGAGAATAGCGCCTCACTTCCAGCGGTAAATTTGAAACTCAAAGTCCTCCATGTATCTCAATGGGAAGTGAGGCGCTATTCCCATTGGTCGCTGTGTGCTGGTGCCGACCAATGAGAATAGCGCCTCACTTACAGCGGTAAATTTGAAACTCAAAGTCCTCCATGTATCTCAATGGGAAGTGAGGCGCTATTCTCATCGGTCGCTGTGTGCTGGCGCTGACCAATGAGAATAGTGCCTCAGTTCCCATTGAGATAGATGGAGGACTTTGAGTTTCAAATTTAGCGCTGTAAGTGAGGCGCGAAGCTCATTGGTCGCTGTGTGCTGGCGCCGACCAATGAGAATAGCGTCTCACTTAAAGTGCTAAATTTGAAACTCAAAGTCCTCCATGTATCTCAATGGGAAGTGAGGTGCTATTCTCATTGGTCGCTGTGTGCTGGAGCCGACCAATGAGAATAGCGCCTCACTTACAGCGGTAAATTTGAAACTCAAAGTCCTCCATGTATCTCAATAGGAAGTTAGGCGCTATTCTCATTGGTCGCTGTGTGCTGGCGCCGACCAATGAGAATAGCGCCTCACTTCCAGCGGTAAATTTGAAACTCAAAGTCCTCCATGTATCTCAATGGGAAGTGAGGCGCTATTCTCATTGGTCGCTGTGTGCTGGCGCCGACCAATGAGAATAGCGCCTCACTTCCAGCGGTAAATTTGAAACTCAAAGTCCTCCATGTATCTCAATGGGAAGTGAGGCGCTATTCTCATTGGTCGCTGTGTGCTGGCGCCGACCAATGAGAATAGCGCCTCACTTCCAGCGGTAAATTTGCAACTCAAAGTCCTCCATGTATCTCAGTGGGAAGTGAGGCGCTATTCCCATTGGTCGCTGTGTGCTGGCGCCGACCAATGAGAATAGCGCCTCACTTACAGCGGTAAATTTGAAACTCAAAGTCCTCCATGTATCTCAATGGGAAGTGAGGCGCTATTCTCATTGGTCGCTGTGTGCTGGCGCCGACCAATGAGAATAGCGCCTCACTTACAGCGGTAAATTTGAAACTCAAAGTCCTCCATGTATCTCAATGGGAAGTGAGGCGCTATTCTCATTGGTCGCTGTGTGCTGGCGCCGACCAATGAGAATAGCGCCTCACTTCCCATTGAGATAGATGGAGGTCTTTGAGTTTCAAATTTATCGCTGTGAGGCGCGAAGCTCATTGGTCGCTGTGTGCTGGCGCCGACCAATGAGAATAGCGCCTCACTTAAAGCGCTAAATTTGAAACTCAAAATCCTCCATGTATCTCAATGGGAAGTGAGGCACTATTCTCATTGGTCGCTGTGTGCTGGTGCCGACCAATGAGAATAGCGCCTCACTTATAGCGGTAAATTTAGAGCTGTAAGTGAGGCGCTATTCTCATTGGTCGGCGCCAGCACACAGCGACCAATGAGAATAGCGCCTCACTTCCTATTGAGATACATGGAGGACTTTGAGTTTCAAATTTACCGCTGTAAGTGAGGCGCTATGCTCATTGGTCGCTGTGTGCTGGTGCCGACCAATGGGCATAGCGCCTCACTTCCCATTGAGATACATAGCGGTCTTTAGAGCTGTGCATGGCCGGGCCCTTGGTTCTATTTTCGGCCACGGCGCTCGGCTCTCGTCGGTCGTCGCCGGGGCGGGAGACTCGCAATGTCCGCTTTGCGGCCATTGCTTGCGCCCCTACAACGGCTCGCAATGGCCGTTTCGCGCGCCCATGAACAAAGCCACGGAAGTGGCGCCATGTGCAACGGAAGTCGCTACGGCAATTATATAATAGATTGGTGAAGCTGTAACTGTCACATAATAAGATAGTAACATAGTTTTCAAGGTTGAAGGAAGACTTTAAGTCCATCTAGTTCAATCCATAGCCTAACATGTTGATCCAAAGGAAGGCAAAAAAAAACATGTGGCAACACTGAGCTCCACATTGGGGGGGAAAAATTCCTTCCTGACTCCAGATATGGCAATCAGACTATTTGTTGATGAACAACGGGTGACATTCCGAGGTAGGTGCCCATTCAGACAATGCATACCAAAGAAAAAAACAACAAAGTATGGCATCAAGATATGGACACTTTGTGACAGCAAAAGTTCATATGTTGTAAATGCTCTAGTGTATACAGGAAGGCCTGTTCCACAAGCAAGTTTCACTTGCGCTTCAGAGTATACAGAGCGCACGCTCAGCCATAGGCTATAATGGGGGGCACCGAGCACATATGAGCGCTAATGTAGGGCATCTATGCGTCCCTGCGCTAGGCTGCCCAAGCCCCTAAATGCCCCTGCACTTGCATTTGCGCTGGCGCAGGGCAGGCTAACACAGTAAGCGCATACATGTGAAAACACCTGAAGAAACCCTGTAGAAAGACCTGAAAAAAAAATCATGGAATGCGAGTTGTTGACTTATGACTTATGGACTAAAAGGAAAAAATGTCACATGTGACAACTTTTTCACATCCTACCAACTGGGCCAGATATTGCGAAAAAGACAACTTACCATTCTGGGTACTATAAAGAAAAACAAGCCAGAACTGCCGCAAGGTATCCTTAGTAAAAAAAATGAGTATAGTTCTACTTTTTACTTTACTGGAGATACAACAGTTGTGTGTTACGTTCCCTAAAAAATAAACATGTAATTGTAATGAGCACAATGAACCATGACAATGCAATAAGTAATCAAGAACACAGAAAGCTGGACATGACATTAGATTATAATGACACAAAAAGGGCAGTTGATACACCAGATCAAGCAATATCAACATACACATGCAAACGCAAAACCAATCGTTGTACAGTGATAATATTTTACAACATTCTGGATTTTTTTCAGCATACAACAAATGTGTTGTATGGAGAGAAATCAACCCCAACTGGAACAGAAATAAGCTGCATAAAAGAAGAATTTTTATTGAAGCATTAGGAAAATCCCTAATTAGACCGTATATCGAAGCCAGAAAAGTAAACCCCAAATGTGAAGGAGCAGCAGCCATTGTGAAGAGTGTCCAGCAGCCTGCTCAAGAAAGAGACTCCACAGTCTCCACCAGCACAGCTACCAGCCAAAAAAAGGAAGAGATGGAGCTTCTGTCCATCTCCTTGTGACAATAAAACAAATCTGATATGTTCTGAGTGTGCAAAATATCTACAGTATGTAAAGGACATGTGTTTTATTGTTGTGCTCAATGTAAAAATGCATGAGCCTGTTCACCCTTTTTTAGAGATAAAAAAGAAAAATGTAAGTTTTCATTATTTTTCATTTGTTGTTTTATAAAATATGTTAACACAAAGTTATATTTAGTTAGATTTCATGTTATAGTAATAGAAATCTAAAGCATGTTTGTTATTTGTGTGCAGAATGCTATAAAGCGAATATAATTGCAAACAGCCCGTGTAAACTTTTTCAGAAAAAAATAATTTAAAAATTAATTATAATTTCATTTTTCATTTGTTTATGATCATCCATGTTCACATACAGTTTAACCCCTTAGTGACGGAGCCAATTTCCACCTTAATGACCAGACCGTTTTTTGTAATTCTGACCAGTGTCCCTTTATGAAGTAATAACTCTGGAACACTCCAACGGATGCTAGCGATTCTGAGATTGTTTTTTCGTGACATATTTGGCTTCATGTTAGTGGTAAATTTAGGTCAATAATTTTTGCGTTTATTTGTGAAAATATAAAAAAATTGGCAAAAATTTTGAAAATGTCACAGTTTTCAAATTTTTTATTTTTATTCTGCTAAACCAGAGAGATATGTGACACAAAATAGTTAATAAATAACATTTCCCACATGTCTACTTTACATCAGCACACTTTTGAAAAAATTTTGTTAGGAAGTTATAAGGGTTCAAAGTTCATCAGCAATTTTTCATTTTTCCAGCAAAGTTTACAAAACCATTTTTTTAGTGACCACATCACATTTGAAGTCCGTTTGAGGGGTGTACATGACAGAAAACACCCAAAAGTCACACCATTCCTAAAACTGCACCCTTCAAGCTGCTCAAAACTACATTCAAGAAGATTATTAACCCTTCAGGTGCTTCACAGCAACTAAAGCAAAGTGTAAACAAAAAATGGACAATTTAATTTTTCCAACAAAAATGTTCTTTTAGCCTCAATTTTTTCATTTTCAAATGGGCAACAGGATAAAATGGATCCTTACATTTGTTGGGCAATTTCTCCTGAGTACACCGATACCTCATATGTGGTCATAAACCACTGTTTGGGCGCACGGCAGGGCTCAGAAGGGAGGGAGTGCAATTTGACTTTTGGAGCTAATTTACCATTCAAAAAGTCAAATGGCGCTCCTTCCCTTTCGAGCCCTGCCGTGCGCCCAGACAGTGGTTTATGACCACATATGAGATATCGATGTACTCAGAAGAAATTTCCCAACAAATTTTAGGATCCATTTTATCCTGTTGCCCATGTGAAAATGAAAGAATTGAGGACAAAAGAAAATCTTTGTGAAAAAAAGTACTTTTTCATTCTTACGGATCAATTTGTGAAGCACCTAGGGGTTCAAAGTGCTCTCTATACATCAAGATAAGTTCCTTGTGGGGTCTAGTTTCCAAAATGGGGTCACTTGTGGGGGAGCTCCAATGTTTAGGCACATAGGGGCTCTCCATATGCGACATTGTGTCCGCTAACTAATGGAGCTAATTTTCCATTCAAATTGTCAGCGGACACCATGTCGCGTTTGGAGAGCCCCTGTGTGCCTAAACATTGGAGCTCCCCCATAAGTGACCCATTTTGGAAACTAGACCCCCCAAGGAACATATCTAGATGCATAGTGAGCACTTTCAACCCCCAGGTGCTTCACAAATTAGTGCGTAAAAAGGAAAAAAAGAATTTTGTGAAAAAAAAGTACTTTTTCATTTTACGGATCAATTTGTAAAGCACCTGGGGTTTCAAAGTGCTCACTATGCATCTAGATAAGTTCCAAGGATCATCCCTTGAGGCTGAGTTTTCCCCATAGACTCCATTCTAATCTCCCACCAAAAAGCATGGATACTCCCACAGTGCATGCTTTTTTAAAGTGATTTATGCAGCATAAACGCTGCAATACTCACCCTCCACAGCAAGCCCAAGTAATCCCCTGTGACTCCCTGGTTATTCTTCCTCTGTGCACACTGGCTGAAGGACGTGTGGGTATCATCCAATCAGAGCCAGAGCCTGCGCACCATGTGATAAGTTGAGTCACATTGTGCAAGGTCCTGGCAAGACGATAAACACAGCATCTGCCGTGTACAGAGGAAAAATCACCAGGGATCACTGTGGGATTGCTGGGGAGGGTGAGAAATTGTCTGTGTGTCTGTCTGTGTCTGTCTGTTTTTGTGTTCCTTTAACTGTGCTGCATTTTTGTGCTGCTTTTTGTGCACAAATGCAGCACAAATTCAATAGGTTTGTGCTGCTTTTGCTGCATTTGTGCACATACAAACTCAGCAGAAAAGCGCAGCACATAAATGAAGGTTAGTGGGCACTTATCCTTATACTCAAATTTTCAGGTCAATTAAAGAATTTTCAACAATATTTATTTAAATGTTTTGGAAAATGTTTCCAATTTGGCAAATTTGTATGTCACATGATCTGCCCCTTACAACATGGATTGTTAAACAGAACTGCTTCAGTGTCGCTCCGTGTTCCTCCAATAAAGGTGCTGCGCAGTCTAGTGTCCGAAGAAGAAATGTAATGACTGAGTACAAATAGAAATGTTCATTTGGTTACATCTAAATCTACAATTTCAGACACACACTTCGGGCAATTTCCCTACCAATGCTTTTGCAGTGACATGGAAAAATATTTGCTGGATTAAAACCTAGGATCCCAACCAGAGAATCACTACATTCCGAAACAATAATAGCTGACATTTTATGGGTTCTCTATCTATAGTTGTTCTTCGTCAAAGACTCAAACTTTGATTATGGTACTTGGATGCTTCTGCCTAGATGACTACCTATCTTGTCAGGAACAGTCAGTGAAGAGATTTCTCAGTTTTTCAAAACCATTAATAAGGACATGCCCTAGTAATTTGACATCCTATTACAAAACCTCTTGTTCAGCTTCATTTAAAAGCTTGGAAGCAGACAAATTTAATTTATCTACTGAAACTTTTCAACAAATAAGACATTTTTTAAATCGCAGCTTGGAGTCCAAACTTTAGTTCATCTAATTTGCCTGTGTCTGATTCAATTACCTTAGACATTGCTCTTTAATGTATAAATATGCACAGAGTCGCTCCAAAACATGTTCAGTTCAAATCACAGTACTGGTACAGATCTTGTTAGCAATGCTAATACTAATATTCCCCAAATCTGTTTGCTCTATCATTTTATGATTCTTCAGCAAATAAAAAAATATTTTACCAATCTATATTTGAATGTTAGAATATTTTGAACTAATGGCCACTTTACACGTCCTGATATCGGCGTCCAACTCCGATAAAAAGTCACGTGGTTCGTGCGTTGGCCCCGATATCGTTCGTGCGTTGTATGGTTTAAACGTCCAATACGATGCACGAACTATGCCAAAACGATATCGGGGATCAAATGAGCCTGCTCTCCAACGGCCCGATATTGGATGGGCGTTGTGGCAGGATCGTGCTGTGTAAAAGCCCAACTACGATGTGGAGTACAACTTTCCCTATTCTCTCCCATGTTAAATGGTCGTTCCTGGATCGGCCGTACAAGGGGGCGTACACATCGTAGTGGCGTTGCCTGCCAATATTGCGCTGTGTAACATCTCCTATGCGATCTTGGAATCCTGCCAAAAAGTGCGCGCTCCCGCGCCGTTGGATCCAATATCGGACCGACGTTGGGACGTGTAAAGTGGCCATAAGACCTCATTCAGACTTAAATTTTGTATGTTCCCTTTCCATCAGTTTTCTTCACTGATAAAAAATGTACCATTTATAGTCTATGGAGCTGTTCACGTGTCTATGTTATTTTTTTGTGGAACTTGAGTCTGAAAAATTTACAGAGGTATTTTTGTTTTTTATTCAAATCACAGATTAAAATTACAAATCCAAGTCTTTGGGGCCATGAAAATCACAGATTAAACCTACCTATTGAAGTTTGTGGGTCCATGAAAAGCTGATAAGCTGCAGTCTGTGGTAGCCAGGAGTATGCTGGCAATTAAAGACAGGTGTGAGGCTGCACAAGTATCATGGTGGTGCTCAAGCTATGTGAAAGTTCAAAATCATATTAAACTAAGGCTATGTGTCTTGCTTACTACCCAACACTTCCAGGCTTCAGCCACATTATATGTCACATGGATAGGAGGGGTGTGACCCACATGGTTTGTAACGTGGTTGAAACCCGGAAGTGCCTTCCAGTATGCAAGGTAAGCGCGTACTACAGGGTGGGGACAGCAGGAATGAATGCAGAATTTTCTCCATCAAAAAGCAGATATTATTTACCAAAAGTACAACATTTTTCCTGTATAATACGTGCTAATAGCAGATGATAAAAATTCTGCATCACTTGCGCAGTGTCGGCACATAGCCTTAAGAAGGAAAAGCAGCACTCATCAATGGACCTGTAGAAGACCTGTGTTAAGCGAGAAACTGCCGTCGTCTATGCAAAACAAGCCTCATTCTACCGTCTGCCCATTTGCTTTTTCTATTTTGTGTGATCTGATGAAATAAAAAAGACTTTTTAGTACAGTCTGGTGAGAGATTTTTCTTTTTAGTTTACAAAAATCACTAATGAAATACTTGTTGAACACCGATGAAAATTGAATAAGAAACACAGATGAAATTCAAGCCATGCAAAAAGCAAATAAATTCCAGTGGAGGGAACCCTTTTGGCAGTTATCCATTTTATTTTCACTCCGATAAAAATTAATCTTGACAAAAGAAGTCCATATTAGTTCACAGTGGGCACAGACACAGATAAGTACATAGCTTCTTATAGGTACAGACTATGCATTTTGACCTTATGCAGCCTTCCTATCGGTCAGAGCAAGAGGAAAACTGCATAAGGCCGAAACACTTATGGCCCCTTTACACGCAGCTACAGGTAACAGGTTTTCCACAGGTAACTTACTGGTTGCAGTGACATCATGGAGACATAGTTCCATTTGTACACAGCACCAAGATCGAACTATATCTCCATGATTTCACTGCAGCCAGTAAGTTACCTGTGGAAAACCTGTTACCTGTAGCTGCGTGTAAAGGGGCCATTAGTCTGTACCTGTAAGAAGCTATTCATTCTTATGGCAGGCAGGTTGCCCTACACTAATGTATATGTCAACAAAGCACAGACTGTGGGGGCACAGTCTGAGTGCAACAGCCGATCCCAAACACTGTCAAAGACAGTGAGAGTCTGCGATTGGCCGTTGCAGTTCAGTGCAGTGAATATTCATGAAGCTTAATTATTGGCCCTGGATTAAAGTAGCAAGAGATTGGTGAGCTCTTTCGTCTATCTCAGAGGATCCACAAAAATTATCGGCAAAACCAAGCTGAGCAGAGGTCAAGGCAAATGCAACCTGAGCACCATGAGTATGTGGAACCACATGGCAGCCAAAAACCCCAGTAGGTGGGCGTAACACCAAGGTACCAAATCTGTGTCTCCGAGTCAAACTACTGCCATGTCCCCTGTGCTATGTTCTTCTCAATCTGCTGTCCAAGAAGTAGGCACTCATACCTCCTGTCCACAAGCTGTGGTTGCACAGACAAACCAAACATCAACCTTATCCACTTCCTTGTCCCAGCAAAACATCACGTTGTCCATGACAGATAGCTTGGAAAGGAAAGATAAATAACCAGCCATGCACTCAGACAAAAATACCAAACTCGCACATTGCCAAATTGCTATCTGTGGAGATGTTGACATTTAGGCTTGCAGGACCAAAGTGTTTCTGTGATCTCTTGCCTGTGGCTGCCCCATAATACTCGGTTCATAGCCGCCAATATTTTAGCTGGTGTGCTGTCCTTGTGCTTAATTAGCATGTGTAAAACATGTGTCACCAAGACTGTAACTAGAAAGGTCATGTGGAGAAGTTGTTGTGGACAGTCAGGGATGCTGCATTTCTCTGATGGCACACTGGGTGAACCTGGTGTAAGGTAGGACAGATTGATGGCCTGGGACATCACACATCTTATCCACACCAAGAATAGTGGACCCAACATCCATCATGGTTTTTATCTCCTCGTATGCCAGTTTCTGTCTCCCTTCCTCCTCCTCCTCCTCCTTCTTCATGTCATTCTGCAGCCCTTAATTCAATTTTTCAGAGGGCCTGCTAGTGTCAGGAAACCTGAGTTTAGTGAGGACCCTGAGGTGGCCCTGTAACATATGTTTGGGAGAACCCTCCTCTATATATTTGGGAGGATCCTCCTCTATACATTTAGGAGGGCCTTCCTCTATATATTTGGTAGGCCCATCCTCTATACATTTGGGAGGCCCCTCCTCTATACATTTGGGAGGGTCCTCCTCTATATATTTGTGAGGGCCTTCCTCTGTATATTTGGGAGGTCCCTCCTCTACATTTGTCAGCAATGGAGGACTAAGCCGGGTGGAAGGGAGGAATTTGCCCCCCAGGGTGGTGGATTAGCAACAATTCAGGGATGCCCGGCCGCCTTGCTGCATGTACTATGAAAGTGAAATCATCATTGGGCCATGGCCCATGGTAGCTCGGGAGAGCGGCGGCCTGCCGGCGTTGTGCAGCCGCACTCACCAGACAGCAGGAAGCAGCAGGCGGGAGTCAGCAACTGACAGAAACTCGGGAGGCAGCGACGTTGCTATGGCACCCGGCAGCACACTGGGATTGGATGAGCCAGGGTTCAGCCAGGGTTTAGAGGCATGCCATATACTGCGTGCTTCGTCAGCACGCCTCTGACTGAACCCTGTCTGAACCCTCCAGAGCGGAGCGCAGTGAAGACAGGCGGTGCCATTACTATTGTGTGAGAGGCTGGCGGCTTCCATTAGAGTGAGAGGAGAAGGTCAGTCTGAGTCCCCCACTCCCTGCTGCAAAGTGCAGTGCCTGCTGTAAGCGTCCATATCCATGATATCCTACACATGCTGCTGTTAGTGGCCATCTGATTCTGCATTGATGTATTCATCATATTTTCTCATGATATATTGATCTATTGACAATAGAGAAATATATCATAAGAAATGTGTATAGTGCACCCCCCTGTATGTACTCCACCATGTATCTAGTACCTGTGTATTATACATAGGTACTATATACAGGGTGCAGTATACACAAGCATTAAAAACATCGTCCAGTAGACACATTGTATAATATTGCACCCTCTGTACATACTGCACCCTGTATATAGTACCTGTATATGTTGCATCCTGTATCTAGTACCTGTGTATTATACATAGGTACTATATACAGGGTGCAGTATACACAAGCATTATATACATGGTCCAGTGTACACATTCTATAATATTGCACCCACTGTACATACTACACCCTGTATATAGTACCTGTGTATACTGCACCGTGTATCTAGTACCTGTGTATTATGCATAGGTACTATATACAGGGTGCAGTATACACAAACATTATATACATTGTCCAGTATACACATTGTATAATATTGCATCCTCTGTACATACTGCACCCTGTATGTAATACCTGTGTATACTGCACCCTGTATTTAATATTTGCATATACTGCACCCTTTATATATACTGCACCCTGTATATAGTACCTGGGTATACTGCACCCTGTTTATACGCCATCCTGTATATAGTGCCTGTGTATTATACACAGGTACTAAACAGGGTGCAGTATATACATGGTGTAGTATACACAGTGTATAGTACCTGTGTATATTGCACCCAATATAAACTGCACCCTGTATATAGTACTTGTGTATACTGTACCCTGTATATCCTGCACCCTGTATATAGTACTTGTGTATACTGCATCCTGTATATACTGCACCCTGTATATAGTACTACTAGATGGCGGCCCGATTCTAAAGAATCGGGTAGTCTAGAATCCATATATAGTTTATTTACTAAGAGTTAGGGAAGTGCGGTGAAATGAATTGTGTGTATACATGTGGCTCAGTGGGTAGCAGAGTATACGGTGGCTCAGTGGTTAGCAGTGAGTGCGGTGGCTTAGTGGTTAGCAGTGAGTGGGGTGGCTCAGTGGTTAGCAGTGAGTGCTGTGGATCAGTGGTTAGCAGTGAGTGCGGTGGCTCAGTGGTTAGCAGTGAGTGCGGTGGCTCAGTGGTTAGCAGTGAGTGCCGTGGCTCAGTGGTTAGCAGTGAGTGCCGTGGCTCAGTGGTTAGCAGTGAGTGCGGTGAGATTGGTCAGCACAGTGGCGTGGGCAGAGTGGGCAGGGCAGCGCCGTGGGCAGAGTGGTCAGCGCAGCGCCGTGGGCAGAGTGGTCAGCACACACATACATACATACATACACACACACACACATACACACACACACTCCGCTATAGTTAGCACAGACCCTGCATCTTCCCGCCGGCTGGATCCTGAGTTGACATGTCGCCGCCCGCGGACGACTGGATCCAATATGGCGTTCGGGAAGTTTGGGGAGACTTCTTGGACGCTATATTGGATCCAGTAGTTCGGGGGTGGCGACATGTCGACTGAGGATCTATGCGGCTGATGCAGGGTCGGTGGTAAGTATAGCGAAGTGTGTGTGTGTGTGTATGTGTGGGAAGTGATTACATACACACATATATACACATACTGTACATTGCATATGGAGGGGTGAGGAGAGCGGAGGCTGGAGGGGTGAGGAGGGGTGAGGAGAGCGGAGGCTGGAGGGGTGAGGAGAGGTGAGGACAGGGGAGGCTGGAGGGGTGAGGAGAGGTGAGGACAGGGGAGGCTGGAGGGGTGAGGAGGGGTGAGGACGGGAGGCTGGAGGGCTGAGGACAGGGAAGGCTGGAGGGCAGAGGACAGGGGAGGCTGGAGGGCAGAGGACAGGGGAGGCTGGAGGACAGAGGACAGGGGAGGCTGGAGGGCACAGGACAGGGGAGGCTGGAGGACAGAGGACAGGGGAGGCTGGAGGGCAGAGGACAGGGAGGCTGGAGGGCAGAGGACAGGGGAGGGCGGAGGGCAGAGGGGAGAGCGGAGGCTGGAGGGGAGAGCGGAGGCTGGAGGGGAGAGCGGAGGCTGGAGGGGAGAGCGGAGGCAGGAGGGGAGAGCGGAGGCGGGAGGGGAGAGCGGAGGCTGGAGGGGAGAGGCTGGAGGGGAGAGCAGAGGCTGGAGGGGAGAGACTGGAGGGGAGAGCAGAGGCTGGAGGGGAGAGCGGAGGCGGGAGGGGAGAGGGTGGAGGGGAGAGCGGAGGCTGGAGGGCGGAGGCTGGAGGGAGAGCGGAGGCTGGAGGGGAGAGCGGAGGCGGGAGGGGAGAGTGGAGGCGGGAGGGGAGAGGCTGGAGGTGAGAGCGGTGGCTGGAGGGAGAGAGGAGGCTGGAGGGCGGAGGCTGGAGGGGAGAGCGGAGGCTGGAGGGGAGAGCGGAGGCGGGAGGGCGGAGGCTGGAGGGGAGAGCGGAGGCTGGAGGGGAGAGCGGAGGCTGGAGGGGAGAGCGGAGGCGGGAAGGGAGAGGCGGGAGGGGACAGCGGAGGCGGCAGGGGAGAGGCTGGAGGGGAGAGCAGAGGCTGGAGGGAAGAGCGGAGGCTGGAGGGGAGAGCGGAGGCTGGAGGGGAGAGCGGAGGCGGGAGGGGAGAGCGGAGGCGGGAGGGCGGAGGCTGGAAAGGAGAGCGGAGGCTGGAAGGGAGAGCGGAGGCTGGAGGGGAGAGCAGAGGCTGGAGGGCGGAGGCTGGAGGGGAGAGCGGAGGCTGGAGGGGAGAGTGGAGGCGGGAGTGGAGAGGCGGGAGGGGAGAGCGGAGGTGGGAGGGGAGAGGCTGTAGGGGAGAGCAGAGGCTGGAGGGGAGAGCGGAGGCTGGAGGGGAGAGGCTGGAGGGGAGAGCAGAGGCTGGAGGGGAGAGCAGAGGCTGGAGGGCAGAGGAGAGGGGAGGTTGGAGGGCAGAGGACAGGGGAGGCTGGAGAGCAGAGGACAGGGGAGGCTGGAGAGCAGAGGACAGGGAAGGCTGGAGGGCAGATGACAGGGGAGGCTGGAGGGCAGAGGACAGGGGAAGGCAGAGGACAGGGGAGGGCAGAGGGCAGAGGGGAGAGCGGAGGCTGGAGGGGAGAACGGAGACTGGAGGGGACAGCGGAGGCTGGAGGGAAAAGCGGAGGCTGGAAGGGACAGCGGAGGCTGGAGGGCGGAGGCTGGAGGGGAGAGCAGAGGCTGGAGGGGAGAGCAGAGGCTGGAGGGGAGAGACTGGAGGGAAGAGCGGAGGCTGGAGGGGAGAGGCTGGAGGGGAGGGCGGTGGCTGGAGGGGAGAGGCTGGAGGGGAGGGCGGTGGCTGGAGGGGAGAGCAGGGGCGGGAGGGGAGAGACTGGAGAGGAGAGCAGAGGCTGGAGGGGGGAGGCTGGAGGGAGAGGCTGGAGGGAAGAGCGGAGGCGGGAGGGGAGAGGCTGGAGGGGAGAAGGGAGGCTGGAGGGCAGAGGCTGGAGGGGAGAGCGGAGGCTGGAGAGGAGAGCGGTGGCTGGAGGGAAGGGCGGAGGCTGGAGGGGAGAGCGGAGGCTGGAGGGGAGATCGGAGGCTGTAGGGGAGAGGGGAGGCAGGAGGGGAGAGGCTGGAGGGGAGAGCGGAGGCTGGAGGGCGGAGGCTGGAGGGGAGAGCAGAGGCGGGAGGGGAGAGCGGAGGTGGGAGGGGAGAGCGGAGGTGGGAGGGGAGAGGCGGGAGGGGAGAGTGGAGGCGGGAGGGGAGAGGCTGGAGGGGAGAGCAGAGGCTGGAGGGGAGAGCGGAGGCTGGAGGGGAGAACGGAGGCTGGAGGGGAAAGCGGAGGCGTGAGGGGAGAGCGGAGGCGGGAGGAGAGAGGCTGGAGGGGAGAGCGGTGGCTGGAGGGGAGAGGCTGGAGGTGAGAGCGGTGGCTGGAGGGGAGAGCGGAGGCTGGAGGCCGCAGGCTGGAGGGGAGAGTGGAGGCTAGAGGGGAGAGCGGTGGTTGGAGGGGAGAGCGGAGGCTGGAGGGCGAAGGCTGGAGGGGAGAGCAGAGGTGGGAGGGGAGAGCGGAGGCTGGGGGGGAGAGGCTGGAGGGGAGAGCAGAGGCTGGAGGGAAAAGGCAGGAGGGGAGAGCGGAGGCGGGAGGGGAGAGGCTGGAGGGGAGAGTGGAGGCTGGAGGGCAGAGGCTGGAGGGGAGAGCGGAGGCTGGAGGGGAGAGCGGAGGCTGGAGGCTTGGGGGGAGCGAAGGCTGGAGGGAGAGCGGAGGCTGGAGGGGAGAGCGGAGGCTGGAGGGGAGAGCGGAGGAGGGAGGGGAGAGGCTGGAGGGGAGAGCAGTGGCTGGAGGGGAGAGCGGAGGCTGGAGGGCGGAGGCTGGAGGGAGAGTGGAGGCTGGAGGAGAGAGCGAAGGCTGGAGGGGAGAGGCTGGAGGGGAGAGCGGAGGCTGGAGGGGAGAGGCTGGAGGGCAGAGTGGAGGCTGGAGGGGAGAGGCGGGAGGGGAGAGCGGAGGCGGGAGGGAGAGCGGAAGCGGGAGGGGAGAGGCTGGAAGGGAGAGCAGAGGCTGGAGGGAAGAGCGGAGGCTGGAGGGGGGAGCGGAGGTGGGAGGGGAGAGTGGAGGTGGGAGGGGAGAGCGGATGCGGGAGGGGAGAGCGGTGGCGAGAGGGGAGAGCGGAGGCTGGAGGGCGGAGGCTGGAGGGGAGAGCGGAGGCTGGAGGAGAGAGCGGAGGATGGAGGGGAGAGCGGAGGCTGGAGGGCGGAGGCTGGAGGGGAGAGCGGAGGCTGGAGGGGAGAGCGGAGGCTGGAGGGGAGAGCGGAGGGGAGAGCGGAGGCGGGAGGGGAGAGGCTGGAGGGGAGAGCGGTGGCTGGAGGGGAGAGTGGAGGCTGGAGGGCGAAGGCTGGAGGGGAGAGCGGAGGCTGAAGGGAGAGCGGAGGTGGGAGGGGAGAGCGGAGGCGGGAGGGGAGAGCGGAGGCTGGGGGGGAGAGCGGAGGCTGGAGGGGAGAGGCTGGAGGGGAGAGCAGAGGCTGGAGGGGAGAGCAGAGGCTGGAGGGGAGAGCGGAGGCGGGAGGGGAGAGGCTGGAGGGGAGAGCGGAGGCTGGAGGGGAGAGCAGAGACTGGAGGGTAGGGATGGGCGAATCTACTCGCTAGGACTCGTTACTCGGCGAGTAGTAAGGGACTCGCAGGACTCGGTACTCTGCGAGTTTCCCAGTGATTACTCGCACGAGTCCACTGCAAATCAATATCAATCCTAGTTTTGTCAGAAACGCTGACAAAACTAGGATTGCCATTGTTTGCATTAGACTCGGCTACTATGCCAGTGATAGCAGGGAAACTCGCAAGTAACTGCTGTTTCTTTGCGAGCCGAGTCCAGCTGTCTTCTCTGTGCAGCTCCAGGGTCCTAGAGCCCGCCTGCTCACAGACATGATGTAGCAGTGCTGAGATTGTTCTCAGTCTGCTCATTCCCTGTGCATAGACATCTATATCTATGCACAGGGGATGAGCAGAGAGGACATCGCGTTTTGGACTACGTCGGACGGAAGAGGATTTTTTTAATTAAAGATGGAGTCCCTAATGGCTTTTTTTTTTATTTCAAATAAAAAATTTTCTCTGTGTTGTGTTTTTTTAACCCTTTATTGGAGATTCTTAGTGGCTGGGTCAAACGTGGCCTGACATTAAGAATCTCGGGCTTAATACCAGCTTGTATAACAAAGCTGGTATTAACCCCTTTATTACCCAGCGTGCCACCGCCACCAGGGCCGCTGGAAGAGCGGGGTTCAGCGCCAGAGGATGGCGCTTCAATGAACGCGCCATCTTCTGGGGCGGCTGCGGGCTGCAATTTGCAGCGGGGGGTGCCCAGAAAGCTTGGGCATCCCTGCGCTGCGGATTCCAGCCCCCAGCTGCTTAGCTGTACCTGGCTAGACATAGAAATTGCGTGGAGCCCCACGCATCTTTTTTTTTTATTTTAATGAATTTCAGAGTCAGAGGCTCAGAGTCAGAGTCTCGGAGTCAGAGTCTCCTCAGAGTCGGAGTCTCCTCAGAGTCAGAGTCTCGGAGTCGGAGTCTCCTCAGAGTCGGAGTCTCCTCAGAGTCGGAGTCTCAGAGTCGGAGTCGCCTCGGAGTCGGAGTCGCCTCGGAGTCGGAGTCGCCTCGGAGTCGGAGTCGTCTCGGAGTCGTCTCGGAGTCGAGTCGGAGTCGTCTCGGAGTCGGAGTCGTCTCGGAGTCGGAGTCGGAGTCGTCTCGGAGTCGGAGTCGTCTCGGAGTCGGAGTCGTCTCGGAGTCGGAGTCGTCTCGGAGTCGAGTCGGAGTCGGAGTCGTCTCGGAGTCGAGTCGGAGTCGTCGTCGTCTCGGAGTCGTCTCGGAGTCGGAGTCGTCTCGGAGTTGGAGTCGTCTCGGAGTCGGAGTCGTCTCGGAGTCGGAGTCGTCTCGGAGTCGAGTCGGAGTCGGAGTCGTCTCGGAGTCGGAGTCGTCTCGGAGTCGTCTCGGAGTCGAGTCGGAGTCGGAGTCGTCTCGGAGTCGGAGTCGTCTCGGAGTCGAGTCGGAGTCGGAGTCGTCTCGGAGTCGGAGTCGTCTCGGAGTCGGAGTCGTCTCGGAGTCGGAGTCGTCTCGGAGTCGGAGTCATCTCGGAGTCGTCTCGGAGTCGGAGTCGTCTCGGAGTCGGAGTCGTCTCGGAGTCGGAGTCGTCTCGGAGTCGTCTCGGAGTCGGAGTCGTCTCGGAGTCGGAGTCATCTCGGAGTCGGAGTCGTCTCGGAGTCGTCTCGGAGTCGGAGTAGTCTCGGAGTCGTCTCGGAGTCGGAGTCGTCTCGGAGTCGGTGTCGTCTCGGAGTCGGAGTCATCTCGGAGTCGTCTCGGAGTCGAAGTCGTCTCGGAGTCGGAGTCGTCTCGGAGTCGTCTCGGAGTCGGAGTCGGAGTCGTCTCGGAGTCGGAGTCGTCTCGGAGTCGGAGTCGTCTCGGAGCCGGAGTCGTCTCGGAGTCGAGTCGGAGTCGGAGTCGTCTCGGAGTCGAGTCGGAGTCTGAGTCGTCGTCGTCTCGGAGTCGTCTCGGAGTCGGAGTCGTCTCGGAGTCGGAGTCGTCTCGGAGTCGGAGTCGTCTCGGAGTCGAGTCGGAGTCGGAGTCGTCTCGGAGTCGGAGTCGTCTCGGAGTCGAGTCGGAGTCGCCTCGGAGTCGGAGTCATCTCGGAGTCGGAGTCGTCTCGGAGTCGAGTCGGAGTCGTCTCGGAGTCGGAGTCGTCTCGGAGTCGGAGTCGTCTCGGAGTCGGAGTCGGAGTCGTCTCGGAGTCGGAGTCGTCTCGGAGTTGGAGTCGTCTCGGAGTCGAGTCGGAGTCGGAGTCGTCTCGGAGTCGAGTCGGAGTCTGAGTCGTCGTCGTCTCGGAGTCGGAGTCGTCTCGGAGTCGGAGTCGTCTCGGAGTCGAGTCGGAGTCGTCTCGGAGTCGGAGTCGTCTCGGAGTCGTCTCGGAGTCGAGTCGGAGTCGGAGTCGTCTCGGAGTCGGAGTCGTCTCGGAGTCGGAGTCGTCTCGGAGTCGGAGTCATCTCGGAGTCGTCTCAGAGTCGGAGTCGTCTCGGAGTCGAGTCGGAGTCGGAGTCGTCTCTGAGTCGGAGTCGTCTCGGAGTCAGAGTCGGAGTCGTCTCGGAGTCGGAGTCGTCTCGGAGTCGGAGTCGTCTCGGAGTCGGAGTCGTCTCGGAGTCGGAGTCGTCTCGGAGTTGGAGTCGGAGTCGGAGTCGTCTCGGAGTCGGAGTCGTCTCGGAGTCGGAGTCATCTCGGAGTCGGAGTCGGAGTCGGAGTCGTCTCGGAGTCGGAGTCGTCTCGGAGTCGGAGTCGTCTCGGAGTCGGAGTCGGTTCGGAGTCGGAGTCGTCTCGGAGTCGGAGTCGTCTCGGAGTCGGAGTCATCTCGGAGTCGTCTCGGAGTCGGAGTCGTCTCGGAGTCGGAGTCGTCTCGGAGTCGGAGTCGTCTCGGAGTCGTCTCGGAGTCGGAGTCGGAGTCGTCTCGGAGTCGGAGTCGTCTCGGAGTCGGAGTCGTCTCGGATTCGGAGTCGTGTCGGAGTCGGAGTCGTCTCGGAGTCGGGTCGTCTCGGAGTCGGAGTCAAAAAAATGCGTGGGGCTCCGCGCAATTTCTATGTCTAGCCAGGTACAGCTAAGCAGCTGGGGGCTGGAATCCGCAGCGCAGGGAGGCCCAAGCTTTCTGGGCACCCCCCGCTGCAAATTGCAGCCCGCAGCCGCCCCAGAAGATGGCGCGTTCATTGAAGCGCCATCCTCTGGCGCTGAACCCCGCTCTTCCAGCGGCCCTGGTGGCGGTGGCACGCTGGGTAATAAAGGGGTTAATACCAGCTTTGTATTATCAGCTGGCCCTAAGCCCGAAATTTATGGCGGTCACGCCAATATTAGACATGACCGCCATGAATTTCTATTAAATTGTTTTAAAAAAAACACAACACAGAGAAATTTTTTTATTAGAAATAAAAAAAAAAGCCATTAGGGACTCCATCTTTAATTAAAAAAATCCTCTTCCGTCCGACGCAGTCCAAAACGCGATGTCCTCTCTGCTACATCCCCTGTGTATAGATATAGATGTCTATGCACAGGGAATGAGCAGACTGAGAATAATCTCAGTTCTGCTACATCATCTCTGTGCACAGACATTCATGTCTGTACACAGGGAATGAGCAGACTGAGAACAATCTCAGCTCTGCTACATCATCTCTGTGCACAGACATTCATGTCTGTACACAGGGAATGAGCAGACTGAGAACAATCTCAGCACTGCTACATCATCTCTGTGCACAGACATTCATGTCTGTACACAGGGAATGAGCAGACTGAGAACAATCTCAGCACTGCTACATCAGGCAGCAGGCAGGCTCTAGGACCCTGGAGCTGCACTGAGCAGACAGGACTCTTCTCTTATCTGTGCGAGTTTCCCAGCGATTACTTACAAAGTAAACGAGTCCAATGCAAATAAATGACAAAACTAGGATTGCTTCAGGCTGAAGCTTCCGAGACACATCTGCGATTTGTAAATCTCACACTACTCGCTATTACTCGCTTCCCCATTCATTAACATTGGACTCGCTAGACTCGCAACGAGTAGCGAGTCCTGGGCTCGGACTCACTAGAGTCAAGCAATTCCGAGTAATTTAGGATTCGCCCATCACTACTGGAGGGCAGAGGCTGGAGGGGAGAGCGAAGGCTGGAGGGGAGAGCGGAGGCTGGAGGGAGAGCGGAGGGGAGAGCGGAGGCGGGAAGGGAGAGGCTGGAGGGGAGAGCGGTGGCTGGAGGGGAGAGTGGAGGCTGGAGGGCGAAGGCTGGAGGGGAGAGCGGAGGCTGGAGGGGAGAGCGGAGGCGGGAAGGGAGAGCGGAGTCGGGAGGGGAGAGCGGAGGCGGGAGGGGAGAGCGGAGGCTGGGGGGGAGAGCAGAGGCTGGAGGGGAGAGGCTGGAGGGGAGAGCAGAGGCTGGAGGGGAGAGCAGAGGCTGGAGGGGAGAGCGGAGGCGGGAGGGGAGAGGCTGGAGGTGAGAGCGGAGGCTGGAGGGGAGAGCGGAGAGTGGAGGGCAGAGGCTAGAGGGGAGAGCGAAGGCTGGAGGGGAGAGCGGAGGCTGGAGATGAGAGCGGAGGCGGGAGGGGAGAGGCTGGAGGGGAGAGCGGTGGCTGGAGGGGAGAGCGGAGGCTGGAGGGCAGAGGCTGGAAAGGAGAGCGGAGGCTGGAGGGGAGAGGCTGGAGGGGAGAGCGGAGGCTGGAGGGGAGAGCGGAGGCTGGAGATGAGAGGCGGGAGGGGAGAGCGGAGGCGGGAGGGGAGAGCAGAGGCGGGAGGGGAGAGGCTGGAGGGGAGGGCGGTGGCTGGAGGGGAGAGCGGAGGCAGGAGGGGAGAGCGGAGGCTGGAGGGGAGATCGGAGGCTGTAGAGGAGAGGGGAGGCAGGAGGGGAGAGGCTGGAGGGGAGAGCGGAAGCTGGAGCGTGGAGGCTGGAGGGGAGAGCAGAGGCGGGAGGGGAGAGGCGGGAGGGGAGAGTGGAGGCGGGAGGGGAGAGCGGAGGCTGGAGGGCAGAGCGGAGGCTGGAGGGCGGAGGCTGGACGGGAGAGCAGAGGCTGGAGGAGAGAGCAGAGGCTGGAGGGGAGAGGCTGGAGGGGAGAGCGGAGGCTGGAGGGGAGAGGCTGGAGGACAGGGCAGTGGCTGGAGGGGAGAGAGGAGGCGGGAGGGGAGAGACTGGAGGGGAGAGCAGAGGCTGGAGGGGGAGGCTGTAGGGGAGAGGCTGGAGGGGAGAGGCTGGAGGGGAGAGCGGAGGCTGGAGGGGAGAGGCGGGAGGGGAGAGCGGAGGCGGGAGGGGAGAGCGGAGGCGGGAGAGGGGAGAGGCTGGAAGGGAGAGCAGAGGCTGGAGGGAAGAGCAGAGGCTGGAGGGGAGAGCGGAGGCAAGACGGGAGAGCAGAGGCGGGAGGGGAGTGCGGTGGCGGGAGGGGAGAGCGGAGGCTGGAGGGCGGAGGCTGGAGGGGAGAGCGGAGGCTGGAGGAGAGAGCGGAGGCTGGAGGAGAGAACAGAGGCTGGAGGGGAGAGCGGAGGCTGGAGGGCGTAGGCTGGAGGGGAGAGCGGAGGCTGGAGGGAAGAGCGGAGGCTGGAGGGGAGAGTGGAGGCTGGAGGGAGAGCGTAGGCGGGAGGGGAGAGGCTGGAGGGAGAGTGGAGGCTGGAGGGGAGAGCGGAGGCTGGAGGGCGGAGGCTGGAGGGGAGAGCGGAGGCTGGAGGGGAGAGCGGAGGTGGGAGGGGAGAGCGGAGACGGGAGGGGAGAGCGGAGGCTGGGGGGGAGAGCGGAGGCTGGAGGGGAGAGGCTGGAGGGGAGATTGGAGGCGGGAGGGGAGAGGCTGGAGGGGAGAGCAGAGGCTGGAGGGGAGAGGCTGGAGGGGAGAGCGGAAGCTGGAGCGTGGAGGCTGGAGGGAGAGCAGAGGCGGGGGGGGAGAGGCGGGAGGGGAGAGTGGAGGCGGGAGGGGAGAGGCTGGAGGGGAGAGCAGAGGCTGGAGGGGAGAGCGGAGGCTGGAGGGGAGAATGGAGGCTGGAGGGGAAAGCGGAGGCGTGAGGGGAGAGCGGAGGCGGGAGGAGAGAGGCTGGAGGGGAGAGCGGTGGCTGGAGGGGAGAGGCTGGAGGTGAGAGCGGTGGCTGGAGGGGAGAGCGGAGGCTGGAGGCCGGAGGCTGGAGGGGAGAGCGGAGGCTAGGGGGAGAGCGGAGGCTGGAGGGCAGAGCGGAGGCTGGAGGGCGGAGGCTGGACGGGAGAGCAGAGGCTGGAGGAGAGAGCAGAGGCTGGAGGGGAGAGGCTGGAGGGGAGAGCGGAGGCTGGAGGGGAGAGGCTGGAGGACAGGGCAGTGGCTGGAGGGGAGAGCGGAGGCGGGAGGGGAGAGACTGGAGAGGAGAGCAGAGGCTGGAGGGGGGAGGCTGGAGGGGAGAGGCTGGCTGGGAGAGCGGAGGCTGGAGGGGAGAGGCTGGAAGGGAGAGGGAGGCTGGAGGGCAGAGTCTGGAGGGGAGAGCGGAGGCTGGAGAGGAGAGCGGTGGCTGGAGGGGAGGGCGGAGGCTGGAGGGGAGAGCGGAGGCTGGAGGGAGATCGGAGGCTGTAGGGGAGAGGGAGGCAGGGGGGAGAGGCTGGAGGGGAGAGCGGAGGCTGGAGGGCGGAGGCTGGAGGGGAGAGCAGAGGCGGGAGGGGAGAGCGGAGCGGGAGGGGAGAGCGGCGGGAGGGGAGAGCGGAGGCGGGAGGGGAGAGGGGGAGGGGGAGAGTGGAGGCGGGAGGGGAGAGGCTGGAGGGGAGAGCAGAGGCTGGAAGGGAGAGCGGAAGTGGAGGGGAGAACGGAGTCTGGAGGGGAAAGCGGAGGCGTGAGGGGAGAGCGGAGGCGGGAGGAGAGAGGCTGGAGGGGAGAGCGGTGGCTGGAGGGGAGAGGCTGGAGGTGAGAGCGGTGGCTGGAGGGGAGAGCGGAGGCTGGAGGCCGGAGGCTGGAGGGAGAGCGGAGGCTAGAGGGGAAAGCGAGAGCTGGAGGGCAGAGCAGAGGCTGGAGGGCGGAGGCTGGACGGGAGAGCAGAGGCTGGAGGGGAGAGCAGAGGCTGGAAGGGAGAGGCTGGAGGGGAGAGCGGAGGCTGGAGAGGGGAGGCTGGAGGGGAGAGGCTGAGGAGAGAGGCTGGAGGGAAGAGCGGAGGCTGGAGGGGAGAGGCGGAGGGAGAGCGGAGGCGGGAGGGGAGAGCGGAGGCGGGAGGGGAGAGGCTGGAGGGGAGAGCGGAGGCAGGAGGGGAGAGCAGAGGTGGGGGGAGGGAGAGCGGTGGCGGGAGGGGAGAGCGGAGGCTGGAGGGGCGGAGGCTGGAGGGGAGAGCGGAGGCTGGAGGAGAGAGCGGAGGGCTGGAGGAGAGAGCGTAGGCTGGAGGGGAGAGCGGAGGCTGGAGGAAGACGGAGGCTGGAGGGGAGAGCGGGAGGCTGGAGGGGAGAGCGTAGGCAGGAGGGGAGAGGCTGGAGGGGAGAGCGGAGGCTGGAGGGCGAAGGCTGGAGGGGAGAGCGGAGGCTGGGAGGGGAGAGCAGAGGCGGGAGGGGAGAACGGACGCTGGGGGGAGAGCGGAGGCTGTAGGGAGAGGCTGGAGGGAAGAGCAGAGGCTTGAGGGGAGAGCAGAGGCTGGAGGGGAGAGCGGAGGTGGGAGGGGGAGAGGCTGGAGGGGAGAGCAGAGGCTGGAGGGGAGAGCGGAGGCTGGAGGGCGGAGGCTGGAGGGGAGAGCGAAGGCTGGAGGGGAGAGCGAGGCTGGAGGGGAGAGGCTGGAGGGAAGAGCGGTGGCTGGAGGGGATAGCGGAGGCTGGAGGGGAGAGTGGAGGCTGGAGGGGAGAGCGGAGGCTCGAGGGGAGAGCGGAGGCTGGAAGGGAGAGGCTGGAGGGGAGAGCGGAGGCTGGAGGGGTGAGGCTGGAGGGGAGAGCGGAGGCTGGAAGGGAGAGGCGGTAGGGGACAGCGGAGGCGGGAGGGGAGAGCTGGAGGGGTGGGCGGTGGCTGGAGGGGAGAGTGGAGGCTGGAGGGGAGGAGAGCGGAGGCTGGAAGGGAGAGGCTGGAGGGGAGAGCGGAGGCTGGAGGGGAGAACGGAGGCTGGAGGGGAGAGCGGAGGCTGGAGGGGAGGGCGGTGGCTGGAGGGGAGAGCGGAGGCGGGAGGGGAGAGACTGGAGAGGAGAGCAGAGGCTGGAGGGGGAGGCTGGAGAGGGGAGAGACTGGAGGGGAGAGCGGAGGAGGAGTTGAGAGGCTGGAGGGGAGAGGGAGAGGCTGGAGGGCAGAGTCTGGAGGGGAGAGCGGAGGCTGGAGAGGAGGAGGGTGGCTGGAGGGGAGGGCGGAGGCTGGAGGGAAGAGTGGAGGCTGGAGGGGAGATCGGAGGCTGTAGGGGAGAGGGGAGGCAGGAGGGGAGAGGCTGGAGGGGAGAGCGGAGCTGGAGGGGGAGGCTGGAGGGGAGAGCAGAGGCGGGAAGGGAGAGCGGAGGCGGGAGGGGAGAGCGGAGGCGGGAGGGGAGGAGGCGGGAGGGGAGAGTGGAGGCAGGAGGGGAGAGGCTGGATGGGAGGAGCAGAGGCTGGAGGGGAGAGGGAGGCTGGAGGGAGAAACGGAGGCTGGAGGGGAAAGCGGAGGCATGAGGGGAGAGCGGAGGCGGGAGGAGGAGAGGCTGGAGGGGAGAGCGGTGGCTGGAGGGAGAGAGGCTGGAGGTGAGAACGGTGGCTGGAGGGGAGAGCGGAGGCTGGAGGCCGGAGGCTGGAGGGAGAGCGGAGGCTAGAGGGGAAAGCGGAGGCTGGAGGGCAGAGCAGAGGCTGGAGGGCGGAGGCTGGACGGGAGAGCAGAGGCTGGAGGGGAGAGCAGAGGCTGGAGGGGAGAGGCTGGAGGGGAGAGCGGAGGCTGGAGGGGAGAGGCTGGAGGAGAGGGCGGTGGCTGGAGGGGAGAGTGGAGGCGGGAGGGGAGAGACTGGAGGGGAGAGCAGAGGCTGGAGGGGGGAGGCTGGAGGGGAGAGGCTGGAGGGGAGAGGATGGAGGGAAGAGCGGAGGCTGGAGGGGAGAGGCGGGAGGGGAGAGCGGAGGCGGGAGGGGAGAGCGGAGGTGGGAGGGGAGAGGCTGGAAGGGAGAGCAGAGGCTGGAGGGAAGAGCGGAGGCTGGAGGGGAGAGCGGAGGCAGGAGGGGAGAGCAGAGGCGGGAGGGGAGAGCGGTGGCGGGAGGGGAGAGCGGAGGCTGGAGGGCGGAGGCTGGAGGGGAGAGCGGAGGCTGGAGGAGAGAGCGGAGGCTGGAGGAGAGAGCGGAGGCTGGAGGGGAGAGCGGAGGCTGGAGGGGCGTAGGCTGGAGGGGAGAGCGGAGGCTGGAGGGAAGATCGGAGGCTGGAGGGGAGAGCGGAGGCTGGAGGGGAGAGCGTAGGCGGGAGGGGAGAGGCTGGAGGGGAGAGCGGAGGCTGGAGGGCGAAGGCTGGAGGGGAGAGCGGAGGCTGGAGGGGAGAGCAGAGGTGGGAGGGGAGAACGGACGCTGGGGGGAGAGCGGAGGCTGTAGGGGAGAGGCTGGAGGGGAGAGCAGAGGCTTGAGGGGAGAGCAGAGGCTGGAGGGGAGAGCGGAGGCGGGAGGGGAGAGGCTGTAGGGGAGAGCAGAGGCTGTAGGGGAGAGCGGAGGCTGGAGGGCGGAGGCTGGAGGGGAGAGCGAAGGCTGGAGGGGAGAGCGGAGGCTGGAGGGGAGAGGCTGGAGGGGAGAGCAGTGGCTGGAGGGGATAGCGGAGGCTGGAGGGCGGAGGCTGGAGGGGAGAGTGGAGGCTGGAGGGGAGAGCGGAGGCTCGAGGGGAGAGCGGAGGCTGGAAGGGAGAGGCTGGAGGGGAGAGCGGAGGCTGGACGGGTGAGGCTGGAGGGGAGAGCAGAGGCTGGAAGGGAGAGGCGGTAGGGGACAGCGGAGGCGGGAGGGGAGAGGCTGGAGGGGTGGGCGGTGGCTGGAGGGAGAGTGGAGGCTGGAGGGGAGAGCGGAGGCTGGAAGGGAGAGGCTGGAGGGGAGAGCGGAGGCTGGAGGGGAGAACAGAGGCTGGAGGGGAGAGCGGAGGCTGGAGGGAAGAGCGGAGGCTGGAGGGGAGAGCGGAGGCGGGAGGGGAGATCGGAGGTGGGAGGGGAGAGCGGTGGCGGGAGGGGTGAACGGAGTCTGGAGGGCGGAGGCTGGAGGGGAGAGTGGAGGCTGGAGGGGAGAGCGGAGGCTGGAGGGCGGAGGCTGGAGGGGAGAGCGGAGGCTGGAGGGGAGAGCGGAGGCGGGAGTGGAGAGGCGGGAGGGGAGAGCGGAGGCGGGAGGGGAGAGCGGAGGCGGGAGGGGAGAGGCTGGAGGGGAGAGCAGAGGCTGGAGGGGAGAGCGGAGGCGGGAGGGGAGAGCGGTGGCGGGAGGGGAGAGCGGAGGCTGGAGGGCGAAGGCTGGAGGGGAGAGCGGAGGCTGGAGGGGAGAGCGGAGGCTGGAGGGCGGAGGCTGGAGGGGAAAGCAGAGGCTGGAGGAGAGAGCGGAGGCGGGAGTGGAGAGGTGGGAGGGGAGAGCGGAGGCAGGAGGGGAGAGGCTGGAGGGTAGAGCAGAGGCTGGAGGGGAGAGCGGAGGCTGGAGAGGAGAAGCTGGAGGGGAGAGCAGAGGCTGGAGGGTAGAGCGGAGGCTGGAGGGCAGAGGAGAGGGGAGGCTGGAGGGCAGAGGAGAGGGGAGGCTGGAGAGCAGAGGACAGGGGAGGCAGGAGAGCAGAGGACAGGGGAGGCTGGAGGGCAGATGACAGGGGAGGCTGGAGGGCAGAGGACAGGGGAGGGCAGAGGACAGGGGAGGGCGGAGGGCAGAGGGGAGAGCGGAGGCTGGAGAGGCTGGAGGGCAGGGGAGGCTGGAGGGCAGGGGAGGCTGGAGAGCAGGGGAGGCTGGAGGGCAGGGGAGGCTGGAGGGCAGGGAAGGCTGGAGAGGCTGGAGGGCAGGGGAGGCTGGAGGGCAGGGGAGGCTGAAGAGGCTGGAGGGCAGGGGAGGCTGGAGGGCAGGGAAGGCTGGAGGGCAGGGGAGGCTGGAGTGCAGGGGAGGCTGGAGAGGCTGGAGGGCATAGGCGTAGCTGGGTGGGTGCAGACTCACCGCGGCCGGCGTGCGGCTGGTGTGGGAGGAGAGGAGGGGCGGGCAGAGGTGCAGGACAGGAAGTCTCGTCCTCCCTCCTCTCCGGGCGCGTGGCGGGCGGCTGGCAGCACGGGGTCCCCCAGGGGGTGGGGGCAATGCGCCCCTCATGGCTTGGGGCAGGGGGCGCTCGGCCCCCCTGCCCCCGCTAGGTACGGTGGTGGGTGGAGGGGAGAGGCTGGAGGGCGGACGGAACTTCCGAGAGCGGAACGTTCCTCCGCCGCTCCTTGTAGCCGGGGGACCGCGCAGTGGTGACATCAGGACCATGTGTCCAAAGGCCATCACGGAAGTAGTATTCCGGAAGTGGCCTTCGGCTTTTATTATATATGATAGTACTTGTATATACTGCACCTGGTACAGTTGTGGCCAAAAGTATTGACACCCCTGCAATTCTGTCAGATAATACTCAGTTTCTTCCTAAAAAATGATTGCAATCACAAATTCTTTGGTATTATTATCTTCATTTAATTTGTCTTCAATGAGAAAACACAAAAGAGAATGAAGCAAAAAGCAAAACATTGATCATTTCGCACAAAACTCCAAAAATGGGCCGGACAAAAGTATTGGCACCCTCAGCCTAATACCTGGTTGCACAACCTTTAGCCAAAATATCTGCGATCAACCGCTTCCGGTAACCATCAATGAGTCTTTTACAATGCTCTGCTGGAATTTTAGACCATTCTTCTTTGGCAAACTGCTCCAGGTCCCTGATATTTGAAGGGTGCCCTCTCCAAACTGCCATTTTTAGATCTCTCCACAGGTGTTCTATGGGATTCAGGTCTGGACTCATTGCTGGCCACCTTAGAAGTCTCCAGTGCTTTCTCTCAAACCATTTTCTAGTGCTTTTTGAAGTGTGTTTTGGGTCATTGTCCTGCTGGAAGACCCATGACCTCTGAGGGAGATCCAGCTTTCTCATACTGGGCCCTACATTATGCTGCAAAATTTGCTGGTAGTCTTCAGACTTCATAATACCATGCACACGGTCAAGCAGTCCAGTGCCAGAGACAGCAAAGCAACCCCAAAACATTAGGGAACCTACGCCATGTTTGACTGTAGGGACCGTGTACTTTTCTTTGAATGCCTCTTTTTTTCTCCTGTAAACTCTATGTTGATGCCTTTGCCCAAAAAGCTCTACTTTTGTCTCATCTGACCAGAGAACATTCTTCTAAAACATTTTAGGATTTCTCAGGTAAGATTTGGCAAACTCCAGCCTGGCTTTTTTATGTCTCCTGGTTCTCCTACCATACAGTCCCTTTTCATTCAGACGCCGACGGATAGTACGGGTTGACACTGTTGTACCCTCGGACTGCAGGGCAGCTTGAACTTGTTTGGATGTTAGTCGAGGTTCTTTATCCACCATCCGCACAATCTTGCGTTGAAATCTGTCGTCAATTTTTCTTTTCCGTCCACATCTGGGGAGGTTAGCCACAGTGCCATGGGCTTTAAACTTCTTGATGACACTGTGTGCACGGTAGACACAGGAACATTCAGGTCTTTGGAGATGGACTTGTAGCCTTGAGATTGCTCATGCTTCCTCACAATTTGGTTTGTCAAGTCCTCAGACAGTTCTTTGGTCTTCTTTCTTTTCTCCATACTCAATGTGGTACACACAAGGACACAGGACAGAGGTTGAGTCAACTTTAATCCATGTCAACTGGCTGCAAGTGTGATTTACTTATTGCCAACACCTGTTAGGTGCCACAGGTAAGTTACAGGTGCTGTTAATTACACAAATTAGAGAAGCATCACATGATTTTTCTAACAGTGCCAATACTTTTGTCCACCCCTTTTTTATGTTTGGTGTGGAATTATATCCAATTTGGCTTTAGGACATTTCTTTTTGTGTTTTTTCCATTGAAGTCAAATTAACCCCTTAAGGACCGAGTCACTTTGCACCCTAATGACCGGACCATTTTTTGTAATTCTGACCAGTGTCCCTTTATGAGGTAATATCTCTGGAACGCTTCAACGGATCCTAGCGATTATGAGATTGTTTTTTCGTGACATATTGGGCTTCATGTTAGTATTAAATTTAGGTCGATAATTTTTGCGTTTATTTGTGAAAAAATAAAAAATTTGGCAAACATTTTGAAAATTTAGCAATTTTCAAATTATTAATTTTTATTCTGCTAAACCAGAGAGTTATGTGCCACAAAATAGTTAATAAATAACATTTCCCACATGTCTACTTCACATCAGCACAATTTTGGAAGAAAAAAAAAATTTGATAGGACGTTATAAGGGTTCAAAGTTCATCAGCAATTATTCATTTTTCCAGCAAATTCTACAAAACCAATTTTTTAGAGACCACATCACATTTGAAGTCTCTTTGAGGGGTGTACATGACAGAAAACACCCAAAAGTGACACCATTCCAAAAACTGCACCCCTCAAGCTACTCAAAACTATATTGAAGAAGATTATTAACCCTTCAGGTGCTTCACAGGAACTAAAATAAAGTTGAAGGAAAAAATAGACATTTTAATTTTTGTAACAAAAATGTTCTTTTAGCCTCAATTTTTTCATTTTCACATGGGCAACAGGATAAAATGCATCCTAAAATTTGTTGGGCAATTTCTCCTGAGTACACCGATACCTCATATGTGGTCATAAACCACTGTTTGGGCGCACGGCAGGGCTCAGAAGTGAAGGAGCACAATTTGAATTTTAGAGCCAATTTTCCGTTCAAAAAGTGATATGGCGCTCCTTCACTTCTGAGCCCTGCCGTGCGCCCAAACAGTCGTTTATGACCACATATAAGGTATCGGTGTACTCAGGAGAAATTGCCCAACAAATTTTGGGATGTATTTTATCCCTTTGCCCATGTGAAACTGAAAAAATGTAGGCAAAAAGAATTTTTTTGTGAAAAATAAGTGTTTTTTTAATTTTTATGGATGAATTTGTGAAGCATCTGGGGGTTCAAAGTGCTCACTATGCATCTAGATACGTTCCTTAGGGGGTCTAGTTTCCAAAATGGGGTCATTTGTGGGGGAGCTCCAATGTGGAGACACACGGGGACCCTCCATACGCGACATGGTGTCCGCTAACAATTTGAATGGAAAATGAGCTCAAATTGTTAGCGGACACCATGTCGCGTTTGGAGGGTCCCTGTGTATCTCCACATTGGAGCTCCCCCACAAGTGACCCCATTTTGGAAACTAGACCCCCGAAGGAACGTATCTAGATGCATAGTGAGCACTTTGAACCCCAGGTGCCTCACAAATTCATCCGTAAAAATGAAAAAGCACTTTTTTTTCCACTAAAAAATTATTTTTTCATTATTACGGATAAATTTGTGAAGCATCTGGGGGTTCAAAGTGCTCACTATGCACCTAGATATGTTCCTTTGGGGGTCTAGTTTCCAAAATGGGGTCACTTGTGGGGGAGCTCCAATGTGGAGATACACAGGGACCCTCCAAACGCGACATGGTGTCCGCTAACAATTTGAGCTCATTTTCCATTCAAATTGTTAGCGGACACCATGTCGCGTTTGGAGGGTCCCCATGTGTCTCCACATTGGAGCTCCCACACAAGTGACCTCATTTTGGAAACTACACCCCCAAAGGAACATATCTAGATGCATAGTGAGCACTTTCTACCCCCAGGTGCTTCACAAATTGATCTGTAAAAATGAAAAAAGAAAATTTGTGTGGAAAAAAAAAGTGCTTTTTCATTTTTATTGATGAATTTGTGAAGCATCTGGGGGTTCAAAGTGCTCACTATGCATCTAGATACGTTCCTTAGGGGGTCTAGTTTCCAAAATGGGGTCACTTGTGGGGGAGCTCCAATGTGGAGACACACCGGGACCCTCCAAACGCGACATAGTGTCCGCTAACAATTTGAATGGAAAATGAGCTCAATTTGTTAGCGGACACCATGTCGCGTTTGGAGGGTCCCTGTGTATCTCCACATTAGAGCTCCCCCACAAGTGACCCCATTTTTTAAACTAGACCCCAAAGGAACGTATCTTGATGCATAGTGAGCACTTTGAAGCCACAGATGCTTCAGAAATTCATCCGTAAAAATGAAGAAGCACTTTTTTTCCACAAATAATTTCTTTTTTCATTATTACGGATCAATTTGTGAAGCATCTGGGGGTTCAAAGTGCTCACTATGCATCTAGATATAATCCTTTGGGGGTCTAGTTTCCAAAATGGGGTCACTTGTGGGGGAGCTCCAATGTGGAGACACACAGGGGCTCTCCATACGCGACATGGTGTCCACTAACAATTGGAATTGTTAGCGGACACCTTGTAGGATATGAAGAGCCCCTATGTGCCTAAACATTGGAGCTACCCCACAAGTGACCCCATTTTGGAAACTAGACCACCCAAGGAACGTATCTAGATGCATAGTGAGCACTTTGAACCCCCAGATGCTTCACAAATTGATCTGTAAAAATGAAAAAAGAAACTTTTTGTGGAAAAAAAACGTGCTTTTTCATTTTTATGGATGAATTTGTGAAGCATCTGTGGCTTCAAAGTGCTCACTATGCATCTAGATACGTTCCTTCGGGGGTCTAGTTTTCAAAATGGGGTCACTTGTGGGGGAGCTCCAATGTTCAGGCACACAGGGAGGGGCTCTCCATACCCGACATGGTTTCCGCTAACAATTGGAGCTAATTTTCTATTGAAATTGTTAGCGGACACCATGTCGCATATGGAGAACCCGTGTGCCACCAGCACAAGGGCAACTGGTAGAGTTGGGGTACAGCACCAGAAAATGCCGCCTCTAATGAATGTGCTATTTTCTTGGGTGGCTGTGGGTTGAAATTTGCAGCGTGGGGGACCCACAACATTTGAGTCTCTCCACGCTGAGGATTCCAGTCAGGCAGCTGCCAAGTTGTACATGGCTGGCTACAAATACAGCGAAGGCTTTTTTTATTTCTAGAACTAATTCTAGAAAAAAAAAATGATGTGGGGCTCCGCCATATTTTTGGTCCAGCCAGGTACAACTTGGCAGCTACAGACTGCCAGCAACCCCCAGCTGCCTCGTTGTACCTGGCTGCAACCAAAAATACAGCGAAGCCCATTTTTTTTTATTTCTAGAACTAATTCTAGAAGAAAAAAAAATGACGTAGGGCTCCGCCATATTTTTGGTCCAGCCAGGTACAACTTGGCAGCTACAGACTGCTAGCAACCCCAGTTGCCTCGTTGTACCTGGCTGCAACCAAAAATACAGCGAAGCCTATTTTTTTTTATTTCTAGAACTAATTCTAGAAAAAAAAAATGACGTAGGGCTCCGCCATATTTTTGGTCCAGCCAGGTACAACTTGGCAGCTACAGACTGCTAGCAACCCCCAGCTGCAACCAAAAATACAGCGAAGCCTATTTTTTTTTATTTCTAGAACTAATTCTAGAAAAAAAAATGACGTAGGGCTCCGCCATATTTTTGGCCCAGCCAGGTACAACTAGGCAGCTGGGGGCTGGAATCCTCAGCATGGAAAGGCCCAAGCGTTCTGGGCCCCCCATGCTGCGAATTGCAGCCCGCAGCCGCCCCAGAAAATGGCGCATTCATTGAAGCGCCATTTTCTGGCGCTGTACCCATGCTCTTCCAGTTGCCCTGGTGCCGGTGGCAAACTGGGTAATAAAGGGGTTAATGCCAGCTTTTTATTGGCAGCTGGCACTAAGCCCGAGATTCATAATATAGGGCCAATGTTAGACCCGCCATTAGGAATCTCTGGTAAATAGTCAGAAAATACACACAGAGAAAAATCTTTTTATTTGAAAAAAAACACAAACAAAATTCGGACTCCATCTTTATTATAAAGATCCGACGTAGTCCACAACAAAGGTCCCACGACGCTCGATCGCCTCCGACGTAGTCCACAACGAAGGTCCCACGACGCTCGATCCAGAGACTGCAGCAAGGGATCAAGTGTCCTCTTCCTACAGTCTCAGGGGTCAGAGTTATGGTGCACTGTATGACAATGATCAGTTATACAGTGCACCATTGACTATGATCCCAGAGACTATAACAAGAGGACACTTGATCCCTTGTTGCACCCATCCATCCACCTATGCACCCATCATCCACGCACGCACATCCACGTACGCACATCCACGTACGCACATCCACGTGCTAACATCCACGCATGCACACAACCACGCACACACATCCACACACGCACATCCACGCATGCACACATCCACGCACGCATGCTGACATCCACGCACATCCACACACACATCCACGTACATCCACATCCACGCACATGCACGTACGCACATATCCACATACGCACATATCCACGTACGCACATCCACGTACGCACATCCACGTACGCACATCCACGTACACACATCCACGTGCTGACATCCACGCATGCACACAACCACATCCACGCATGCACACATCCACGCACGCATGCTGACATCCACACACACATCCACGTACATCCACATCCACGCACATCCACGTACGCACATCCACGTACGCACATCCACGTACGCACATCCACGCATGCACACAACCACATCCACGCATGCACACATCCACGCACGCATGCTGACATCCACGCACATCCACACACACATCCACGTACATCCACATCCACGCTCATCCACGTACGCACACATCCAAGCACGCACATCCACGCACGCACACATCCATCCATCCATTCACCCATCCATCCATCCATCCACCCATCCACCCATCCATCCATCCATTCATTCATTCATTCATTCATACTTACCCAGCGATGAGGAGGAGGAGCCCCTGAGAAGAGGAGGAGCCACACCGGACTGCAGAGGAGGCCGACGGTGCGGGCGGGTGCACCGAGCGTGCAGCCCGCCGGGATAGGTGAGCGGGGCTGGGGACCGGGGACCGGGGGCTGGGACCGGGACCAGCAGGGAGGAGGAGGAGGAGGGGGGGCCCTGCAGCTTCGTCGGCGGGCGCACAAGCCCGCCGGCAGCCAAACAATGCAGGGTGGAGGGCGGGGATGGACGGGAGACAGGGGGGCTGCACAGGGGACGGGGACAGGGACACAGGGGGCTCAGGGCTCGACGGGGGGGGCTACAGGACACGGGGAGCTGGACACAGGGGGCGGGGACAGGACACAGGAGGGGCTGCACAGGGGACGGGGACCGGACACAGGAGGGGCTGCACAGGGGACGGGGACCGGACACAGGAGGGGCTGCACAGGGGACGGGGACAGGACACAGGAGGGGCTGCACAGGGGACGGGGACAGGACACAGGGGGCTCAGGACACAGGGGGGGGGGCTACAGGACACAGGGGGAGCTGGACACAGGGGGCGGGGACAGGACACAGGGTGAGCTGGAGCATCAGCTCATGGCCAGCGGCTGCGGTGCAACCCGCCGGCAGATAAGTGTGATTGGGGAGGGGGGGGTGGGTGAAGGGGTTAACAGGGGTGCCCACACCTCTGCCCCTAACCCTTGGCTGTCACTGACAGCTTTTAGAATTGAACTGTCACTGTTCGTTTAGAAGCAGTGACAGTTCAAAGCCATGACGAGTATACTCGTCATGATGCGGGAACTGACAGCTTTTCATGACGAGTATACTCGTCATTAGTCGTAAAGGGGTTAAATGAAGATAATAATAGCAAAGAATTTGTGATTGCAATCATTTTCAGGAAGAAACTGAGTATTATCTGACAGAATTGCAGCTTTTGGCCACAACTGTATATACTGCACCCTGTATATAGTACTTGTGTATACTGCACCTGGTATATACTGCACCCTGTATATAGTACTTGTGTATACTGCACCCTGTATATGGTACTTGTGTATACTGCACCCTGTATATGGTACTTGAGTATACTGCACCTGGTATCTACCGCACCCAGTCTTATCTCTGTAGTAAGCTCAGTTCTGCTCCCTTATCCCTGTAGTGAGCTTGGTTCTGCTCTCTTATCCCTGTAGTAAGCTCGGTGGGTTCCCTTATCTTTGTAGTAAGCTCGGTTCTGTTCCTTTATCTTTGTGGTAAGCTCAGTTCTGTTCTCTTATCTCTGTAGTAAGCTCGGTTCTGTTCTCTTATCTCTGTAGTAAGCTCGGTTCTGCTCCCATATCTCTGTAGTAAGCTTGGTTCTGTTTCCTTATCTCTGTAGTAAGCTCGGTTCTGCTCTCTTATCTCTGTAGTAAGCTTAGTTCTGCTCCCTTATCTCTGTAGTAAACTCGGTTCTGTTCTCTTATCTCTGTAGTAAGCTCGGTTCTGTTTCCTTATCTCTGTAGTAAGCTCGGTTCTGCCCTCTTATCTCTGTAGTAAGTTCAGTTCTGCTCCCTTATCTCTGTAGTAAGCTTGGTTCTGTTCCCTTATCTTTGTAGTAAGCTCGGTTCTGCTCCCTTATCTCTGTAGTAAGCTCAGTTCTGTTCATTATCTTTGTCAGCTCGGTTCTGTTCTCTTATCTCTGTAGTAAGCTCAGTTCTGTTCTCTTATCTTTGTAGTAAGCTCGGTTCTGCTCCCTAATCTCTGTAGTAAGCTTGGTTCTGTTCCCTTATCTTTGTAGTAAGCTCGGTTCTGATCCTTTTTCTTTGTAGTAAGCTCGGTTCTGTTCCATTATCTTTGTAGTAAGCTCGGTTCTGTTCTCTTATCTCTGTAGTAAGCTCAGTTTTGTTCTCTTATCTCTGTAGTAAGCTTGGTTCTGCTCCCTTATCTCTGTAGTAAGCTTGGTTCTGCTCCCTTATCTCTGTAGTAAGCGTGGTTCTGTTCATTATCTTTGTAGTAAGCTCGGTTCTGTTCTCTTATCTCTGTAGTAAGCTCGGTTCTGTTCTCTTATCTTTGTAGTGAGCTCGGTTCTGCTCTCTTGTCTCTGTAGTAAGCTCGGTTCTGCTCTTTTTTTCCTTGTAGTAAGCTCGGTTCTGTTCTCTTATCTCTGTAGTAAGCTTAATTCTGCTCCCTTATCTCTGTAGTCAGCTCGGTTCTGTTCTCTTATCTCTGTAGTAAGCTCGGTTCTGCTCCCATATCTTTGTAGTAAGCTTGGTTCTGTACCATTATCTCTGTAGTAAGCTTGGTTTTGCTCTCTTATCTCTGTAGTAAGTTCAGTTCTGCTCCCTTATCTCTGTAGTAAGCTCGGTTCTGCTTTCTTATCTCTGTAGTAAGCTCGGTTCTGTTTCTTATCTCTGTAGTAAGCTCGGTTCTGCTCTCTTATCTCTGTAGTAAGCTCGTTTCTGCACTCTTATCTCTGTAGTAAGTTCAGTTCTGCTCCTTATCTCCGTAGTAAGCTTGGTTCTGTTCCCTTATCTTTGTAGGAAGCTTGGTTCTGTTCTCTTATCTCTGTAGTAAGCTCGGTTCTGCTCCCTTATCTCTGTAGCAAGCTTGGTTCTGTTCCCTTATCTTTGTAGTAAGCTCGGTTCTGCGCCTTTATCTTTGTAGTAGGCTCAGTCTGTTCCTTATCTTTGTAGTAAGCTCGGTTCTGTCTCTTATCTCTGTAGTAACCTCAGTTCTGCTCTCTTATCTCTGTAGTAAGCTCGGTTCTGTTCCATTATCTTTGTAGTAAGCTCGGTTCTGTTCTCTTATCTATGTAGTAATCTCGGTTCTGTTCTCTTATCTCTGTAGTAAGCTTAATTCTGCTCCCTTATCTCTGTAGTAAGCTCGGTTCTGTTCCGTTATCTCTGTAGTAAGCTTGATTCTGTTCCCTTATCTCTGTAGTAAGCTCGGATCTGTTCTCTTATCTTGGTAGTAAGCTCGGTTCTGCTCCCTTATCTGTGTAGTAAGCTCGGTTCTGCTCCCTTATCTCTGTAGTAAGCTTGGTTCTGCTCTCTTATCTGTGTAGTAAGCTTGGTTCTGTTCCCTTATCTCTGTAGTAAGCTCGGTTCTGCTCCCGTATCTCTATAGTAAGCTTGGTTCTGTTCCCTTATCTCTGTAGTAAGCTCAGTTCTGCTCCCTTATCTCTGTAGTAAGCTCAGTTCTGCTCCCATATCACTGTAGTAAGCTCGGTTCTGCTCCCTTATCTTTGTAGTAAGCTTGGTTCTGCTCCCTTATCTCTGTAGTAAGCTCGGTTCTGCTCCCTTATCTCTTTAGTAAGCTCGGTTCTGATCCCATATCTACTATATGTTTCAGCCTGTTTTTAAATCCTTTTACCTCTGCTGCTTTAATTTAGTGGCAAGGAATAAACTGTCCAAGGGTGGGCCGCCGCTGCAACTCGAGGGCCACTACCTTGTGATTGCCCCCCAGGCTGAAATGTGGCAGCCAGCCCCTGTTTGTGAGGGCCCTCCTCTGTGGGCATGGCTGTGTTCGATAATGGCAGTAACCTGGTGGCAGCTTTAAAGGTCAGCAAGCTGGTATACGTGCCATGCATGGCTCACATACTGAATCTAGTTATTCAGGAATTAATCAAAACATTCCCTGACTTGCCGTACATACGTCAGAAGGTGTGCCTTATATTGCCCATTTCTGCCATTCCTCTACCACTTTTGCTGGGCTTGCAGGGCTTCAAAAGCACTTTAATTTGACAAGTCACCAACTCATTTTTGACCTTCACACGCGGTGGAACTCAACATATCATATGTTGTCAAGGATTAGTGAGCAGCACTGACTACCAGCTTCAACTTGCCCATTACATTTAGACTTAGACCCCACACATAACTGTCAATTGTTGTGGATCACTGATATTTCTTAGGTCCTTGAGAACTTTGAGTACTGCACCAAGCTCGTGAGCGATGATTAGTCAGGCTATTATCGGCGTACCCATCCCTTTGTGCGTTGAAACAATCACTGCATTCTCTCCAGGAGGAAGCTTTGACTGAAAAGTATGTGGCTATGTATCAAGATTTCCCAATGGGTTATACTACCCAGCCCAGCTAATATTTTGAGGCAACATTGGGTGATGATGAAGAATGTGAGAAGGATCAGGTGGGAGATGACTTGTTTTTCTGTGTTACTAAGGGGACTCTCATTGCTACTGAAGGGACTCCCAACCCCAGCTTGGATGGGCTGTGGAGGAGGAGGCAAAGCAGTGTGAAGAGAGGCTGGGTATTGTTCCTCCTGTGGGGGACACAGAATGCTTGCCTATTTGAAGCTTTGCCCACATGGCACTGTTCATGTGTGTCTGTTTTAAGACCCTCGTATGAAACACATTTTTGACAACAACCTAAGCTGGTTAGCCAGCCTTCTCGACTGATTGTACAAAGAGAAATTTTTTCTCTCCTTTTGGAGTCACGAAAGGTTTGCACAATGGAGTCCTTGAAGATGTGTCATTGTAGATCAGTTGCTGAAAACATCACCCTCAGACAACGCTAACGGCAGAGGTACCAGCTCTTTTCAACAGCAAGAATTAATGGGGATGCTGTGACCCTCAAAATACTGGGAAAAAAGGGCCGGTGTGTGCTTTGTACAAGGCAGCACTAAATGCTTGTAGTAGTGCTTTTAGTTTGACTAGGGCACTAGCACCATATTATTGTGATTGATGTGGACGGCACAAGACAGGCTGTGAACCCCCAAATATTGAGGAGAAAGGACCAGTGCATGCTTTGTATTAGGCAGAACTAATGCTTGTAGTACTGCTTTGGATTTAGCTAGGGCACTAGCATAGTATTAATCTGGCTTGGGTGGACATCACAAGCCAGGTTGTGACCCCAGAAACAGTGGGGAAAAAGGGCCAGTGTGTGCTTTGTACCAGGCAGCACTAAATGCGTGTAGTACTGCTTTGGCTAGGGCACTAGCACCAATTTAATGTGACTGATGAGGACAGGACAAGCCAAGCTGTGACCCCAATGATATGTGATATGTGACTCATTAATGTTAAAAGGATTCAGCTATGATTGGGGAGGAGGTGTATTTAATTTAATATTATCGCTCACATGCTTTCTCATACTGGTCACTGGAAGTTCAATATGGCACCTCATGGCAAAGAATTCTCTAAAAATCTGAAATAAAGAATTGATGCTCTACATAGAGATGTAATAGTTTGTAAGAAGAAATAATGAGTATTGGAAATTAATTGAATTGTTCTTGGTAGTCTGTTCCAGAGAATTGGTGCAGCTCAAGAGAAGTCTTGGAGACGGGAGTGAGAGGTCCGGATTGTAGATGATGGAGGGCACATATAAGGCTTTAAACCAAGATGAGGGAGGAGGTGTAGGGTGGTTCTGAACTGTGGAGGGCTTTGTGTGTGAGAGTGATAATTTTATATTGTACTCTATAGTGGATGGGCAACCAGTGCAATGACTAGGACAAGAGAGAGGCATTGCTGAAGTGGTTGGAGAGGAATATGATCCTGGCTGCTGCATTCAGGATGGGTTGGAGAGGAGAGTGTTTAGTAAGAGGGAGACCGATTAGTAGAGAATTGCAGTAATCCAGATGAGAATGAATAAGGGCAACAGTTATAGTTTTAGCAGAGTCAACAGTAAGACATGAGTGAGCGAGTGATAGGATGTGGGGAGTGAAGGAGAGATCTGAGTCAAATATAACCCCAAGACAGCGGGCATGCTGCTGGGGAATAATGATAGAACCACATATAGAAATGGCAATATTTGGTTTAGGAAGATTAGTAGAGGAAGTAAACACGAAAAGTTCAGTTTTTGACAGATTCAATTTCAGATGGAGAGAGGACATGATGTCAGAGACACCAGACAAACAATCACTGGTATCTTGTAATAAAGCAGGGGTGATGTGAGGAGAAGAGGTATATAGTTGTGTGTCATGAACATAAAGATGGTACTGAAAACCTAATCTACTGATTGTTTTTCCAATAGGAGCAGTGTATAGAGAGAAGAGAAGGGGGCCTAGGACTGAACCCTAAGGAACCCCAACCGTGAGGGGAAGAGGGGGAGGTAGGAGGAGGACCATGAGAGAGCGGTGTCCTTGAGCCCAATAGAGCAAAGCATGGAGAGGAGGAGCTGGAGATCCACAGCATCGAATATAGCTGAGAGATCCAAGAGAATCAGCAGGAAGTAGTGACCATTAGATTTAGTTGTTAGTAGATCATTAAAGACTTTAGTAAAGGCAGTATCAGTAGAATGTAAGGAGCAGAAACCATATTGTAGATGGTCAAGAAATGAATTGTCTGAGAGATAGCGGATCAGACGGGAGTAACCAAGTGTTCCAAAAGTTTAGAGATGAGGGGATATTACAGACAGGTCAGTAGTTAGCAGCAGAGTTCTGGTCGAGGGAAGGTTTTTTTTTAGTAATGGATGTATACTGGCATGTTTGAAGGAGGAGGGGAAAACACCAGATGAGAGGGAAAGATTAAATATTTTAGTTAGGTGTAAAGTGACAGCTGGGAAAAGGAATTTCAGGAGATGTGAGGGAATAGGGTCACTGTTGCAGGTAGTAGGGTGAGAAGATGCGAGAATCGTGTAACTTCAGCCTGTAGATTGTAAGCCCTTGTGGACAGGGTCCTCTCCCATCGTGTATTAGCAAGCCTTGATCGCTCATATGTACTGTATTTGTCCTTGTTACCCCCACTTCTAATGTAAGGCGCCATGGAACCAATGGCGCTATATAAATAAATAATAATAATAATAATCCTTTGTGATCGGATCAAAGACCGAAAGTGAATTGGATGAAGTGCAGGAGGGAAGAAAATGCATGATGTTTTGGGGCTGGAAAGCAATTTCCTATTGTATGTGGTCAGTTTTGTCCTTAAAATAGTTTTCCAGATTGTCAGCGCTGAGGTTTGTGGTTGGACTTAGTGCTCTTCAACTGAGGAGGGAATGGAAAGTGTCAAAGAGTTATTTAGGATTGCTTGCTAGTGATGTGATAAGGGTGTTGTAGTAAGCTTGTTTGGAGATGTTAAGGGCAGTGTTGTATGTTTTCAGCCGGAATGTATAATGGATGAAATCTTCGGCCAGGTTGGATTTTCTCCACAGACTTTCAGCACACCTGAAGCACCACTGGAGGTACCATGTTTGCAGGATGTGCCAGGATTGCCGCTGTCAGTGCTGAGTTGTTCTAAATGTAGGAGATGCAGCTTCATCCAGGGCACATTACCGGGTTTTTATTATAGAGTTTTAGGCAGAGTCAGGACATAAGATGGAGGAGATTGGGGCCAATGAAGACTGTAAATTTTTTTATAAGTTTCTGAGTGTTAATGGTCCGTGTATTCCTTTAGGTTTAGGGGATGGGGGTATCCTTGATGGGTTGACAGTTAATGACTGAGAATGAAAGAAGGTTGTGGTCAGAGAGTGGAAGAGGGGAATTAGTAAAATGATGCACGGAGCACAGCCGGGATCAGGTTTGGATCAGGTTTAGTGTATTCCCATCTTCATATGTGGCAAAGTTAGTAACTTGAGAAAGGTCAAGAGAGGAAGTTAGGGATAACAGATGAGAGGCAGATGAGGAGATAGGATTGTCAATCAGGATTTTAAAGTCCCTCATGATGAGAATGGCCACGAGCGCTTCCAGATACCTGAGGAAGGGTATTTTTAAATGTTTTAGCCAAAACGCGTTGTTTTAAACTGTAATAAAGATCCTTTGAAGTAGTATAAAGACTTTCACTCCTTCCTGGAAGCACTCATGGTCACAACCGGATGTTTTTATACCTTGAATATTCCTGACGAACCTACCGGCTGGAGATTTTGAGTGTCCGGCACGAAGCTGCAAACCAGGAAGATCCAGCTCTGCTTCTGCACCATATTGATACATGCTATACAAGACGACTAATAGGTGAGGAGATTCCCTTCAGATTTTGATTGAATATTATTGCATCTGCACTTAGATCTGCGCCCGTCTATCTCTCTCTCATCCCTATATTTAGAGACCATACAACCTTGTGGGGTCCACGAACAGAATCATGATGAGAGTTGGAAAGTCACAGGTTAGAAAGTGTAATGAAGAAAGGATAGAGTATGTGGTAAGCGCTAGGGAATAATTACAGCTCCACGGCCAGTAGTAAATTCCCTTTAGGCTTTAATAAAAATGTGTACAGCACGCGGGTCCATTAACCACGATGCATTTCAACGCAGTATGCGTCTTTCTCAAGACTTGAGAAAGACGCATACTGCGTTGAAATGCATCGTGGTTAATGGACCCGCGTGCTGTACACATTTTTATTAAAGCCTAAAGGGAATTTACTACTGGCCGTGGAGCTGTAATTATTCCCTAGCGCTTACCACATACTCTATCCTTTCTTCATTACCTTACATATCCTCCCTACGGGTAGTGGGATGTGGAGCTGCTCTGGGCTACAGGACCTGACCTACGTCATTTAGATAATCCTCCTGAGCAGTCACGTGATCCTTGGCAACCGAGGAAAACGCTGAAGACGCCATTTTTCACATCATACCAGAAGAGTGAAATTCATTATTTCAAAGAGCTCGCAAGTGTGCAAGTTAATCCAGTTGTGCGGACGGCACAACTGGTCAAGGTGAGCAATACTAAAATATACCGAGGGTAATTATTGCAAACACAGTATGGCACAAATTGGATTTTATTTTTTACAGGTTAGAAAGTGTGGAAGCCAGGTGGCAAAGTGATCAAGGAATTGACTTGGGGGTCCTGGAGGGTGGTAAACCACGGCCACCCGCAGGGAGAAGGGCCTGTAAAGTCTTACTGTATGGACCTCAAAAGAAGGGAATATAAGTGAGGGGACAGTTGGGATAACCTGAAAAGCACGATTTGTTGAAAAAAGCAGACCAACACCTTCACCTGGTCTGCTGTCAGGTCTAGGGGTATGAGAAAATTGCAGGCCACCATATAAGAGAGCAGCAGCAGTAGTTGTGTCAAACTGCCAAATCCAGTCTCCATTAGAGCAAGGAGGTTAAAGTTATGTTAAAGAAAAAGGTCGTGGATGTATGAGTGTTTGTTACATGCTGAGCGAGGACTCCAAAGCACACAGTTGAAGGATACAGAAGGTATGCAAGGAATAATAAAGAGATTCCTGGAATTTCCGAGTGTAGCAGGGAAAGAGTTTGGCTTACTATGATAAAAAGGGCCTGAATTAGGTTTAATATCCCCTGAGACTGGGAGAAGGATAATAAAAAGAGTGAGTAGATGGTTAAGTAATTTGTGAGGGCATCTCTTATGTTGAATGGAGGGTGTAAATGCAAGTTATGCAAAATGTTATGCATGTTGATGTATAAAAAATATCATATGGATGCTACCTGGATTTTATACAGAAGAAAATAGAGATGAAAAATCATCTGTTTTTTGGGATGAAAATCAGATGATTGCTTATACACGCATGCAAACATAGCCTGTGCGGTAACTTTTTTTTTTCATGTTGGAATGTCCCTTTGTAAAAGAAAAGACATTTTTTTTTTTCCACAAACAGAGCATATGTATCCATGTTTTGGAATTACAGCCCAGGTCTGTTTTACAACAATAAGGTAAGAAGCACAAAGCAATTAGCAAGTCATTACAAAGACTATTGGAAATCTGGATGTTAAACCCTGTGAGAGTTGTAATGTGACCACATCGTTTTCAGCTAACTGATATTTACTAGGCAAGAAAGTGTTCAACAGAATTGACAGAATTAGATAACTCAGTTGCCTTCTTTTTTATATATTTTGATTTAAACTATTATAAATCTACTTACAATTTATCGTAGGAAAGTCTATGTGTAACTTTTACTGAATTCATTAGTATTTTAATTCAAAATCTTTTGAAAACTTGTGATTGTTGGGGAGGCAGAGAGGCAAAATCAATTACTACATTTAACTTTCATTGATATCTGCACTACAAGGGCAAATGTATATAAATTACATCCTTTGCAGTTTGGGTCCTGAGCTGTGTGCCAGGCTGGAAGAATATGTGTGTCTGTGTACTAATACGTATCTACTATATATAGCACCATTCATGTATGTGTATGCTTAGGGGTTTTCCCACAAAGTTAATTTCAAAGTTCAATTTAATCAAAAGATCTTGGAATAATAATAATTTCCACAATTGGAGGTGTTTAAAAAATGTTCCTGTGCTGAGATAATCTTATATTTGTGCCCCTGCTATGTACTGTGTGATGGCTGTGTCTGACCGTACAGAGACATGGTCTGATCATACCACATCTCCTGGGAGTGGTAAGACCTCAAAAAAATAAAACAAACTAGAAAGCTGCCATTTTCTGGGGTGGCTGCGGGCTGCAATTCACAGTGTGTGTGTGGGGGGGGGCAGAAAGCTTGGGCCTGCCTATGCTGCGAATTCCAGCCCCCAGCTGCCTAGTTGTACCTGGCTGGACAAAGCCCCACGCATAGGGCTTCCCTATATTTCTGTCTCCAGGCAGGTACAAATAGGCACCTGGGGGTTGGTGGCAGCCCGTTGCTGCCTGCTGTACCTGGTTGGCATACAAAAAGACGGCGAAGCCCACGTCAAAGCTTTTCTGAAAAATTCATAAAACAATCAAAATAAAGGCACTGCATCTTTATTAACCCCTCGACCATCATCTCTGTGATAGAGTAAATGGTTGCTGGGTTAATTAAGATGCAGTCCCTTTTTTTTGGATTGTGTTATGGATTTTTCGTAAAAATTTTGACGCGGGCTTTGCCGTATTTTTGTACGCCAGCCAAGTACAGGAGGCAGGAACGGGCTTCCCCCAGCCCTCAGCTGCCTAGTTGTACCTGCCTGGAAACAGAAATATAGGGAAGCCCTATTTTTCAAATTGTTTCATGAATTTCATGAAATAATAAAAAGAAAAATGCGTGGGACCTCGCGCTATTTCTATGTCCAGCCAGGTACAACTAGGCAGCTGGGGGCTGGAATCCGCAGCGCAGGGAGGCCCAAGCTTTCTGGCCCCCCCCCTGCTGTGAATTGCAGCCCGCAGCCACCCCAGAAAATTGCGCGTTCATCGAAGTGCCATCTTCTAGCGCTGTATCCAGCTCATCTAGGGCCCTGGTGCAGTGGCTCACTGAGTAATAAAGGGGTTAGGGCCAGCTTTGTATTATCAGCTGGCCCTAAGACCGAAATTCATGGAGTCACGCCAATATTAGACATGACCGCCATGAATTTCTAGTAAAGTTTAAAAAAAAATAAAACACATCACAGAGAAAAAATTCTTTATTAGAAAAAATAACAAAACAACACTTAGACTCCATCTTTATTAAAAAATTATCTTCCATCCGACATAGTCCTATCCAGTTTTCTTCTTTAGCTCAGCTACATCTCTGTTAGAGAACCTCTACCAGAGATGTAGCTGACCTGTGCACCCGGGCATGGGAAAGTTCATGTGAGTTCATGCTGCATGAACTCACATGAATCCTGACAGCACCGCGGCTACTTCAACTGAACAGCTGATCTGCATCAGCTGATCATTTGAAATAACCGGCGGGAAAGCCAGTGGTGAGAAGCCTGCTCCCTGATGTCCCCTCATCGCTCCCTCCGCCACCTCCCCATCTGATCCTAAGATCAGCTCCAGGAAATCGGGGAGGGGGCATCAGGGAGTGGGGAGCGCAGCACAGAGCAGAAAAGCCGGCGGTGAAGTCTTCTCACATTGTTTTAAATTTTATCCCAGACTTTCTCTATGATGATCTCCTTTGGATATGAAAATTGGGGGAGGATCTGTAATCTTATATGATGAACACAATGGGGTATGCTTTGCCTGGTCTTCTTGAAGGATTGTGAGGGTGAGGGTGCAATTTGGGTTCCCTTATATAATTGGAATGAGTATGGGACATGTACCAAGGAGATAAGTATAGCCTTTTGTATTAATGATGTAAATATAACTCTGTGGGGGCCCCCAATTGCACCTGTTACTCATATATAACACACATAGATGTGTCTACATGATTATGTTAATAATAATGAGGGAGACGTGAATACAGTGTATCTTAAGCACTGAGAACATTATCATGTACAATAAGTGCTGTTTTGTGCCTATAGAGTCCGCTGCTATGGTTATATTATGGACTTTGTATTACTACATAGCTGCTATAGAGACCGGAATCATGAGCCCGTGTGATGGACAGATATGAGAACCAATGAGGAACGATACAATCGAGACCGGGACTTGTTTTCTATTATTGACAATCACAAAGACCAATGGGAGATGAGAATGTGTTTGGTGGACCAATGGAGCGAGCACGCCGGAGCATGTGCACATTGGGAGGCAATATGATTGGCCAGAGGGTGATGATGTTCATCACGTGACCGCTATGACACTGCTGGGCACATTGGTAATGGACTAAACAAGTGTGGCGATTGGCTGAGGGTTTGTTATTGTTTGTAGCCTTTGCGATTGTCTCTGTGTTATCTTGATTACAGTGATATACCGATGAGTGTGATCTACAAAGGAGAGGATACTTGGGAACCTGTTATACAGGTTGGGATAACATGGCATGCGCATTTTAAAGTGTTTATTATGTCTTTTTTATATTATTGATATATATGTAATTTGATTGGTGTGTATAGGTAGAGGGGTTGGTTTTCCACTATATAAGCAATGTTTTTTGTACTACTGCTGTATGCTTGATGAAGATCACTTGTTAATTTTTTTTTTTTTTTTTTTTATGATCACTTGTTAATCAAAACGTTGCATGGTGGCAATGGATTTAACGTGGTGTGAAGCATTACCAACTGGTGAGGCGCTGTCTTTCTTTTTACTTTATGAGGTATAACTCAAGAGTTCTTCAATGGATCACAGTGATTCTGAGAATGTTTTCATGTGACATTGAACTTCATGTTAGTGGTAAATTTAGGATGATAATTTTTGTGTTTATTTGTTAAATGAACAGAAATTTGGTGAAAATTTTTATACTGTTAGACTGGAGAGTAATGTCACGTAAAATAGTTCATAAATAACATTTCCAACATGTCTACTTTACATCAGCAGTTCAGCACAATTTTGGAAACTATTTTTTTTTGTTAAGAAATGTAAAGTTCATCAGCAATTTCTCATTCCCCTTCATCCACAGCAGCACAATATGGGGTTACCATGTCCCTGTACTCCAAAGGGACAAAGCAAAACTTTTAATAAGCTTTGAAGATCCCTGCCCCATGCCTCCCCCCAGCCAAAAACGGGGGATCCTCCCTGATATCACCAGTTTTTACTTTGCCCTTTCAAATGAGGGACTTTTTTTTCCCATCATCCAACCCCCTCTTTACCTACTCTGGTTTGATTCCTGGCTGCTTTGCAGCTTTACTGGAAGCTCACTGGAAGCAGCTGTTTTTTCAGCTCGAGCCGATGCCGTGTGCAAGGCTCCATAATTCCATTGTGATGCACTGATTTCTTGTCGGTGCCATGTGCATGCCATTGTTTTGATAGCATCAGGCGGCTGCCAGTATCTTCAGAACCAACCTCTCAGCAGGTAAGAAAGAGTGTGTCGCAGGTCTGCAGCAGTTTGTCATTCATGTCCAGGGATTGTGGGTAGGAGGGTATTTTCTCTTTGTCTTGTTGGTTTGGGGGATGGAGAGTTGAACATTTTCTTGTGACGGTGTGGAGATGCTTGGTGACAGTGGTGATGTGGTAGTGCTGTCACATCCTGTCTTTGTAGGAAACAGGTGGCCCTGCTAATCATAAGTGGGAGGAAGAGGCCAACATAGCAGAGTTTATGTATTGTTTGGTTATCCATTTGTGTTATGTTACTTTGCTATCAGTGTTAACATTAAGGTTGAACATTTGTGGGTTACACATATGTTGCACCCCAGACAAGTATGATGGTGCCAATTTGTTTCTGCGAAGATGCAGTTTGCCTCATTTCTGTGGAGGTTCCTGTCCTTCAACCTTTTAAATGTAACTTACTCTCACAACATGACATAAAAAATAATTGGACAATGTTGTTGTGTGTTAGGCCCAAATTGCCGGTCAAGGCAAGGTTGATTGTCAAACTAATCCCTAACAAAGTACAGTAACACTCATTTTACCATATGTGTTTTTCAATAGCAACATGGATCCTACATGCTGCCAAATTTGTGGGTAATAATCCAATCATATATGTTAAATATTGTTTTTTCCCTCAAAAAAAACTAAAAAAAATTTCAAACAATTATTCTGGCTTATTTTTCACAAATGTTTAGTAATTTGAGACCATCATAAACCCAACTTTAGTGTTTTGTGCCACACATATGGAAAGAGAACACCTGCCCATTACATCATGGGTCATGATTTTCAAAATTTTCAAAATTTCATAAACATATTAGGTATTTTGTGTAACGAAAACCAAACTACACAGGGTAGGGGTAGTTTGATAGGGGCCCAGTATGTATCCAAGAGCCTTAAAGAACCTTCTTTGCCGTACAACTTTGTAACATATTGGTAACCAAGCCTTAAAAGGGCTGCAAACAAAAAGATTGTGTCATGGATCACAGAAACGACTCACAATATAAAACCATTGGCCAATGTACTCCTCACCAAATGGAAGGTTACCACACGCATCAGCCTAAATATGACTATGAAACCTACACAGTATCCCCTGCATCTTGTATAGATGGATTTTCAGGGCCAGTGCCAGCAACCTTAGGGACGATAAATTCCTCCATGAGCAACTGAAATCTGCCTCAAAATTTGAGGTGGCCGTCACATGGTATGTCGTTCAACATTTGGTAGTAAGAAGTAAAGAAGAGCGGACAGTCATTTCTAGAGTACAATGCAAGCTGATGCTGTAACTCTAGCACTTTTATCTGGGTGTCTGTAATCTCTCCACTGAGATTTTCCTCATGGTGCTGTACTGTGTCAATGATAATTGACTGGCTGTCTTTGATATTTTTGATGGTGTTTCGGCTGCTGCGCTGCTGACTCAGACGACCAAACACACTGCTACTTAGTGAGGTAGTTGCTGCAGGGTCAGGTGTGACATCGTGTACGTCATCCCTTATGGCCTGAGTTCGTTGCACAGAATGGGACCCAGATGTTTCAAGGGTACTATCCTCATCATGACTGACGTGGGCCTGGCTTGTGGTCCTGTATGTGAATGAAATATGCATGTTTCAACATTTTGGGTGTATTCTTAGTAGTAGAAATCCAATCTTATGGAAAAAAGGGGCAAAGATTATGCAGAAAAAACTTGCACACCCAGAATCAAAACACAATGTTTATTGTTAGAAATTACAGAGGCAAACAACACAAAAACACGAAAGTTAAAACCACTTAAAACAAAGTAGGTCCCAGTATGCCGGTTGCAGTCATGTAAATAACAATGAAAAAGCAGATGGATGTCAGGATGGACAGAGTAACACACCATATGGAAAAAATAAACCACCTATTCAACAAGGTCCTTCAAGGACATGAAGAGACCGAATTACAATGGTGTGAAAAATATAACACTATGAACATGCATCATGCATCAAGAATCATACCAAAAATGGATGCTGCAACCTGGGTGACCGGGGACCCCACGCGTTACGCTGCAACTGGGCAGCTTCCTCAGGGGAGTCTGATGTGCCCTGTGTTGTTACAGCCTTATATACATTTAGCAATGAGACCTAGTGGGTCCTAATGATTCATTAATCAATGGCAGCTGTTGAGAGAGAAAAAAAGAAAAAAAAAAAAAAAAAAAAAGGTTCCGTTACCTGTAATCATCATGTCAACGTCTATCAATTGGCCAAGATGTGGGGGGAGGAGGGAAAAGATGGCATTGTGACATCGCCAATATGCCTAATGACCCAGACCAATGCTGGCGCCCGACACCTGTGTGCCAACGCCATATGAGCGCGCACCGGAAATGGCGCAATGCCGTTGCTAAGGTAACGCGTTGTGTGCTACTGCGTACAGGGTGGAGTAGCCCGCTCGTCAGTGTGGCGTCAATAGTAGCAGCGTCGCGCCGGAAATGAGGTGGACTGGTTGTCATAGTGAAAGACAACAGCTACCCGAATCAATAGGGAACTTGCAGCGACTGTGTTTGTGGCGTCAGCGGAAGCAACATTGTGCTGGAGGTAAAGTGGACTTGTTGTCAGAGAAAAGACAGCAATACCACTGGGTAGCGGGGAACTCGCAGCGGAAGTATGAACATGACACACCAAAATGTAACCGCCACCTGCAATTAGACCAGTATATAACTGATGGTTCACAACAATCAAGCTGTATACACATATATGTAAAGCACTAGTTGTCAGAGAAAGTGACCCATATTGTTTCCTCAAGGATCTGTATAGAAGAGAAAATTAACTGTGTGTATAAAGTTATTAGTTTGAATGACCTAGAATGACAAGGAAAAAAAAAAAAAAAAAAAAAAAAAGGCAAATAAATGATACACACCCCAGCAGGCACCTATGATGCCTATGGAAACCACTAATGAGAAGAGCGGATCAAAGTCAGACAGCCACAAGGGGATGATATATTCCCACGTGTACCGTAGGCCCAGTCCGCTCCACTCAGGAGTGCTGGATCCCCAAAGTATTTAGATGGAAAGTGACTATGTGTATGAGAGAAATTGTGAAGTCATGGGTAACAGAAACGTTAATGAACAGACAATGTATAGTTGAAATCCAACAAGGATGTCTTTATTGATTATAAAATACAGTAGTTAAAATCTCCAGAATTACATGTGTATGTTAAAAGGAATACATCATAGTCAGGAGTACCATACAGAAGGGGCATATGAGCTACCAAGCAAGTCCACCAATTCTAACCAAGATTTTTTCTGACTGGCCGTGGTCTGATAGATAGAACACTATATCAAGGATAGTATGTGTTAGAAAACCCAGTCCACGTACACTAGTATTAGTCCAGATGTTAGATACTTGTTTAAGACGTAAGAGTATCCAGTGGAAAATTATGAAAGTCAAAAAGAACCATGTAGCGCAAGTATTGGTCCCAATCATGGATATATGGACCAATGTTCACATCCTGACCTATCAAATGAAAGCATAGGACTGTGTTGCAGATAGCACCAGGGGGATGAGTATCCACCCATAGAATGACCAAACAGCCATGTGCTGGTCAGGCGAAGGTCCCCAGGTTGCAGCATCCCAATCACAAAAAAGACCAAGGGGATCATAGTTATACAATATACGTCAACATATACCAGGACAACAATAGTCTTCCACAGTTGTTATATCCAAAGTTTCCTGAAAGGTTAACCAGAAAGGACTTGATCCTCCCAACAATATGTAATGATGAAGATGAAGACCGTTTCTGATAGTTCCAATGGTTGTGTATAATTGATCCAAAAGAAGGAATATTCTGTAATCATAAGATCCTGTTGGAAATTAAGCAGAAAAAAGATGTGTAAAAATGCTGATCATATATAAAGCAAACCTACATTTTTTGTTATCCCAGAAAACCCGTGAAGGTAAGTTCTTCGTTTAGTCCATGCGGGGTGATGGAATGTAACCTATAAATCCATCTTGCCTCTGTTTGTAGTAGCCATTTACGCGAGGAGCCACCACGTCCGTTGCTCTGATGTTTTTGGAGACCTAGGACCCTAAGTCCACTGGTTCTGCCACGATGTGTGGATAAAAAGTGGGCTGCCACAGAGGTGAGAGGTTTGCCTTTAGCCAAGGTCACTGATGCTAGATTAATCGTTGATGTATGATGTTGGATTCTGCATCTCAATTCTTGAGATGTTTGTCCAACATAGACCTTATTGCACGGACAGATCAGGGCATATATCACATCCCTAGATTTGCAGTTAATATACGTATTCAATCTGTATTCTATGTTGTCTAGTGGATTAAGGAAAGTATCCGTGTTGGATGCATAAAGCCACAGATGTTGCAATTACCACATGGGAACGAGCCCCGGAGACGGATGCCTCGACCCATGGGGACTGTGGTCTCTGTGAAGTGGCTACGAGTTACAAGATCCCCAATATTCCGTGCCCTTCTAGCTGTCAATTGTGGTCGAGCATTAATGAGGGGTCTAATTTGGGAATCCTCCACCAAAACGCCCCAGTGATTGTTTAAGATCTTACTCACTTCACTCCACCGATTATTGTAGTCTGTGATGAACCGCACAGAAGAGACTTGAGCCCGTGGTCGTGGTTGTAATAAAGAAAGTTGATTTTCTTTGGATGCTCTCTGGAAAGCTGATGAGATTATTTGTTTGGGGTAACCCCTCAGCCGAAGTCGTTCTGTAAGGCCTTTAGCGTGATGTCGAAATTTTTCATCCGTCGTGCACGTACGTCTGATGCGGAAGAATTGTCCAACAGGAAGTCCTCTTTTAGTATGCATAGGATGGAAACTCTGAAATTGCAAAAGATTATTAGTGGCGGTGGGTTTACGGTATAATTCTGTGTAAATACGACCTTCAGACAAAGTAACCTGCAAATCTAGAAAAGTAGCCATATTGGTCGACACATTATACGTTAGATGTATGTTCAAGCTGTTGTTATTTAGACCCTCCATAAATGAAGTTAGTTCGGTCAACGATCCCGTCCAGAAAAAACACACATCATCAATGTATCTAAACCAGTTAGATACATGATCCTTGAATGTCTGACAGGGATATACAAACTCACGTTCCCACCATCCAAGAAAGATGTTGGCGAAAGAGGGCGCGCAACGCGCCCCCATTGCCACACCAGATATTTGTTTATAGAAAACACGATTGAACAAGAAATAGTTGTGTTGTAAAACAAATTTTAGCAAATCCACGATGAACGAATAATGCATTCGGTCAGAACTTACTTTCTGATCAAGGAAGTAGGTGACTGCCGTTAGCCCTTCTTCATGAGCGATGTTCGAGTAAAGTGACTCGACGTCGCAGGTCACAATATAGACATTGGTGGAAAATTGTAAATCTTTGATGCATTCAATGAAATGTGAGGTATCCCGAATGTATGATACCAAAGAGGTAGCCAACGGTTGCAAAAAATGATCCAAATAGGTGCAGGCCTTCTCACATAAGCTGTTAATGGATGAAACAATAGGACGTCCTGGTGGATTAGCAATGTCCTTATGTATCTTTGGCAACATGTAAAATGTTGCAATGGTTGGATTGTTTGGCCACATGAATTTCCTTTCATGTAGGCTTATGATGCCATGTTCAAAGGCAGTCATTAATAATCGGCACAACTTTTTGCTGAACACCCCAGTAGGGTCTGACGGTAATTTTTGGTAGAATTGTACATTACTCAGTTGCCTTAGTGCCTCCTCCTGATACATAGATCTAGGCCAGAGGACCACATTGCCACCTTTATCGGCCTCCTTGATCAAGAATTGCTGGTTGTTTTTTAGGCTATTTAAGGCCTTTTGTTCTTCCTTACTCAAGTTAGGCAATGTGGCCCTCTGTGGAGTAAATCGATTGATTTCACTCTTAACAAGTTCAAAAAATAATTTGACAGAGGGCACTAAAGAAAGGGGAGGGCTTTTGGTGGAAGGCAACCTATGCGGAAACCGTTGCATACCTGTATTGGTGGGAGTTTCTTGTATCAGCTCCAATAGGTCTTGAAATGTCTGTTGTTCACTTTGCCCTAGACTATTTATGATCTCCGGCCTGCGATGTATTGCCTGAAGCACCAATCTCCTACAAAATAGGAATAAATCTTTGATGAGAGTAAACTTATCCAAGTCATGAATGGGTGAAAAAGTTAAACCTCTTTTTAATACGGATTCCTCATGAACATTCAGATCATGATTCGATAAATTAATGATCTGAAGTTCATCGGCCGCATTGCTCACCTGAGTAGTTGTTGGCATTGGGAGCACGTTGGAGGTAGACTGTACAATCACTTCTTGTTCATTCTGGGAGGAATTGTGAGTAGGTTGTCTGGTATGACCCTGTTCCTTAATTGTCTTCCTACCTCTGCCTCTTCGAGTCCGATGTCTGGCTCGCTTTCGGTGGATAAAAAACCCTCACTAGACGTTTGTGGTGGTGAGGGTGAATCAGGTTGGGGTGATGGACCGGCAGGAATTTGCGGACGAGGTTTTGTGGGCCCCCTTGGACGTTTAGGATGTCTCGGGCGGGGATTTCTATGATGTTGCCACTTATACGCTTTCTTCTCTTTATAATCTAACTGATCCCTTAGAAATTTTCTGCTCTTCCTGTCAATAATATCATCCTCAAATTTATCAATGGTTTCCTTTAAGCGTATTCGAAAATTGGAAATAAACGTAGCATCATCACATTTAGATAATTTATTCTCAAGCTCCTTAATGTTGGCCCGTTCCTGTTTGAGAAGTTCCCTATCGTGTTCCAATAATATATTGATCAGGATACTAGCGCACTTGTTTAGACCCTGCTCCCAAGTATCCTTAAACACTTCCGTTGGTGCCCAGGCGGGAAAGATTGTCACCCGTAGTCCCCTTGGGACAATACCAGCAGCTAAATATTCCTCCAAACTTTTTATGTTCCACCAAAGATTCACTCCCTTTTTGTGTGCACTTATCACCTGATTAGAAAGGGTGGTGAAACTATTAACGGCCGGGTTTGGTCCAGAGGGTTTGGAACCAACATTGAGCCCTTTATTCCTCCATAGAGCCTCACGTGCCTCCCAGTCCATGTTGGTGAATGAAGATTAAGAGGTGTAAAACTAGAAGATAACAATAGGTAGATACACATTAATAAGGATCCTTGCAAATTTCAAAAACTAGAATCATTAACTCCAATGAAAGGAACCACACTTGGAGAACAACAAACAAATTATAAATATGTGGATTTTCTTCCGATATAGTTAATAAAGGAAAAGCTGAGAAGCCCCCGGATATTGGGGTGCGTGCAATTCACCTGAACCCCCCCATATAGAGATGGAGGGAGTGGGGTACACTAGAACCAGAGAAGAGGTGATGCACAGCTCTCATGCCGAGTTGAGAGCTGTGCATCACCTCTTCTCTGGTTCTAGAAATCCAATCTTAGGCTAGGGTCACACTTGACAGATTCTAAGTTTCCTGCGTGGTTTGCTTCACGCAGGCTGCAAAGCGACGAACGCGGCCACTAGCAACTTGCTGTGTTCTCTGGATACCAGCTACACAACGGGCTGCGGGGAGTGCGATTTGCACCACACACAGGGGAATGCAGCATGATGCTAGCCTTAGACATTTGTAAGACAATTACCTTAGTGGCTGGACGCCTGAGGTGAGGAAATATAAGTCCTCGAAGTAGATGTAGTGTACTGGTCGGTCTGAACGTAGCCCTTCATCACATTCATGGTTCTGTTTGAAATCCCTAACGAATCGGTCTTTCATAGACCGCCAACGTGTTAAAATGCGGTTTCCTGCGATGTGGAACAACATAAACTAATTTTTTGTGTTTTAAACAAAAAAAAATTAACCATGCAATTGCAAACCATACATTGTTACAATGTTATGGCCATTGCTGCAATCACACATGTAATCTCAGGTGATGTGCGGGGAATGAAAGTGGGGTGCAGTTTGATGAAGATCTTATTCCAAACACACTTACTAAAGAGGTGATTACTGTGTCGATTGTCGGTCTTGTCCCAAATACAGGGGTTCTTCTTCACCTGCTCTATCAGGGCGCTGTTACTGATGGTCCAGGCTACATCAGAGGATGTGGCCCATTTCTGTTTTTGTGTGGCTTTGCCCTGAAAAAGTCCAGAAAACTGTCTCAAAAGCATATCAAAATGTACAGTATATGTCATCAATGTCACATTGAACAATGAGATGAAAATGGTACAAAACCTTAACAACAAATGACCACAGGACACATAGAAATGATGGGTATGCCAACCTTGCATATTGTCAAATTTCAAAAAGAACTATACCATTAAAAACCTACGGCAAGAAAAACAAACATAACACATTTCCATACCAATTGCGAGGTTGGCACTTCACTCCGTGTGTTATTAGCAAAATTTGATTTTCGTTTGCTGACCTGAGAAAGGGACATTACAACTATTGTAAATTCTTAACAGGATGTTAACAAATTAAGAAATGTAAAAAATTCAAATTAAAGACAAAAATGTACCTGGGCAGGGGTTCTTGTGTTCTTCGCCTTAGAGTGTCTCACAATTTTAGACATATGTTGCCCCCTTCTGGACGGCCCAGTCTGTTATGTTTCCACATAAATTTGATAAATTAAAAAAAAATAAATAAATAAACATAAAACCTTAAAAAATCAGTGTGCCACAAAACAAAGGCAACAATGTTCTGGGTGAACTTGGCCACATGTGTTTACTTACAATGGAAAACAAGACAGGACAAAAACACATTACACATCATTGTATTTATCCTTGCATAAATTAATACTCACATTTTCTGAACTGCCATCTGTATCATTGTTGGAAGACTCCTGCATTTGTAAAGAAGGTAGCAAAACAAAAAAAAACATCTTCAACAACCAAAACACATTTTTAAATAGACAAAAGACACAGAAACGACAAGAAAAAAAAACATTTGCAGGTAGACAAAACTTTGCCCACGAATAACAACCATGAATTGCATACAGCAACTTAAAATGCATTAGCAGACTAATGCACTCAACACAGAGGTTGATTAAAAACATACTTACAACATGAATGGACCTGGGGGCATCACTGCCTGAGGAGGGCTCATATTCCCCAATATCACTCATCTAGGGCAAACCAGTTAATACACATCAACACACGTGACCGTAACACAGCAACCAACAGAATCAACAGTCTGGTTTTTATCCAAAAAAAACATGAAACCTACTTAGGCTGGCTTCACACTGCAGTTTTTTCACTGATCAGTGTCCATCCAGTTTGTGTGCCAAAACCAGGAGTGTCTCCAAAACCCAGGATGGGTGTCAATCTTTCAATCATAGTTTTTATTATAGTTTTTCAATTATAGTTATAGTTCCTCTCCTGGTTCCTCTCCTGGTTTTGGCACACAAACTGGATGGACACTGATCAGTGAAAAAAATGCAGTGTGAAGCTAGCCTTACTTCAAAACTCTGAGGGAGTTCACCACAGGAGGCGTGCAGCACAATGCTTCCTGATTAATTAACAAGTTGCAGGCATCATGTGATGTGTGATGATGTGCCCAACAAACCAATAGAAAAATGCACAGAAACGTAAAGCAAAATTGCAAACGCCCATGTCAATAAAGGTCTAAATCGCACTTCAGAATAACAATCTGTTTCTCATAGACTTCAATGTTAAAAACGCAATGCGTTTCCATCGCATATCCCAGAACGCACCTAAAAACGTTGCAGAATGCGTTTTGCATTGTGGTTGAAAAATGCATGAATGCTAGACATTTTTAACCCAAAAATTAATTGCGTTTGGATGTGTTTTTAATATGGAAGTCTATGGGTGCGTTAACGTATTGCTTGCGTTTTTGCAATGAAAGCGCATGCGTTCGAAGGCAGCAGAACCCTAGATGTGAAATGGCCAAAATTGTATAATGATGTAGCACTGCTTTTTTTTTGTTTGAAAAATCGTATTTATTGTATTTTCAACATAGACATATTAACATTATACATGTAATGCATCCGTATCCATCACACAATTTCAAACGTGGTAGTGAATCTATTAAATGCCCCAAAACAATCGAGTATCGCATATAAAATTCAGCATAAACCCAACATAACATAATATGATTTCTTTCCCCTTAACCATTATCTCTCCCAAATGATTTGATCTGACTTTGCGTCTCCTGATAAGTATCCTGACAATCTATTCGCTCACAGACCTCCTCGGCTTGTCCCTTTTGTCATGACCTGTTTCCTATCTCGAATTCATAACCCAGCTGTAATTTTCCCCAAGGTTCCCCCTAAGTCCTCTAATAAGTACCACGTCGAGTGTCTGAAAGGGGTCATAATCTGTCTTATCTCTGCGTCTGTCAGCTGGGATTCCATATACTTCCTCCATCTCCTCATGAACTTGGCCGTTTTTTCATCCTTGTTCTGGAGGGCCTCTCTCTTTTCAATATCGAGAGTTGAGTTAAGGCCCTGTAGAACATCTTGCCTCCCCGGCACATCTGTCCCCAGCCATTCACGCAATAATAAACGCTTGGCCATTAACTCCATCACATGAAATAATGGTATGTCTCCTCCCTCTAGTTGCAGTTGTGTAGTATCCAGGTAGACCCAACCGTCAGGTGTCAAGGGAACCCGTGTCCCGCAAATATCATGGAAGAGATCTCGTACCATTGACCAGTACTCCTGCGTTTTGGCACAACTCCATAGTCCATGTGTCATGTCAGTCTTGTCTGTACCGCACTTCGGACATTGTGTGATCCTGTCAGGGTGTGTCTCAGTTGCCGGAATATTGAAGCCACCGATTGTTCCATGAATGATCCGGAAGAACGAGTCTCTCCACTGTTCAGCACTGCTTTATATTCTTCTTACTTGTACTTATTAAAGGTGATATCCGGGATAAAAAAAAAAAAATGTGCCTAGGCACTAACAGGCAGGTTGCTGGCAGCTACCTGCCTGTTTTGCTCAGCCCCGTTCATCGCCATCATGGAGTAGTCACAGACCTCTTCTGTCAGCAATTTTGCCACTTCAAGTGACGTCACGACGGCAGAGGGGGAGGCTTCTCTCTTCTGTCGATGAGCATCAGAGCCGACATCACGCTGATTGACAGCCGGCTCCCCAATCCAGGCAGTGAGGAGCCAGCTGTCAATCAGTGTGACGTCAGTTATACGCCCACTTCCGCAGAGTGTAGCGGAAAAAAAGCTACCACTATTCTGCTCTGCTCTGTTTTCCCAGCCATGCTGTCCCTGGCAATCTGTGACCTCTCTGTGGCGGGGGTGAAAGGCGGTGAATGGTGCCAGGCACAAGAGTCAGCTGAGTGGCAGCTTTTTTTTTAAATAAAAGTCCCGGATAACCCTGTTAACTGCTTTACAAAGGTTTTATGTAACTGAAATGTTGCCACAAGGCGCTAATTAAAGTCCACTTTTTCTTTGGTGTATTTTGGAGTGCGACCTCCTTTTATTTTTCTAATATTATTACAATTTGATTGTTGTTTCAGAGACCTTGCACCCATATTTATTTTTATGATGCTGTTCTTTTTTATATATATATATATCTAACTATCACTATGCATATGACAAAAGTAATTGTTTTACACGTTAATGCACTAAAAATCTCAATGAGATTCATGTTTAGAAATAAAATACTGTATTTATCACATATAGCCTCAATGTTACTGGAATTATTATATTGTGGTAGAGCGGAGTTCCACACTTGTGTTGCAATGGATTGTTATGATCTCCTGACCGTGTTGGACGATTAATGTGTTCTATGGTTTTGGTCATGTCAATTTAATAACAGAGAAAAATGAAGACAGCAGAAGTTCAGCAAGGTCCTCTACAACACACTTTTATATCTGCAGCACATAAGAGAAAAATTGCAGGGCAAGAAACCTTGGATCATTGAGGTGGTTTAAATTAATTTATCCTTCCCTCACACTCGTTCTGTGGTTCTAGTCATCACGCTGGATGGCAGAGCTCTCAATCACCTGGAATTTCTTGATGAAAACTGGTAAAGTAAATCAAGGAGCTTATGTGCCCGTGTGCTTAGGCTCCATGTTCCATAAATTCATATGAAATATGTCCACAAATAAACACACACAAACATTTATGAGAATGATCTGAAAATCCTCAATTTTACAAATATATCTTTCATTGAAAATCAATAAGCAGAAAAATATTAATATATATTGGAATTTATACTTTAAAGCATTTAATATAATTGAAAGGGTTATTGTGAGGAAAGATAAATGTATAAGACTAAAGTACAATATTGCTTTTTAAAACCACTGGTATTAACATACTGTAGTCTATCATGAATAAAAGCCTTTTTTATCTCTATTTGTGCGGGTGGATGGTTACAGCTTCTTGTCCCACTGCTGACAAGTAAGTCCACTAATCAAAGTTACATCACCCTTCACTGTAGTATAGATGCTTCTATGATGCTGATCAAATTCAAGGCACTGATATACTGGACATTCTTTGTTGGATGGAGGTCATAGGCAAGTTTATATTGTAAGTTAAAGGGAATCTGTCACCAGATTTTTGGTACTAAATCAAAGAGCAACATAATATTAGGGCAGAGACCCTAATTCCACTGATGTATCACTTGCAAAGCTGCTTTCTGTCATTTTGATAAAATATGTGATTTATCTGCTGGAACTCTACCAGATATCTGACTGCTGAGCTCTGCATAACTCTGCTTATACCATAGCTTTTTGTCCATGTGCTGTGTTCAAAGAAAGCTGTCAATTAGTGATAGGGTGGGGTTATACAGAGCTGATTAATGTAGAGAACTACTGTTCAGCAGCTCCTCCCCCTGTGTGCTCTCTCTGCCCCCGTGAGCTCTATTTGCCCCCCCTGTGCGCTTGCCCCTTTGTGCTTTGTCTCTATCTCCTTGTGCTCTCTTCCACCTGTGGTGTCCAAAAGATTGCGATGGTGTGAGTAAGTAAGCATGCGCTCATCGGGTCACGCCACCACCATCTTTGTATAACCAGGTTTCCAAAGATGGCAGCCGCCTTAGTAAGTGCATGCTGGGTATACGCATGCGCACTTACTCAGGCAGTAATTTGTCAGCAGCGCCTGAAGGGAATGATGGCTGTGGTTTCAAGTGGCAGCAGTTTCGGGTGGAGGTTGTTGTGGGAAGCTGCTGCACCACTGGTGAAACTGAGTAATGTACAAGTACTACTAGTGGGTGCTATATTTGCGCACCCATCATGATGGAGACACAAGATAGGAGGACATCCGGATGCCAGAAGTGACAGACAGGACAGCACAATTATGTAACTGTTCCCCATATGCTCACTCTTCCCCCCGTGCACTCTCTCTGCCCCCACTGCACTCTTTTTGCCCCATGTGTGCTGTCTGCCCCAGAGCACGTTCTCTGCCCCGTGCTCTCTCTCTGTCTCTCAGTATGCTCTTTCTACCCCTTGTGTGCTCTCCCTACACCCCTATGTGTTCTCTCTGCTTCCTGTGCACTCTCTCTTCCCCCTGTGCATTTGCCTCTCTGTGCTTTGTCTCTACCCCCTTGTGCTCTCTACTCCCTGTGTTTCTAAAAGCTGGCAGCAGTGTAAGTAAGCGTGCGTGCATACATCAGATCATGCCACCACCATCTTTGCATACCCAGGTTTCCAAAAATGACAGCCACCTCAGTAAGTGCAGAAACCTGCCAAGTATATGCATGCACACTTAGTCAGGCAGTGATGTGTCACTGGCAGCTGCGGGGAATGGTGGCTGTGGTTTCAGGTGGCGGTGGTTTCTGGTGGTGATGGTTGCAGGTGGCTGTGGCACCACTGGCGGTACTGCACAATGTGCCACTACCACCAGTGGGTGACATATTTGCACACCAATCAATTGGGTGTGCAAATATGGTGGAGGTACGTGATAGCAGCACATCCAGATGACAGAAGTTAGATGGGACAGTGCAATTATGTAATTGCCCCAGTGCACTCACTCTGCCCCCCAGTGTGCTCTCTCTCCGGGTGCTCTTCTGCCCTTGTGCATCTCTCCTCTGGCTCACTTTGCACTTCCTCTCTCACCTCCCTGTTGACTCTCTCTGCATCTTTGGCTTCCGGTGCTCCTCTGCCCCCCCGTTGTACTCTCTCTGTCCCCATGTGAGTCTCTTGCCCACCTGTGCACCTCCCCCACCCTATTCTTCTTGATACCCAGTGTGAGTCTCTGCATGGCCCCCTACAGCACATGGCCTACCACTATCTTGTATACCCAAAGTGTTCCAAAGATGGTGTGGCATGAAGTAAATCTGGATTCTCTACCGCACAGGTGGCAGGCGTAGATACTCATGGCATGTGTGCGTGGTGATTCCGATGAAGTTAGGTTGTGTGGTGGTGGCCTGCTCGCTGTCAGTCGTAGTTTCAGTGTGTCATTTAGGTTTTGGTGGCACTACTGGCGGTACTGCGCAATGGGCCAGTATTGCCAGTGGGTGCCATGTTTGCACACCCATCATTTGGGTGTGCAAATATGACTGCTGCCAGCACGTGTCAGGAGTATATCCCGACTGAAGTGGATGACAAACACAACAAGGTAATCATGTAAGTAGATGCTACAGCTACTGGCATCTTTCTCCTCTTGCTCTATTTGAGGGATGAATGTCTCCCTGTAGGCAACCATTGACAGCAGGTGTGGAGAAGCCAGTCCCCGACAGCTTTTAAAGGATGCTTTTCTCTGAAATGTAGCAAAGAATGTTTGTTAATTATGAGCAATTAATCATTCCAATTTTGTCTCCCCAACATGTTTCCCTGTGGACAGCAGGGTCATAAAGGGTATTAAGAAACAAAACATTATGTAAATAGAATAAATAAAAATGATCTTCTACGTTGTTGCCATGCATTAGGAATGTTAGAAATGTACATAGTAGATGAAGAAAATAATCATTTTTATGTCATATCTAATGACAGAGCGGAATGATGTAGGCAAATGTAAAGAACTCATTTAAAGCCTGACATCAATTAGAAAGAAGATATTGAAGAGTGTAATGGCTGATGTTTTCCTTTATTCCTTTTCCATTTGTCTCTTAGACATTGATTAACATTGGTCCCAGAGCATTCGTCCGAGTTTCACGCCAGTGTGTAAATACCCTTTGGCTAAGCATTCACTCCAACTTTTATTAAAGTTTTATTAACGCTTATAAACACATACCGTACATACATTAAATCTTATCTATCTTCTTTCAATTTTCTTTTTATTGCTAGGTTGCACATACAGCATTAATAGCACAGTTAGAACGTACAATGAGTTTGCATAAATCAGCTGAGAACATAAATTGAAGGTGTACTTAATGCCTATCCTTAGAGGGTCCCCTAAGAACGTAAAAGAGAGGAGAACAAAAGTATGGGTAGCAAGCAGAGGGAGGGCGGTGGAAGAGGAGGAAGAGGGGGAGGTGGGTGAGGCACCTTAGGTAATGATGAAGAGATTCAACTATGAGGCAGCATGGAGATAGTAATTCGAGTTGGATCTAAATCAGATCCATGGTGACCAGATCTCCTTGAACTTAGACATGCTATGAGACACCACTGCAGTCAGTTCTGCTTTGTAATAAAGCGAATCTATTTTACTAAATAAGTGAGTCTCAGCAGTAATAACAGATGTTCGCCAGTGCGTAGGGATCAACGTTTTTGCAGCTGCAATAGTGTATCTTGCTAATTGTGTAGCTTGCTTGTTATTTGGCCATAGCAGGAAATTCATAAATGCTGTTTCAGGCATGAGGAAACACTGCTTGCTTAAGACATGATCAATAGTCTTTTTTTACCAATCCGCAAAAGGACTGTATGACGGGACATGACTACCCTATGTGAATTAATTCCCCTTGGCCACCAGGCATCTCCAACACCTTTCTGATGTGTGACGATGCCATCTGTGATATCTAGCTTGAGTAGTGTACCATCGAGCAACTATTTTATATGAATTTTCTTGAATTCGGACGCGTTGTGAGGAGTGTGTTTTATCTGATTATACATGAGTGAGACGCCTAGATCTTTCTCCCATTGTGTTATATATGACTGTTTCTCTGTAGTGTTGGTGACAAGTAATATGCGGTCTATTGTGGAGAAAAACATTTTCGGTGGGTTATTGGATGCACACAGAACTTCAAATGAAGTAAGGCGTCTATCAAGGTCTAATGTGGTGGTAAACGAACGCAAATGCAATGTAAGCACCCCATAATAAAAGGGTAGGTAGGGGCGGATATTTCTGTAGGGTTTGTAATGGGGAAATAGTTCCCTCTGAGAAGAGTTGGTCAATTGCTACCTTTCCTATCTGTGTGGGTATTGAGTCTATTAGGTCAGATATTCTAGTGGGTGGGGATAGGGGTGGAGCTAAAATCTTAGAACATTTTTTTCCAGATAATAAGTTTTGAGCGTGTGTGTGAGTATTGACGTTCATCTCAGAATTCAGGATAGTGGGCGGTTTGAGGAGATAGGAGCGTGGGGGGGGGAAATTCGCCATTTGTTGTTTTATTTTGACCCAAAATTTTATGTCTGAGTCTCTAAGCCAGTATACCACTCTAGCTAGCTGTGCTGCTAGATGATATTTAGCTATGTCTGGGGCGCCCATACCTTTCAGTTCCATAGGAAGTTATAATGTCTTGATGTTTATGCACTGTTTGCAACCACGCCAAATGTATTGGGAGAAGCCCAAATAGGTTTTAAATTTGTCTGGTCAGATAAAGGGAAAGTTAGTCTTAAGGTACCGTCACACACCGCAATCTCGCCTGGAGATCTGAGGCGATATGACGTGCGCGCTCACGTTTTTCGTGCCCGCCTCAGACCGCCGATGGCGGCGTCACGCGCCGCAATTTCTCCCTGAACCTAAGGCGATTTGTTGCTCTGGAAATCGCCTCACCTACAGCGGAACCAATCTTGCCTCATTCCCTCGCCACTTCATACGCCACAATCACAAAGGCAATGTGGGTGTACATGTTTAGCACGGTGAGGAGATAGGCGTGCCACAGTGGTTTACACCGCGCCCCATACACGCTCATTGGACAACACAACTGCGTTATGATTGGGCAGCCTGCTCTGGAAGGCTGGCTAATACATGACGCCATTGTCTATCGGAGTTTGTCATAAATACACACTCGTGTCGTCAATTGTGGCTCCTGCAACACACTTTGGAGGCACCAAAGTGTCACACCTGAGCGGTCTTGTGCAGTACAATGGATTACACTAACAATGGCTATGTGTGCATCTGTAGGTGATGGCGGTAAGCTACAAACAACACTATGGACATATGTACCTGCATGGGCGGGTTATGTACAACTTCATGTAGTGTCATATAGATGTGTAGTTTGCAACGCCTACGCATCATTAACCCCCTTTGTGTCGTGTTGCACACATAATGATCCTTGCCACCAATGACATGACAATGTGTCATACAGCAATACATCGTTCCATAAATATGTGCTGAGGTCATTCCTGTGTGAAAATTTTGTGTGGTACGCCATGTGTGCCATTTCAACATGATACAGCTTTGTAACTTTGCCTGCCCAGGCCCAAACCACATATGCCCCGTGTCATGTGCAGCATGTCACATCTGTGTACACATATAAAGGCCATTAATACTTCTGCATACACAAGCTAACTGCCAGACCACCTGTCATTGCTAGTGCTGGACATAGATTGGCCACACAAAGTAGGGTGTAACCTGATATGTACATGTATGTGTTTTGGTAACACACTATGTTTTTTTTTTGGCAGATGGCTGAGAGTCCTGATTTTGGTTGTTAGCAGATAGAAAACAAGTGGTGTCAGAGGTTTGGAGCGCTAAAGAAACCACGGGTTGGTGATTAAATTACCAATAATTTATTGCACGAACAGCAGGGGTCCAGTATGCCACAACGCGTTTCGACGCGCAGATGCGTCTTTCTCAAGTGGACCACTTGAGAAAGACGCATCTGTGCGTCGAAACGCGTTGTGGCATACTGGACCCCTGCTGTTCGTGCAATAAATTATTGGTAATTTAATTACCAACCTGTGGTTTCTATAGCGCTCCAAACCTCTGACACCGCTTGTTTTCTATCTGCTAATTTCTTTCTCCCTTGTTGGGAGTGCGGTGTGTGAGCTGCTCTAAGATCCACAGTACCTGGCAGTACATCATAAAGACCCATCCTTGAATGATCAACTGATACACAGTGTGGAGCTTGGACGGAAGCCAGTGCAGCGAGTCTGCCTCTTCGGGTGGAGGAGTGAAGGAGCCCACCTCCATCTCCAGAGGAACTAAGGAGCCGACCACCAGGCCCGGAGTATCAGAGGAGGAGGGAATATTGGCCCCTGTCACTACAGTGACCCACATTAAGCCATCAGTCTGGTTGTGCGGGGTGTTGCACAACCAGTAAAGGTTAGTGCAAACATAGTAAAACCGTGTATTAAGTTCCTCCAGTTGCAGTGTGGTGCAATATCTGTTTTTTCTTCTGATTTTGGTTGTGACCTCCTAGCCATGTACCAGGACCATGAATGCCTGTGGCAGGTTGCGTCACCAGACTATAAGAACAGGTCAGCGAGGGCTGTGGCCTACGGCCTCCTTGTCGAGCTGGCAAACCGGCTCGACCAAAGTAAGACCTGGACGGTGCCGATGGTTGTTGAAAAAATCAAGCGGCTGTGCACCGTGTTCACAAAAGAGCATAAAAAGCTGTTGATGGCTCGGTCCGGGGCTGGAGCTGAGGAGGTCCCTAAGCCACGTCTGTGGTATTATGACCTCCTCACCTTCACCCTGGGCCAGGAGGCTTATCGGCCAACATGGTGCAGCAGCCGCCTTGCCCAACCATCTTCGCCACAAGCCAAGAGCCTGCCCCGTCACAGGAGGTGCATAATTGTTGTTTGGCTACCTATGTCCACACATTGGTGGTTGCACTGATGTGTGGGTAGGTGGATATGTGGAAGGCACAATCATTTTGTACTTTCACCATTCTTCTGTGTGTTCTGCTGTGTGTTGGCTTGTGGCTGTTGACACAGATTGTGCTGTGTTATGTTGGGGCACTTGGCATATCAATTTGGAGCCTTAGGTGAGTACAGAGCACTGGTCTACTTCATTCTTCATCTCTGTTTCCAACCCTGCTACTGTTGTTTTTGGTCTTTGGCATGCTCAGATATGCGCCATCTGGCGCTGGGTGGTTAGTTGTGGCAATTGATGTCAGTACATTGCTACTCTTGTTAACCCCTTCCTGACCTATGACATTGTACAACGTCATGGGCCGGGGTTGGGGTGTTTGATGTGAACTCCAGCGCGGAGCTCACATCAAACAGCCGACATCTCAGTTGATCTCATCAGCTGAGATGTCAGGGTAACAGGACCGATCGTATCCGGGATCCGATTGGCGCTGTTAACCCCTTGGATCACTGTCAATCACTGACAGCGGGATCCAAGGCGGCCGCGGCGGCGCTCACATGACAGCCCGGGGTCCTGGCTAGACCCTGGATGCTGTCACAGAGCGGTTCCATGTTGTGGTTGGCAGGCTCTGCCAACCACAACTAGTCCGCGATTCTGGGAGATACAGATGAGCTGCAGCTCATCTGTATCTCCCAGAAGTGATCGGACTGTGCAGCAAGGTGCCTCTTAAAGAGGCAGTGTAAAAATAAGAATTAATAAAAAAATAAAGATTTTAAAACCTGTAAAAAAAAAATCACCCCCCTTTTCCCCCAATCACAATAAAAATATTTTAAAAAAAATACACATGTTTGGTATTGCCGCGGTCAGAATCGCCCGATCTATCATCCTATTAAATCCTTTAATGAGAGACGTAAACTCTGTAACGGAAAAAATGGTCCAAAGGCCAAAATTCAGTTTTTTTGGTCGTCGCAACATTGCTATAAAATGCAATAACAGGTGATCAAGACTGCGGATCCCCCAAATAATGGTATCATTAGAAACATTAGCTCAAGACGCAAAAAATAAGCCATCACACAGCCCCAGATCCCGAAAAATGAGGGTGCTATGGGTCGCAGAACATAGCGCAAAAAAGTCAGTTTTTCTTTTTTTTTCAAACTTCTGAATTTTTTTTCACCACCTAGATACCAGTAAAGGTATACATGTTGGATGTCTACGAACTCGTACCGATCCAAGGCATCACCCTGTCATGTCAGTTTTACCATATAGTGAACGTGGCGACTACAATACCTAAAAAACAAACATGTTATTGCACTGTTTTTGCAATTTCACTGCATTTAGAATTTTTTTTGCAATTTCCCTGTACACTATATGGTAAAATAAATTATTGCATATGAAAGTACAACTCGTCCCGCAAAAAAACAAGCCATCATATGTCTATATTTGCGGAAAAATAAAAAAGTTGTGGCTTTTGGAAGCAGGGGAGTAAAAAATGAAAATGAAAAATTCCCTGGTCATGAAGGGGTTAATTTGTGTTTTTTCTATGTTTGATTTACAGGCCCCACGTGAGTCTGACTTGAGTACAGAGGACCAAGCCGCTGACCAGGCTCCACCCTCAATATCTTTCGTGGAGCAGGTGCCTGATCCCAGTGGTGGGGGGCCGTGCCCAGGGCCCAGCTCAGGCATACAAAGGCATCAAACACCTGCCTCACCCAACATTGAGCTGGGTACCTGGGCAAAATGGGTCCTATTGGACCAAGAGAGAACCCCCACCACTTCAATCGGGCACATGGCCAGTGAGTGGGTGTTTTGCATGGAGCCGGAACAACGTGCCATCGCCAAGAGGGCCATCATTCGGGTCCTGGAAGTGGGTGTTGATGAGGCACTGAGATGGGGTGGTTACATTGCCATCCCCAAGAAAACACACCCACTGCCCCCTGCGTCCCAACAACCCATGGCTAGAGGTAGCCAAAATCAGGATCCCCTACATCCCCCATGAAGACTCCAGCACAGAAGGGCCCCCAATGTGAGGGAGTATAGGGATGAGGGGGAGGAGCCATTGTCTGATCCAGCAGAGGACGAAGAAGCAAGACGCTACTAAGCAATGCACTACATTGCGTAATGGAGTTTTTCTTGTAATTTTTTCACTAAAACCAAGTGTGTTTGGATTTTTATTTTGTGGTAATAAACCAGACTTTGATTTCCCATACCTACATCCACATATGTGTCAGGTTCAGCAGTATGGTTGTGTGTATAGTGTGTTGTGGGTGTATGGTGATGTTTGTGTGGCAGAAGGAGAGGCCTCATGTCCACAATAACATAGTTGGGTCATTGTAGGTGACAGGAGCCTATATCTAGATGACATGTGTGAGTATTGAGAGATTGCGAGTCTTCTCTGGCCGACATTGGTGAGTATGTTTGGGTCTGTGTGCTTGTTAATGTGGTTGTGATATTGGAGACATTGATGTAAAATAGGGCTTCATCCGTGTAGAAATGGTACTGTATGGTCAGATCTTTATCATGCCACATTGCACACCTACGCAAATTCTTTAGCCATGTGTTGTGTTTTCAAATTTCATCTCCCAAAGGTGTCCCTGTGTGTGTTGAGACAAGGGATCAGACAGTATGTTGGTTTGCACTCACATTTATTATTTGCAAAACTTGTTGTGTCAATGAGGTTTTTTCCGATTAGTTGTAGGCAAACCATACTACCCATTTTCCCAATGTGGGATACTATAAGAAAAGAGGCCAACGGGGCTAAAAAACAAGGGTGCCAACATGGCAAAAGTCAAAACCAACAGGTCCAACATGGACAGCAAGATACAAGGGCTATTGGCCACATTATTGGGGTGGATATGGTGGAGTAGGGGCAATGGCGGACTGGGCTGCCTGGAGGCACAATATCATTGCACCCAACCAGTCCAGATGTTGCTGGCCTTCTCAGTGGGCACGCTGCAGGTGCTGCTGTGCCTCCCTGTGTGCCTGCAGCAGGTCAGCAATAGTTGGTACACCTGTATGGGAAATAACGGCCATTAGTCAGTGACATGTGTAGGTGTTGACGTCATTGGTCAGGATTTCACTTACGTTGCAGATCCCCATCCCAGTTTCCATCTGGAGGAGATGGTGATGCGCTGACAGCCCAGCCTGCAGCTCAAGCTCTTGCCCCTTGACAAAGAAAGAAAAAAAAACAACATCATGACTCACATACTGATGTCAGGGACACACACCAACAAGTATATTACAAAGCTTGGAGCCCATTCCCAACACTTACCACCAATCCCAACTACAGCAGGCTCCATGTCACTGTGTGGGGCACGGGAGCTGGAGATGCTCGGGGGGGGGTGGGGGTTGAGCCTGGGCTTGGGTTCTGGAGCAAGAGGACCAGGCTTCCTGGTCCCACAGGTCCAGGGCTTGCTGCTCCCAAGGGCGGGATCCCTGGTGGAGAGGAACTTCCTGGGCCCTCCAAGGTAGGTGATTGTGGGGTCCTGGGGGGGGGGGGGAGACTTCCTGGGCTGTCCAGGGAAGGTGAGGGTGGGGTCCCGGGTGGTGAGGCACTTCCTGGGCCCTCTAGGGAAGGGAGGGGACCCGGGTGGTGTAGGGGACCATCGGCCCTCTTACTATGTGCAGGGGAGAGGCAGGCACCTGGCAGGCAGGGAGAACAAGCAGAAACATGATGGCGTCACCATGCACACTGGCACCGCTAAACAAGGTTGAGTTCGCTAACAAGGTAGACGTCCGCGGAGTGGAAGCAGTGGAATGTACTCAGCAGCATCATCAAATTCACACACGTAGAGTGATTGTAGTGCGTGGCCCATGGCACCCATGTACGATGTGTAGCCCAATATCTGAGCTGTCATGTGTGACACTATACTCCACACAGCGCAATTTAATACACGCGGACAACATAGCTTGCACTATTCAACGTCGCGCGTAATTGCACTGAGTTTGCGGACGATTGTGTAGCTGAAGATGTGTGTGGTGCTGAACAGACAGCTCTTCAAATATGGCGCGATGTCAACTAACTGCCAATTGGGAACAAAGTGCCCACACCAATCATCTCAGTCGGGGTGCAGACTACAGCACGCTGAAGCACACCTACGGGAAATCATAGAAAGAGCTCTTTCCATCACTATTGCCCTGTCACATGCCAAAACATGAAAATATCGCCTTGCCGATTGCACCTGATTACTGAGCGCTGTTGTGATTTATTGACGTGAAATCGGCAAATCCCACCCCGCAACCGTGAGGCAATGTCACGGCGATTTCACTGGGGCGACACATCGCCTTTCAGATCTCCAGGCGAGATTGCGGCTTGTGACTGTACCTTTAAATATGTCCAGTGTTGCCTTAGAGATTCTTAGGCACAAAGCTTCAGATTTAGTCACGTTGATCTTGATGTTAGACGGGCTACCATAATTGTCTAACATTTTTAATAGAGATGGGATGACCTCTGAAGGTCGTTTTAACAGAAGCAGTAGGTCATCAGCATATGCTGCTGTTTTGAGATGCTCCTCACCTATTCTAATTCCCTTAACCCTGGATCCTATTGAATAGCGAGCAGGAGGGGTTCAATTGCTAATACAAATAACAATGGCGAGGGCATACCTGTCTAGTGCCATTGTGGATCTGAAATAAATCTGTTAAGGTGTTATTGATTGTGATTCTCACCGTTGGGACCGTGTACATACTCATAATTGCTGTAATTATTTTTTGGGGGAAGCCTAAACTGGCTAGTGTCTCCTCAAGGTATATCCAGTATACCTTGTCGAATGGTTTTTGGCGTATTGCATTAGATATGAAATCTTGTGCGCATTGTCTCTACCTTCTCTCCCTATGACAAACCCAGTCTGGCTGATAGATATTATTGACGGAAGCAAATCCCCGATTCCATTAGCAAGCAGTCTCTCATATAGTTTCAAGTCTGATTTGAGCAAAGATATTGGCCAATAACTGCTACATTGCTCTGGATCTTTGCCATCTATGTGAATCAGCGAGACTCTTGCTTCTAGCATCTGTCAAGGTATCTCATCGCCATTCAGTATTGCATTGCATGTCCTAAGGAGGTGCGGAAGGAGGATCGAGGAGAATGTTTTATAACAATAATTTGGTAAAGCATCTGGGCCTGGAGCTTTGCCTTTTGGGCACTTCAACAGGGCGGACTGGAGTTCCCTAAGGGAGAACGGCTCAGGAAGTGTTGTTTCTGAGGGTCAGTGGGCTTGGGTGTTGTGAGGGTTTTTAAGAAATCTCTAGTAGCTTGGCGTCTTTGGGAATTATCTGCAGCATTTTCTTCCTGACGTATATGGTATAAGCTTTTGTAGTACTTTAAGAATTCGTCCTCTATTTGTGAATAATTGTGCATTTTAGCGCCTGTTTTGGATTTGATGGAGTGAATAGTGACATTGGTAGCCTGGTGCCTTTGTCACCATGGTCAAAAATGCGTTCATGAGGAGTAGTATTTGGCTGACTGAAGGTTAAAAATATCTTTTAGTTCTTGCCATTTTTTAGTTAATTCAATTAGAGTTTGATGTTCCAGAGACCTTTTATGTTGAGATTCTAGACACATGATATCCACGTACAGTGAGTTAACATTCTGATCTTTCAGTTTGTTGACATAAGAGGCTATTGATATGAATTCTCCATGTATTACCACTTTATGGGCTTCCCAAAGCAGTGAATATGAGATGTCAGCAGTATGATTCAGGTCGAAATAGGACGACAAAGCTTGAGAAATGCCAGTTATATTGGCTGGTGAGTCTAGGAGGGTCTCAATTAAATGCCACGTTCTACATCGGAGGATTGGATTGTGTTTGGCTAAGTCTGTGGTGACCATTGAGTGATCAGAAAAGAGGGAGGGAGTGATAACTGTTTCACATTAGAGAGTAAAGCTTTAGGAATGAATAAATAGTTTCATTTATGGTACGAATTATGGGGCATTGAGAAAAATGTATAATCTTTTGTGTTAGAGTTAAGGTAGCGCCAACTATCTACTAAGTTTAAGGAATGAAACACTATTCTGAGTTTAGCTAGGTCTCTGCTAGCAATTCCACTTTTCCTTTTGGTCGTGTCTATGGCAGGGTTCAGCGCTACATTAATTTCTCCTCCTATTATGAGAGTTCCTTCTCGGAAATTACAGATTTTTATGAGGACTGCAAGGAGCCATTTTTGTTCGGTGCATAAAGATTAGAAATGGTAACTACTGCGCCTGGCATGAGGCCCTTGATAAAGATGAATCGGCCTTCTGGGTCCTCCAATGTATTATGCATTACAAAGGGGATATTTTTTGCTATGGTAATAGAGGTCCCTTTAGTTTTCGGCTTGGATGACATAGAGTGGTACCACTTGTAATATCAGGTTTTATCAAAGTAGGGGAGTTTTTCTTTTGTAAAATGAGTTTCTTGGAGAAGGATAACATTCACATGCTCCTTTTTCAAGTTTTTAGAGAGCATATAGTACAGCTCAACCACCGTTTGGGTGCTTTGGGGAAAAAAAGGCTGCAGAGTCTGAAAATATAGCCCCGGCACACAAAAAAGATGAGGAGATTTTTGGTATCTTTCTGTGTTCTTTATTATAAAGGTTGACAAGAACAAGTTGTATCACACAACGTTTCGGCTCAAGGCGAGCCTTTCTCAAGTGAATCTTGTGGATGTGGTTAGAGTACGTGGGTAGGTTCCCACATGAGCATGCGCTAAGGCCAGTACCCTTAGGGGATACTCAGCAGGTGACTCCGTCCTAAATTGTCCCTCCATACAGACCAGCCACTATGCTGCTGCTACACTTGCACTAAGAATTTAGGACGGAGTCACCTGCTGAGTATCTCCTGAGGGTACTGGCCTGAGCGGATGCTCATGTGGGAACCTACCCACGTACTCTAACCACAAGATTCACTTGAGAAAGGCTCGCCTTGAGCCGAAACGTTGTGTGATACAACTTGTTCTTGTCAACCTTTATAATAAAGAACACAGAAAGATACCAAAAATTTCCTCACCTTTTTCAAGTGTGTGAACGTTCAGTACCTGCTGGCCGGGGAGTTAAAACCATTTGTGTTGAACAAGCTAGAAAAAAAGATGCCAAATACTATAGTCGGCACACAAACAGTGTGGGTATTGATGTTGCAAGAAACCCACTTCAGGTCTGATTCCATTCCTAACTGCAAATCCAATTAATATCGTACTTGATTTCACAGCACAAACCCAGATTCAAATACTAGGAAGTTTCTATTGCATTCCATAGTTCTTTCAGACCAACTGTACTTAAACAACTTCTAGATCCCACTGGTAGATTCCTCTTTCTGCGGGTGTCTTGGTCCACGCATACATTTGTTTTGGCTAACATTTATTAACCCAACAGGGGGCTGAGGAGCTGTGGCACGTGTGCCCGGAGACAACTAGAGCACTTCTCGGGTTCATGGGAGGAGATTTTAACTTTTTGACTTTCTTGTAGATCCAGTAAGCGACGTATCAACGGGTTAGTCCCATCATCCTCTACCATCTCGCCGCAATCTCAAACAACATTGGGACAGACTTAATTTGATAGACATATGGAGAATACTCCATCCTGATACCAAAGACTTTACCTATTATTCGTCAGTCTACTCTCTGTACAGCAGAATTGATAGGTTCTACATTTCACACTCACTTTTAGACTCGGAAGTTGAAGCTGAGATTGTTAATATCCAATGGTCTGACCATGCATCCATATATTTTTCCGTATCCCATGACATAGGCACTAAAAAAGATTTTACCTGCCGCTTAAACGAGACTCTCTTACAAGACCTCACATGCCTCTCAGATCTTACGAGATCTATACAAAACTTCATTTCTGATTACTCCAATGAATCAACTCCTTCTCCTCTGAAATGGGAAGCCCTAAAGAGTGTCCTGCGGGGAGTCCTGATTTTACATTAAAGAAAATTAGATCGTTAGAAATAACTTCCCTTCCCTGCAACAAATTTCCCACCTAGAAAACCTCCATAAGCAAAATCCCAATTAGCTTCAATACTCTCAACTGTCAACTTTACGTCACAAATTACTCCATACTTTAGATCAAAAAGACTGCATCTTTAAAGATAAAATAAAGGTCTGTTTTTACTAACTGGGAAATAAGAGTGGTAAATTGTTGTCCAGGGCTTTTCAACCTAGGCACACCCATACAAAGATCTCTTACATACGCAGCAATACAGGTCAGAAAATGTTCCGTACCAGAGATATATTGTCCTCCTTTTAAAATTACTACGCCTCACTTTACAACATCAAAGGAAATCACCACGAGTTCCCTACCTCACACCTGATGGGGAAAATTCTTGCTTATCTCGAGGAGCAGGGCCCACTCTCCTTTCCTGAATCTGCCATAGCAGATTTGAGCAGAGACTTTACGTTAGAGGAGTTGAAGGCAAGCATTAAACATCTGAAATCAGGAAAATGCCCTGGGTCTGATGGGTTCACGGCAGATTTTTTCAAATCATTTTTGAAATTGCTGGGCATTGTTTCTAGACGTATGCAACCATGTGTCCTCAGGAGGAAGTTTTCCTCCGTAGGCGCTCATGGTGCACATAGTAGTAATCCCTAAACCTGGAAAAAATGCTTCCATCTGCGGTAATTACTGACCAATATCGCTAATAAATTTAGACATCAAGCTTTACGCGAAAATGATAGCAGATGGATTGAAGGTTTATCTCCCCAAAGTCATAGACATGGACCAGGTGGAGTTCATCCCTGAGAGGGAAGCCAGGGAGAACACAATTTGTTCCATTGCCTTAATTGATAAAATAACAAAGGGAAGGAACCCCATGTGCGCCCTGTCTATAGACGCATAAAAAGCGTTTGACAGGGTGCACTGGGAGTTCATCTTTGCTACTCTCCAGCATATGGGTTTAGGAAAAATTATGAAGCATAGCGTTGGAGCCCTATACACTTGCCCTTCAGCCAGACTGCGTATAAACAGTTCTCTTTCAGAGCCATTCCAGATAAAAAAAGGGCACTCGCCAAGGATGTCCATTATCCCCTTTAATATACATCCTTTGCATGGAATCCCTGGTCTTGGCTTTTAGGGAGAACCCTTCTATTCACAGTGTTAAAACTGATAAGGGAGAGCACAAATTGGCCCTCTTCACAGACGACCTTCTCCTCTATATTACAAATCCTCTTATCAGTCTCCCGAACATTTTATCTGAACTGTCTCGTTTCGGTTGGCTAAGCAATTTTAAAATTAATACTAACAAATCCAACATGCTTAATGTTTCCCTCCCGGGTGTGGTGGTCACTCCCCTCAAATCTAACTTTCCCTTTAAATGGAATCCAGATTTTTTTAGTTATCTAGGTATCAAGTTGACCCCTAACTCCTCACGCTTATATCACGTCAACTATTTGCCCACTATCAATCGTATTGAGTCTGATCTATCCAATGGCATAAACTTTCCTTAACATGACTCAGGAGAATAAAAACCATCAGAATGGACCTTCTCCCACGTTTACAGTATTTTTTCCAGACGATCCCCTTCCTCCTACCCGCCTCATTTTTCTCTAGGCTAAAGAGCATGCTAATCAACGGCTTCGGTGTAGTCTAAGCAGCCGGGATGGTTTGTCTGTGTCGCCCCCTTTAGTTCTTTCTTTCTGCATGCTAGCTATGATTCAGTGGTCACGATCTTTCAGTGGGTGGCTTTTCCGGGCCCCCTAGCCCTAATATGAAGGCTTTCTCTTCACTGCACTGTAGGTTGGGTCTCGAGACATAAAGACCCTGCACCCCGCCGGGGTTCATGGTTGGCACATACAGCATCCTGCCCACTTCAGCAGAGCCAGCACTCTGGTTCCGGCCCAGTCCTCAGTGTCCCCGCTAATCCAGGCATACCTAGACTCCTTCTGTTGCTTACCACAGTCTACAGCCTTGGACCCGGGCAAGCCCCATAGTGGCACAGGCCGCCTGGTCTGTGTCCTCTGAGTCCTGTATGATGGTCTTACTTCTCCTTCTGACTAAACTTGACTGGTCTGGGGTCTCTCTTGTTGTTCTCTTCCTACTACTCCTCTGAACTCATTGTTGTGTTCTGTTTCCTTTTATTAACTCCCCTAACCGGGTCCCTCTCTAACTTTCCACCAACCACCTGTCTCCTCCTACTAACCCGTTGCAGGGCATAGAGTCCCTAGACTTAGGATCGGGAGTGTGTTGGGTGTTTGTGTGGGGAGACCGGCTTACCAATCCCTGCTGCTGCACCATCCAGTGGTGACCGGTCCGCAGGGGCGCCACACACACACAAGAAATAGATGATGTTAACTCACCTCTCCATAGCTCCCCTGCATTCAGCATCGCCATCTTCCTTCCAGTCTGTGTCGGCATCCGATCATGTGACTGGTACAGCACAATGATGTCATTGGCCGTGCGCCCCGGTCATATGATCCAATGCCTGGGACACACTAAGATGGCGATGCTGCAGGCAGAGAGTTACAGAGATTTGAGTTAACATCATTTATTTTTTGTGTGTGTGCCAGCAGGGGGGCCACATAGTGTGATGGGTTATTTATCTAGGATGGAGGGCCATATAAAGGATGGTGGGACTATATCCAGGATGCGGGGCCATATACAGAATGGGGGGCTATATCCAGGATAGGAGTCCATATACAGGATAGAGGGCTATGTTCAAGATGATGGGCCATATCCAGGATGGTGGGGCTATATCCAGAATGGGGACCATATCAAGCATGGGGAGGCTATGTACCAGGATAATGGGGCTATGTATCAAGATGGGGGGCCATATCCAGGATGGGGGGTCATATCCAAGAATGGGGGATCATATCCAGGATGAGGGCCATATCCAGCATAGGGAGGCTATGTACCAGTATAAGGGGGCTATGTACCAAGATAGGGGACCATATCCAGGATGAGGGGCCATGAAGCTGAATGGGTGCCATATCCAGGATGGGGGATCATATATCCATCCTGGAAGGGGCCCAGGATGGGGACATTACCCCCATAACAGTGTCAGCAGCAGATCCCCCATAAGAGTGTAATTATAACCACATTTTTTGCTTAATTTTTTCCCTATTTTCCTCCTTTAAAATCTGGATGGTCCAGTGCATCTTAGAGTCTGAAAAATATGGTATATCCATTTCTATGATTGTTTCCTAGAATTACATTGCATTTAAAATTTTCTGCAAATATCGATATTGCTTAATCTTTCACAAAAAACATAAAAGATACCAAGTAGTTAATCTGGTCGCCATTTACAATTGTTCAATGCAAGGAGCAAAAGTGCATGTGCAGAAGTGCAAGTGCAAAGATCATGTTCTGCTGGCATTGGAAATTATTGCAAATTGCCCAGAAGCACAAAATTGCCGTATATGCTCGTGTATAAGCCGACCCGTGTATAAGCCGACCCCCCTACTTTTGCCCCCAAAACCTGGGAAAACCTATTGACTCGTGTATAAGCCGAGGGTGGACCCCAGCACAGGTATACAGCCCCCAGCAGTGTGGTATACAGCAGCCCCAGAGGTATATACAGCAGCCCCAGTGGTAGTATACAGCAGCAGCCCCAGTGGTATATACAGCAGCAGCCCCAGTGGTTAGTATACAGCAGCCCCAGAGGTGTATACAGCAGCCCCAGTGGTAGTATACAGCAGCCCCAGAGGTATATACAGCCCCAGCGGTAGTATACAGGTAGTATACAGCAGCCCCAGTGGTAGTATACAGCAGCCCCAGTGGTACTATACAGCAGCCCCAGTGGTACTATACAGCAGCCCCAGTGGTAGTATACAGCAGCCCCAGTGGTAGTATACAGCAGCCCCAGAGGTATATACAGCCCCAGTGGTACTATACAGCAGCCCCAGTGGTAGTATACAGCAGCCCCAGAGGTATATACAGCCCCAGTGGTAGTATACAGCAGCCCCAGTGGTAGTATACAGCAGCCCCAGTGGTAGTATACAGCAGCCCCAGAGGTATATACAGCCCAGTGGTACTATACAGCAGCCCCAGTGGTAGTATACAGCAGCCCCAAAGGTAGTATACAGCAGCCCCAGAGGTATATACAGCCCCAGAGGTATATACAGGAGCCCTAGTGGTGTATGCAGCAGCCCCAGAGGTATATACAGCAGCCCTTAGGTAGTATACAGCAGCCCCAGTGGTGTATACAGCAGCAGCAGCCCCAGGGGTGTATACAGCAGCAGCCCCAGAGCTGTATACAGCAGCAGCAGCCCCAGGGCTGTATACAGCAGCAGCCCCAGGGCTGTATACAGCAGCAGCCCCAAAGCTGTATACAGCAGCAGCCCCAGGGCTGTATACAGCAGCAGCCCCGGAGGTATACAGGCCCCCCCATCAAGCTCCAGGGCCCCCTCCCCTTGCGCGGCACACCTGTAAAGGAAAATCATACTTATCACTGTCCCGCGCTGTCCCGCCGCTTGCCGACACACGATCCCGGGCTTCAATCCACGTCTTCCGGCTTCCTGTGGTCGCGGGCAATGACGTCATTGCCCGCGACCACAGAAGACGTGGATTGAAGCCCGGGATCGTGTGTCGGCAAGTGGCGGGACAGCGCGGGACAGTGATAAGTATGATTTTCCTTTACAGGCTGCCGCGCAAGGGGTGGGCCCTGGAGCTTGATGGGGGGGCCTGTATACCTCCGGGGCTGCTGCTGTATATATATGGATAACCGTATATACTCGCGTATAAGCCGAGGGGGGACTTTTCAGCCCAAAGTTTGGGCTGAAAAACTCGGCTTATACGCGAGTATATACGGTATAATATTACAATCAAATTAATCACAAATTAAACAATTTGATTCTGGGTTTTTTTTTGCCATAAACTTCATGAGAAAATTATTTTGATGGGGTCTGACACTATTCATATATACTCAATACCATGTACAAGGAATTTTATTAAGTTGTATACAACATACAGTAAGTAGGGACTTAATTCAACATATGAAACTGACCATGTAAATTTATATAGTTAATGTGTTTTCTTGAGTATCCATTTTATTTCATTTAAATGAATGGAAAATGCCAAAATGTTGAATTTAAATCCAAGTTCTGAGCAATTTCAAGCAAAGGAAAATCCCTAGTGATTTTGCCAGGCTGACAATGAAATGCAATAATCACAGAGCAAAAATGTCAGTGCAAGGAAAAAAAGAACTAATAAAATATTTCCACAGCATAAATCATTTAAAGTGACCAAGGATAATGATGATGAGGTCTGCCCTTACGGAAATAAATAATAGACAGTTCTTTTATTAAATAAAATGTATAAAAGCTAAAAATGCATATATTACATAAATTATACAAGAGCGCTCAAAAGTAAGGAAAAACCCATATAAAATTGTTGGGGATAGAGAATACTGTAGACCATGTAACCAATGTAGCAATTAAATGGAATGCCATCGTCTTGGATTAAACTTCAGTTTTCCAAAAAGGAAAATGTAATAAACTGGAACCAGGACAAAACATGGAAATAGGAAAGTGTGTGACACAAGTGGGTAGAAAATGTCACCCGAAAAGCAATGGTGTGCATCATGTTAATGTTAGTTTATTAAAATAAATCAGGTTTTTGCTATGTAATTTGAAGACAGCATGTTGCAAAGATTAAAACATAGAATTCAGGGATGCCTGTCTTGTTATCAACCAATGTGTTGTTTCCATGGAATGTTTGTTTAAGCAGAAGCATGCAGCAGGACTAATCATTGTTTGGACTACAATGTCAAGTACAGGGTAGTCGGACACACCCCCTCCTCTGTTTAACACCTCCCTGTCAATGTTCAATATCTATTGCGAGCATGTTGTGGGTGGGGCAGCCCCCTCTGCACTGCTACATGCCTAAATCTTAAAATTCTGATTGTGCCAGTCATCTAATTGATACATCTTTGGATATAGGATCTGTTTACCTATATTATGCTAATATCAAATGAGGTAGCAGAAACCTGCTGACAGATTATCTTTAATTCTCATGTGAATAAAGTGATTTTTCGTTTGTATAGGCAATGTTAATAAAGTAACCTAATGCCATTTTTTATGCTCAAAATACATGTAAATGTGTTTGTAATTTACTGTAGGTTCATTACGATATATTTACCGATCTCTTTATTCTACAGTTTCCAGATCTGTTATTGGTTCTTTTCTCACTCAGTGTTATGGGAGAAATGGCAATAACTGATCCAGTCGGGATGGTGATATGGATCCACTTCATCACGGATCTTGGGCTTACCCTTGATGGGCATGACTAAGTGCCCACCTAGTATTCAAAAGTTCCTCTGATGGAGAAGGTGAACTTGGCTGCCAGTAGGTACCAATTTTCACTCCAAGGCAGTGCCCAAATCCACTGACCACAACAGGCTAGTTGGTGTGAAATTTCAGCCAGGACAGGATCAGGAGAACTGGTGGGAAGATAGCAGGTAGAGGAACACATGAGACAGGATACTGGAATGATTTCAGGTTAAGGCAGGAACGTGAATACAGGAACATAGGCAAGTACTGGAGCACTGGAACTAACTCAGAAACATAAGCAGGTAACGGGACACAGCAATGCATATAGGAACACTGGCTGATGCTGGGGCATGGGAACTGTCTGGTACCAGGACACAGGAATGGATTACAGGAACAAAGGCTGATACCAGGTCACAGGGATGGATACAGGGACTCAGGCTGGTACTGGGACAGAGAAATGGAATCAGGAACACAGGCTGCAGTTGGGAACCAAACCAGGTTCAGGGATGCTAACTGGAACCAGGAACAGCCAGTAACTCAAGCTTGAAGCAGGAACAAGATCGGTAGCAAAATCAGGAACTAAGGCTTGAACTGGGAACTTTAAACTTGTAGCAGGATCAGGAGCTCAGGCTGGAACTGGGAACCAGTAATGGATTCAGGAACTCAGGCTCAAAGCAGGAACAAAAAATGTGATCCGGATCTTAGGAAGGGATCGGGACACTGGAGAAGATTCAGGCACTTGAACTGGTATGGGTTCAGGATCAGGAGAGGATGAGGCATAGAGGTAAATATTTAAACAGAAATTGGATACAGGGACCAGACAACAAGCTAGTAGCCACATGGCACAAGGGCTGCTGAAGACTAACATGGCACAGGCACCTCCCAATAGGGGAGGGTACCTTAAATACTGTTTTACGCCCCAGCAATAGGTTGAGGATACATCAGGCAAAACCTGAAACTCCCCAGCAATAAGCTGGGAACACATTAGTGACTTACCAGGCACTTCTCAGTGATAAGTTGGGAACACATCAGTTGTGCATGCACTGCTATTTTAAGAAGCAGAGAATGTACCCATGTGGTATCTATAAGCACATTGCCAGGAAACCATGTGGTGAGTGTGGGTCTTGAAATTCGGAGGCTGCAGTGGGCACAGATGCTGGAGAAACAGCAGGGCAGAGAGCCCTGACAGTTAGTGGAGAGAATGCCGGCATTACAGCCAGAATTTGCTTTTACAATATAAGCCCATGGAGCCTTGATCTGACCTTTCGTAGACTTAAATTGTATAAGCTGCTGTCATGCTTGGACTAAGCGGGATATCTGGTTACTGTCCGTGACAGTGACGCATGGACCAACGATGTCTGGTGCACAACACAAAACAACAGAAAGGGAGACACTGGGAGATATATAAATGGAGGGCCCTGCTCATAGGGAACGTGTCTGATTAGCAGGATAACAATTCTCCCCAGTGATAATTTCTTTCCCACCTCACTTAGGGAGAGAGGATTAGATCATTCATTATAGCTGAACTAATGTTAAGAGGTTAAAACTTAACGTTTAATGGATTACTTAAAAGACTAGAACGTCTCACAAACTATACATATAAAAATCATACAGTGCCCAAGTGTCACACTATCTAAAAAACTCTGTTATCATACTAGGAGCTATGATTCATTCAAAGGTGTTATCCACAGAGCTCAACCTGCCCTTCATTATAGTTCACCTTCAAACCTTATGTCAGTTACAGATATGCTGGTGTCACTTTTTACACCCTATATCAGCTGGCACATACCCCTGCTTATGGAAATCAACAAAACCCACTTTCCCTATATATAGGAAAGGTCTCACCGGCTTCTTTCCATCAGTGTAGGTAACAAATTAGAGTTACTTCATTTCAGGAGGTCCTTTTGCTAGTGACAGCCTGATGTTGAACTCTGAGTATAAATCATGTATCACCACCATGCTCCACTCCCTACGCGTTTCGGATTTACAATCCTCATCAGGGGATGTGTGGCTCAGTTCTCAATGGGGTCCTAATACTAGGTGCCCCTTCTGATGGCATATGTCTCCAGCATAGCTCAGTGGTCTGTATGTGAAGACATAGGGAACGTGGAAGAGGTTACTTCCTACACTAACCTGCAGTTGTTCCCTGACCTCCCTACCATCTCTACACGGGTCCTTTTAACTAGTCATGAGCAGGATGACTAGGCCTTTGCTGGCCTTGATGTTAGCCCTCAAAAGCGAATGGCCGGCGGGAACACTAGTCTTAACCACTGCAATAAAGAAGACAAGAGGGAAGGGAAGACAGACGGGGAAACTTCACAACTGCTGCCACACTCCTTTGCAGCAGACAGCTTAACAGTAGTCAACTCTCCAGAGAACCTCCTTCACCTCAGGAAGTTTGTCCAGGATTGTTCAATCACAAGCAAAGCATATTGGAACAATGTGATCATATAAAAGGGATGGTAGTAATCAGAAAGTATCCACACCTGGTAAGAAAACTAAGGAGTCTGCTAGCAGCAGAAAACTGACATTAACTCCTGAACTGCCAAGGAAATAAAAATGTTTAAAATAGAGTCTCATGAGACAGAGGTTCCAAACCAGGCACAAGTCTCCCAGGCAAGAGAGGCGATCGTGACAGAAGCTAACACTTAATCTCATGAATGATATGACAAATTGAACTTGCATGAGTTAAAAAAAGGGAATTGACCTTGAAACCAGGGAGATGACAATAAGTTACAACATTAACACACTTAGGCTAGAGTCTAACTAGCGTCAGCACTCAGGCGGATGAATCCGTCAAACACCTAATCTCTGGCAGGCTGAGCACATAGCGTTAACAGCATGTAACACTATGTGCCGATTGCCTATTCATCACTATGGATACCTGATGCTTCGCGCAGCTGACGGCTCCACACACAAGGACCGGATATGTGCTATTGTAGAGCGCACAGGAAAATCGGTTTGCAGCATTTTCCTGTGTGCTCAGCAAAAGCACATATCCGGGACTTGTGTGTGTCACTGGCAGCTGCGCGAAGCATCAGGTATCCATAGTGATGAATAGGCAGCCGGCATATAGCATTGCATGCCGTTAATGCTATGCACTCAGCCTGTCAGAGACTAAGTTTTTGACGGATTCGTCAGCCTGAGTGCTGACGCAGGTCTGATCCTAGCCTTACACATTTATTTTACACATATTTAGGGATAAAAAAAAAATAATTGGAGTGCTTTTTTCATGGGAGTGTTGTTATTTTGCAAATTTTGTTTCTTAGTCTGGATCAATTTCTACATCTGAATTTGGAAGTCCACCGTCTATTAGTCAACTATGCAAAAACTGGATGGAATTATAAAAGAGCAAAAAGGTCTTATTCAATATAACATTACTGTTAAAGTAAACTTAGATTGGCTCTCCTGGTGAGGTTGTGTGAGACATAAACACTATAAGGGCATCGGTGGCTGCTGCAACACCAGAAAAAATGTATCTTAATTTACATCAGAAAGGGGTATTCTATTGCGCTGCCAACCTGTCAAAAAATGCAACATGTAGATCCATGTATTTAAGAAGTTAAATAGATTTTCTTATGCTACGTGTTTTATGGTGGCCTCACCACTTCTTAAAAAGTAATCTATATACAGGTAATGGGTAAAACCTGCATTCCCCTGGCTTCACATGGAATCCCTGAAATTGACAAACTGGATGCACCTGCACCAGTATTATCACTGATCCGTCACATGGATCAATGATAATACCACTGCGTGCAGCAATAGATATCTGCCGCGACACTACTATATATATGAAAAATATCAAATTAATGAGTGGCACTGAAAAGAGAAGATCAAACTGCAATGTGCAAATGTGTAATGCAGTAAACTGCCCTGTGCTTAGGTTGAAAACAGAGGTCTTAGTCTCATCAGCGGCCACTGAGGATCAAGCCTGGCACCCACTTCAAGGGGCCTCCTACTGCCAGGTCCTGACACTATGCCCTAGTGATATGGTGAACTGGTGGAATCTGTGTGGGCTTATATGTCTAAAGATGTAATTAAAAACAGGTGTGTGCTAGGACCTCACACTGGAGTCCATGAGTGGATACCAGACTATGAAAAAAGGAAAGGGGAAAATTATATAATGGGAGCTCAGTCAAAAAAACAATATGTAAAATATATAAGACTGGCATCAACCGTATACGTAGGTGCTGGCAGAAAATAATTATACTTACAGTAAAAGATATCTGCCGCGACACTACTATATATATGAAAAAATTCAAATTAATGAGTGGCACTGAAAGAGAAGATCAAACTGCAATGTGCAAATGTGTAATGCAGTAAACTGCCCTATGCTTAGGTTGAAAACAGAGGTCTTAGTCTCATCAGCGGCCACTGAGGATCAAGCCTGGCACCCACTTCAAGGGGCCTCCTACTGCCAGGTCCTGACACTATGCCCTAGTGATATGGTGAACTGGTGGAATCTGTGTGGGCTTATATGTCTAAAGATGTAATTAAAAACAGGTGTGTGCTAGGACCTCACACTGGAGTCCATGAGTGGATACCAGACTATGAAAAAAGGAAAGGGGAAAATTATATAATGGGAGCTCAGTCAAAAAAACAATATGTAAAATATATAAGACTGGCATCAACCGTATACGTAGGTGCTGGCAGAAAATAATTATCTCTTCTCTTCTCTTCTCTTCTCTTTTCAGTGCCACTCATTAATTTGAATTTTTTCATATATATAGTAGTGTCGCGGCAGATATCTATTGCTGTAAGTATAATTATTTTCTGCCAGCACCTACGTATACGGTTGATGCCAGTCTTATATATTTTACATATTGTTTTTTTGACTGAGCTCCCATTATATAATTTTCCCCTTTCCTTTTTTCATAGTCTGGTATCCACTCATGGACTCCAGTGTGAGGTCCTAGCACACACCTGTTTTTAATTACATCTTTAGACATATAAGCCCACACAGATTCCACCAGTTCACCATATCACTAGGGCATAGTGTCAGGACCTGGCAGTAGGAGGCCCCTTGAAGTGGGTGCCAGGCTTGATCCTCAGTGGCCGCTGATGAGACTAAGACCTCTGTTTTCAACCTAAGCACAGGGCAGTTTACTGCATTACACATTTGCACATTGCAGTTTGATCTTCTCTTTTCAGTGCCACTCATTAATTTGAATTTTTTCATATATATAGTAGTGTCGCGGCAGATATCTATTGCTGTAAGTATAATTATTTTCTGCCAGCACCTACGTATACGGTTGATGCCAGTCTTATATATTTTACATAAATACCACTGCGTGAGCATCCCATTGCATCCAGTTGCGTACCTTTTACCACCAGATTCAGTAGAAAATGATGTGCTCCCCCTAGGCAACATGTCATTTATATCTATGTTCTGGGCATGCACAGTTCAAAAACTCAGATCCGGCATTCAGATCCAGCAGGATCTGGAGTCTGCCAGATCCAGGTTACATAAAGCCACATTTTAAATCATCCCAATTTGCCTCGGATCCGGGTGTTCATAGTTTTTAAAAAAAACACCAAAATCGTAACATGTACCGATTTTGGTCTCAGTGCAAAAACCGTGGACACCCAGATCAGGGGAAAAAGGGAAGAAATGGATGCACCTGCAAGTTCCTGTGGCCCCATTGGAAGTTAATTGGGCCAAAAACAGATGCAAGTGCAACCAATTTAAGCTGCATTGAGAGGGATACTGAAAAACAGTAGTGTGAAACCAGCCTAAGATGAGCCAAATTTATTAAGAAGCTGCTTTATATTCCTACTTCTTTTTTATAGTTTACAGGATAGATGTCATAAAATATTTATAGTAATGAATCAATAAGAACATTCTCACGATTAAACTCCACATTCAACTTATCGTTTCTTCTAATTTATATGGCTGTGCAGCAACTGTGGAACTGAAGGACAAAAAGGAAATAAATTTATCCATGGACAGGTTAATATATTGCTCATATAATGATTTTTACTTCTTAATCAATAATCATCAAATGTGCCGTGCCACATATACAAACACTGTTGTGCTATCAAGTTTATTACTCCAGTGTTTGAATACGGAATATGTTTGCAAGAAAAGTTTTAAAAAAATGTTTTACTAATGGCTGAAATAAGTATTTTTGACTTGGATATCAATATACTCTTAAACAGGAAGGTCAGCCAAAAATTAGTCATTTGTGAAAAGGACACAAGCATGAAAGTCGATACTTTTCCGAAGAGCTCTGTATTGCATTTGCATTACAATGTGATCCGATGTTGAATCACTTCTGCTGATGTCCTATAAGTCTGGGAGAAGAGCATAGGCTGACTCTGGTGCATTATGCCGATTGTCAAAAAACATTCTGTGTCTGTGGAAAAGTTATAATAAAGTCAGAGTATGTTTTATCTCCTCATTACTTTCCTGTCCGGAACAATATTTGTTTATAAAAAAGGAAATTCTAAATCTTGATATTTCTTTCACAATCACCATTAACACATTTCCTTTATGTCAATTTACCAATACTGTAGCAATCTACAAATGTTCTGTTCAAAAATTTGATAAACTAACACTAATGGTACCTTTACACGCCGCCACAACAGGATGCATACCAACGGCAACTTCACGTGCACGAGCACGGCCGAACGGTTACCAACGGGAACCGCACCCTCTTTACACGCCGCCACAAGGTGCGCTACGCTACGCCACATCTACAGCTACATACATCGCCGGGTGTCGCAAGTAGCCGTCTGTAGCTCAGCGTACCAGCTTTACACACCGCCACCACAGAGTGATCTGGAAGCAACAAAGGCAGGACGTAAAACAAATAGGCGTGCCACAGACCTGTACGCCGCGCCCAAACCACAACCATTGGCCAACAGTACGGAGTTGTGATTGGGCACGACGGAAAGGGCGGATGGCCGAGACGTGCCGTACTACTGATCGGAGTGTGGCACGGAATAAGCACTTGTGACATGGCGGAGCCTGGCGAATGCATCTAAATCGATGGTAATGGGTCACGCTAGAGCGGTGGCCAGTCACATATCCCGTGTGTATTAAAGTAGCGGTCCGGGGCTATGTGTGCGTAGTACAAGTGTTTGCCTTGTCACGCACGATCAGCGCTTGTGACAGCCGCGTGTGCCGATTGCACTGAGGTGCGTTTGTGTGGCACACATTAGCGGCTTACATAACACAGTATGTGCGTTTTCTGTCAAAATGCTATCTGTGACAACTGTGGCGAAGTATGTGTGAATACAGGCAGAATGGGGTTTAATATATGTGCTGACAGATGTGAATGTAGTGGAACAGCTTCCAAGGCAACAAGTCAAAGATCTGTGTGACAGTGTATGAGAAAACCCCTGACAAGAATATGTCCTGCATCAATGTGCTGTGTGCAGGGGACCCTCTGCCTACAACAAAATAAAGGATCATGTACGCCACAATGGCCACAAACACTGTTGGGCAAAATACTTTCAGAAAAACATGGCTACCCACACATATTGTGTGCACAATCCCAGCCAATAGGTGGCTATGACATCCCAGGCCCCCACCCAACCCTGCATCACATTGCCCTCCTCCACCAAGTAATCAGGCTCACACAGATGATGTTGGATCCAACAGAAAAAGGTTTAATATATTGCATGAATCTTGACCTTGTCTTGTGCAAACAAAATATACAGAAAGTAATGTACAAATCAAGAGCATGTGACATTAATCAGCCACATTAAACTGATAACCAAATCAACACACATTGCAAACTGTGCATGGAAATAAAAAAAAAAACTAATACCTAAACTAACTAACTAACTACATAATGAAACCTCATGCACATAATGAAAACAAACATAATGAAAAAGGGCAACCAAAAATTAAAGGGGTGCAGCTAACCTGCTGTCACCTCCATTGAAACCACAAAAACCAACTCCCAGAGCCAGCCACATTATATGGCCTGGTCCTGCCAGCTCACTGCACCAGACCCATTGAAGTAGGAGCAGTAAGCGTCTCTACTGTCCCTGGCCTCCTGCCGAGTGCGGCCATGGCTCTGCGGCTGGAGTGGCACAATCACATGGCCATCATCACGCCAAGACCCTGGACGGAGCTCCCCTGTTGTAGCGTCGGCATTATCTACATAACCTCCTGGCGTGTATGATGCTCTATCCCTACGACGCAGGAAGTTATGCAGCACACAGCAGGCCACCACTACTGCGTCAATAGACTCCGGTTTCATATGTATAGGCGTATGAAAAATCCGGAATCTATTCGCCATGATCCCAAACGCATTTTCAACTACACGGCGGGCCCGGGATAGCCGGTAGTTGAAAATACGTCTTTCAGAAGTAAGGGCCCTCTGTGCATCTGTGTGCGTGCAGTGCCAGACCCGGAACACTTCTACGGCAGCTGCTGTACAATAAGCCAGAGCGGTACGTAACACACACTTGTGCGCTGTGTCCAGCATTATTCGTTATCATGTGTTGAGAGGATGTGCACAATGTATGTAGATCATGGGCCATTTATGATTTTTCGTTCAAGTGTGTGTCCGCGTAATTGTACTACTATATGATCGTGCATACGGCGCGTATGTGTAGTGCTGAAGGGACAGCTCATCCAAGATGGAGGGCTGTGAGGCAAGGGCCAATCGTAACGCAGCATCTTCCACCAATGATCGCTGAAGGGGCGCGGTATCACGGAGCCTGGGTGACGCCTTAGCTACATTGCAGCTACATCGCCGGGTGTCCAAAGTTCCCTTCTGTAGCTTCTTTACACGCCGATACAGCT